>ML777259.1:110159-157521 GCA_009831015.1 Picea engelmannii | reverse complement strand
TTTAGTTTTTGTTTAATTCTTGTTAATAGCTCAGTTGTTTCTTTCTAACCTTTTATCATACAGCTGTCATGACTAGCAGAGCCCAACTAGGCATGTAAGCACTCACTTTTTGCTCACACATCGACGAAAAGAGTGCAAACACTTATGTTTACCACTTCTGTCTGTCCATCTATTTGAGGATGATAAGCCGAACTAAATAACAAGTTAGTTCCTAGCTTCTTCCATAAGGTTCTCCAGAAATTCCCTATGAACTTCGTGTCTCGATCCGAAACAATACTCCTTGGAAAGCCATGAAGTCGAATGACTTCTTTGAAAAACAGGTTCGCGATGTGAGTCGCATCACTAGTCTTCTGACATGGAATGAAGTGTGCCATCTTAGAAAATCTATCCACCACCACAAAGATTGAATCATAACCTCTTTGTGTTCTTGGCAACCCCAATATGAAATCCATGCTAATCGCATCCCATAGCCTCTCTGGTATGGGAAATGGTTGATAGAACCCCGCATTCTGCCTCTTTCCCTTCAAATGCTGGCAAATTCTACATCTATCCACAAATATCTTGACGTCTTCTCGCATTCTCGGCCAAAAATATGACTCATTGAATTTCGCAAACGTCTTGTTGTGACCAAAATGCCCTGCCAATCCTCCACTGTGTTTCTCCTTCAACAAGTTCTACTTCATGGAGCATTTCAGAATACACAGCTGATTGCCTCTGAACAACAATCCTTCCTGGATCATGTATTCTATCCACGGGATTCTGTCTCTGAGAACCGGATTCTCAGCTACTTCATATGCCTCCTGAAAATCTGGATCATCCCTGTACATGTCCCTGAGATCATCAAAACCCAATGTTTTGACTTTGAACTCCTGCAACAACAAACACTTCCTGCTCAAAGCATCAACAAATTTGTTAGCAGTTCCAAAAATATGTTTAATCACAAAAGTGAAATTTTGCATATACTCAACCCATTTGATATGTTTCTGATTCAACTTCTCCTGTTGAGTCACAAACTATAGTGCATGGTTGTCACTGTATAGAATAAATTCTTTCAGAATCAAATAATGCCTCCACTTCTTCAATGCCTATATGATGGCATAAAAATCCTTATAATATGTGGAATACTTGACCTTTGCTTCATTTAGCTTCTCGCTGAAGTACACTATCGGCCTATCTTCCTGACTTAAGACCGCCCTGATTGCAAACCCTCTTGCATCACATTTCACTTGAAATGTTTTTCGGAAATATGGTAACACCAAAATTGGTTGTTCCGTGATTTTCCTCTTCAACAGATTGAATCTCTTTTTGGCTTCTTTTGTCTAGTGAAAAGACTTGTGTCATTTCTTCACTGTATCCATCATCACTGTGCTAATCCCACTGAAATTCCTGATGAACTTCCGGTAGAAACTAGCCAATCTGTGAAAACTTCTCACCTCAAAGATATTCTTCGACGATGGCCAATTTTTGATTACCTCCACTTTATCTAGATCCATCCTCAACTCATTTTCCGAAATAACAAACCCCAAATAAATGAGCTCTATCTTCATGAATGAGGACTTCTTCATGTTTATCAACAGCTTCTCCTGTTGCAATTTCTGCATCACTGTAGCCAAATGATTCAGATGCTCCACTACTGTTTTACTGAAAACCAGTATGTCATCCAAATACACAATGGCAAATTTCCCGAGGAACTCCTTCAGGACTTCGTTCATCAACCTCATGAAGGTAATTGGCACATTTGTTAAGCCAAATGGCATAACAAGCCATTCATACAACCCTTCATTTGTTTTGAAGGCTGTCTTCCATTCATCACCCTCTCTCATGCGAATCTGATGATAACCGCTTTTCAAATCAATCTTTGAAAATAATTTTGCTCCACTTAAGAAATCCATCAAATCATCCATTCTTGGCAATGGGAATCTGTACCTGATAGTTATCTTATTAATCACCCTTAAATCAATGCACATCCTCCAGCCTCCGTCTTTCTTCAGACTGAGTACTGTTGGAACAACACATGGACTCAATATTTCTCTGACCAAACCTTTGTCCAACAAATCCTAGACTTGCCTTTTAACCTCTTCATTTTTCTACGGCATCAATCTATACGCGGCTTTGTTTGGTAAAATGGCTCCTGGTATGAGATCAATGTGATGACTCACACTCCTGATTGGTGGCAACGAATGAGGTAATTCGTCCACTACAATGTCAGAGAACTCTTCCAACAGTTCTTGAACTTCTTCTGGTAAATCATCCACTCTTGTGCTAGTCAAAACAATCTTCGGTTTTCTGACCACAATGAACTGTGGATCCTCCTTATTCTTGACCTCTGTAAGAATTTCCTTCCCACTCATGAGAAGTACTGTGTTGCTTACTTCCGGTTTCACCTCCTTATCCTTAATTGGAAGCAACATGTGTGTCCTCCCATTCTTCTCTAAGGTGTATGTGTTCATCCTCCCATCATGAATCACATTTCTATCATATTTCCATGGTATACCTAGCAATAGATGAAAAAAATCCATAGGAATGACATCACATAAAATCTTATCGTTATATCCTCCTATCTTAAATTCAACTAAACATTGTTTGGTGACATTTACCTGATGTCCTTTTTGTAGCCATGAAACTTTGTATGGACTTGGATGATCAGTCGTCTCCAGCTCCAACTTCTCTACCATCTCGGTTGAAACAAGATTGTCCGTGCTACCGCTGTCCACAATGACCTTGCATACCCTATCCTTGGTCTTGCAAGTAGTCCTGAAAAGTCTGGTCCTTTGGACCGAACTTTCCACCTCTTTATCTGGTGTCAAAAGGACTTTTCGCATCATCAACACTATTCCACCTTCAACGTCTTCTGCCTCAACATCTCACCTTTGTGCCTTGGCGATGTGAGTTTCTCCAGTTTCTTTCTTTTTCTTTGGACACTTGAATGACTTGTGCCCATTCTTTCCACATGTGAAGCATGTTATTACTCGACCTCTTCCTCTTCCTCTACCTCTAGTATGAGGAAAAGTGTTGTTGTCAGCATAATCTCCTCTCTTCTCATTATGCTGTCCTCTTTGTTCATCATATCGATCTCATTGTGAGCTTCCACCTCTCTTTATCCGTGTCTGAGGTTTCTTCCAGTCGTCCCTGGGCTTTTGGATTCTTTCCTGGGCAACTGATTTGCCTCTGGGCTGACTTTTGCCTCTTCCCCTTTGACTCTATTTTCGGCTCATCTTCTCTTAATCTTTTAGAGCCATCTGATAAGAATCTTCCACCATTTGGATGGTCACCATACTCATTTCATCCTGAATCTCATATCTCAGGCCATTCATATACCTAGCCACTTTTTCGTCATTAATTTCATGATGACCTGCCCTGATATTCAACCTGTAAAACTCTTCAGTATATTCCTTCACTGACATCAGCTTCTGTCTTAGGTTCTGCATCCTCCTGAACAAAGAAATTTGATAGTCCCTGGGAATGAATTTGCCTTCATCTTTGCAATCATCCTGTCCTAGTTCTTAATTTTTTGCTTGCCTTGGCAATGCCTATCCGCTTGTAGTTCATCCCACCACAAGGCTGCATGTCCTTTTAATCTCATGATGGCATGCCTGACCTTCTTTTCCTCTTAGATATCTTCATAGTCAAAGTAGGTGTCCAGAGCTCTAATCCAGTCTAGAAGCTCTTCCACATCCAGATTTCCCTCATAAACTGGAATGTCCATCTTCGCCTTTGCACCCATTCTTGCAACAACTTTAAGTAAGTGCTGATTTGCTGCATCTTCTGTTGTGATTTATTCTTCTCCATGTCCAACATCATATTCATTTTCGGACTCACTGATATCTCCTACATTAGTTGTGCGTCTTTGTCTTATCTCCATGTCCACAAGTCTAGCGCGTATGTTATGCAGATCTCTTTCTACTTATGGATTCTGCACCTCTCTACCCCTTCCTCTAGGCGTTTCCCTTTCCTCCTTTGGATCGAGTGATTGTCTATCTATTCTCCTTGGTGGCATGGTGAATCTTCCTTTTCCCCGCTACAGAAAGCAAAGAATCTTTTCTAAGCTCTGATACCACTTGGTGCAGGTGCGCTCGCAAGCACGTCCGCTCACAGGATCCTCCCTTTACCACAACCTGAAGAACTCTAATGTCCTTCTATTTCCCTATCGGGAAGTTTGTACCCACATAACTCTTCGTGCGATCCCCTCTCTTTACTTATCGGGGAATCGGACTTTGCGACTCCACGAGGCCAGTGATCGAGCATAGGACTCTCGGATCCCCAAATCCCGATTCAAGTCAATGCTGACCTTTCCCTTTACCCTGTCGAAACTTTTCTTATCGCAGTTTCAACACTCGTGGTCTCGAGCAACTCGGTTCTCCGACCCCCAAATCTCGATACGTAGAAAAATCCGATGCGCTCACGAGTTGACTTTTCAACAGTCCCTTTACTCCATCGACATTTCGGAGTTTGCAAGATCGTGAATCCTAAAGCCTATATTTCGGGTCTTCTCCTTCCTCGAATTTTTGAAAAGATGTGCCACCTGTCCACCTATCGATGCCTGTGGCCCCACACTGTTCCTTTGTCTTGTCAGGATATCACGTTTCGCGATTCCAATTTGCAAGAATATCTTGTCCTCAAGACCTCCGATACGCCGAACCCCGACTTCGTCAGATCTTCTGACACATGTCCCAACTGATGGATGGTTCAGATCAAACCTTGGACTTCACCAAGCACAAAGTCAAACCATTCACCTATATGAGCCCCGATGACCGAATCCTTGGTTGAGTGATCACAGGACACGTGTCCTTCTTGAGATCCACGGCTATGATCCCCTTGGTGTTTCAGAACTCAAAAGGTCTTGGGATATTGACTTTTGAACCTCCGATATACTGATGACTCCTGGTTCCTGCCACCTGTCCCAAAAGATGGACGGATCTGAGCTCGTCGGGATTTCCACGATGGATTTTACCCGATCTCTGGTCCACGGGATTCCTGATTTCTCGAACCCCGACGCCTCAATATCCCGATGCTTCTCGGGGTTTCCACTCTACTCACAAGGATTTAAAACCTGCACAACTCCTGTCAAAAAGACGGTTGATGGGTAACTGTTTGATGATCCAACGGCTCGCAATCCCTAGGGTTTGAGCTCCGGATGTAGCTGTAACCTCCCCACTTCTTTACCAAATCGAACGACTGGTGGGATTTCACAAATCCTCTCCACAAGATCTTGACCATCTGTCTTCTCCTCCTCGATACGTTTACGAAGTGAACCAAGGACTCCTTCCCAGACTAAATCACCTGTGACGCAAAACTCCATCGCCTTGAGTCACTCGATATGCCCCAACTCCTTATGCTACCTTCAATAGCTTCAAAGGATTTATCCCTCCTGAGCTTTCTCATGACTCTGAGTCTTAGAGAAGATTTTTGCTCACACTCCTTGCGGCAACTCTCAGACACTTCCAAGTGCTGAATACCTTCGAATATGCGCACTCTTGCCGCAACAGTCTCTCACACCTTACTCAGGTTCGCAACCCTGACTTTTCTTTGCCTGCACACTCCTTGCATGGCTCCTGTGCCCAACTGCACTTCTGCGGAGATGAGAACAAATGCTACCTATCTGAACCCTCTGTCAATGCACTCCTTGCGGACACTTCGACTACACTTCTTGCAGGAATTCTTGCTCAGATAGAGAAACAATTGAAAATCATTCCCTCTTCCTTTCAGACTTCACTTAGAACATGAAATCATATACACAGCATATCAAAGAAAATGTATAATAGGAAACAAACATTCATGAGCATAACATCAATACACAGAGAACAACACAAACCATGAATTTGAATCAAAGATTTCTATTAATCCAAATGTCTGTACATGGATGTTCTTACATAGTTCTCTGCTTGCTCTTCTTCCTCTGCAGTCATGCTAATGTTACAATACACAATGAGGGTGTCTATATCCCGTTTCGCTCTTTCTTTCTAAAACTGTCTAATCTAGAATTAATTTCTATCTACCTGCATTAACTATCTTAAATGCCTCCTACCTACTAAGGACGAGAGCGAGCTGCTCAAGGTCTGATTACATCACACAAGTTCTCTTCATTAAATTGTTACATTTATGTTCGCGCAACAATCCCAAGGTAAATTTCAAAATTTGTGCTGGCGCTTACCCAACTGTCTCTTGTCTTCTATGTTGGCTCGCTTAACGTGGGAGATTCTTCTACATCACACACTATAATCCTGTTCAGTATAACCAAGCGCCTCAGTATAATGCACCACAAGGTGATAGACTTAGTTACAGAGGTGGAGAAAGAGGAAGAGGAGGATTTGTAAGAGGCACAGGACTAGTGGTATGCCACAAATGTCAACAAACATGACATTATTTGAGAGAAGTCCACTTCCACCTACGACGTGTATGTATTGTCGCGTATTAGATCCTGACACAGAGGAATTCCCTACACTATTTGGAAAATTCTAGGAAAAGAGAGATAAAAATAATCAGAATGTTCAATGGATTTCTACGAAATCAAGGGATGAAGGAAGAAACATTAACATAGTTATGCCAGGAGGAGCTAAGACAGGAAACGACGTAGTAAGACAAGATCCAACACAACACCAATGGGTGAAAAAGAATGTTGAACTGAAGAAGCAGTTTGATGCGTAGAAAGAAAAGGAGATATTCAAACAGGCTATATAGAGAACCATCTGGACGAACTCAATTGATCATTTACATTATGTACTGAATTTACATACATGGCTGCCAAGAATACAATGCAGATCCGTGTGGAAAATTTACTAACAAGTGTTCATGGCCATGAGTAGGCAAGTATAAATGCAGTTACATGTCAATAGTTGTCATAGTCACGAACAAGGCCCAGTGAAACCAGTCTCAAAATCAATATGAAGATATTTGTATACCATGGAGTACAATCTAATCTCCCATGTTCGCTGAAATCAAATAGGTACTGGTCTAATGAAATGGAAACAATAGCTCAGGAAATATGCATTTACAAAGTGATGTCTTCAAGTCTTCAATACAATCTACCAATGGTGCAAGTCTACATCATGTGAATAAATGAGTTGAGGTCGAACACGATGAGACATCATTTGATTACCGATCATTGAGGTATACCATTAACAAATGCGAGACAAACTACCAATGATGAAAGTAGGTATCAAGGCACTGAGTACATCTCTACATTAATGTGAATAAAGGAGCTGGTGTCGAACACTTGAGAGATCCATTGATAAGAAGACATTGATGTATTCCCATTTGTCAATGGTGAGAGATCCTGCCACTAATGACTGCAAGCCTCAAGGTACTCATAAAACTCTAGGTCTCGTATCTAGAATACATGAGCTGAAGTCGATGGAAAGAGACCCACTGAAAGGAGAGCATTACGTCATCTCTCATCAGTCAGTATGAGGAACAAAGAATAAGCCTCATGATTTGGTGGAGATCGAACGAAGAACATGTTCACAAACCAACGACCCTGTGCGTCTTTCATGTGTGCCAAATGCAAGTGGTACACGAAAAAGACCCTCTGAATAGCAGCCAATGATGGAAAATGCTGACAAAGGTAAGGAAACCACCAATAAGGCTAATGGCATCCAAGACACTGCACAAATCCCAAAGTGTGAATAGATGTCTCGCCATCGAACACAAGGGAAACCACCTAGTCAATGACCCATGATGAAATGTTGATTGTTGGGTTCAAGGTGACCTACCAATGATGAAAGTAGGGCCAGGGTGTGTCATAAGACCAAAGTATCATGTGATTCTGAGACAAACTAAGGGTATGGCCAACATGCAAAGTCAATATTTCTGAGGAGTGGCTGACACAGGTTGATAGAATTCCTTTGAACAAGAGCATGAGACATATGGTGGACTACAATAGCATAGACTTAATTATGTGACAACTAGATGCAGGAGGCATCCATAATGTTCTCTATAGTGACTGGAAGATTAACCAATCGATAGAGAAACTTTTGTAACGAGATCAACTTCCTAAGGCCATGCTAAACCCAAAATTATGATGACACAAGGACTCAATAACTTTGTGCTATGTTCAAAGGTGACATGACGACTACCAATTACAATATGGTATTCCCTTCCTACTCGTATTTTTTTGTTTTTTCATAACAAGTGAATGCTATGATACAGAGGAGGGAACAAGTGTCGCAAGTAAGCAAAACTAGTTCCAGCAGTGGAACGTACATATGCTCAATGCAAGGAAATTCATGAGGGAGATGGACACTCAGGGTTATGTTCCCTCCAGGGTACAGGGTGTCAAATTGCAAAGGATATAAACAAGGCTCTGCTTGGTTGAGGATGCAAACTGCTTGGGCCATGGTTTATAATGCAAAGCGAGAACCGACTAAAGGCTCAATACTGCAATAAAGGGCATGAGATGCAATCACAATTTAACGCCAAAACATGTCCTTTTTTATATCTTTTAGTCTACTTGGTGTGAAAAAGGGGTAAACTTGTGCCAAATAGACGTCTTTTCAAATCCAATTTATGAGTGTGAAAAATACAAGTTCACTCAACGATCTTTTCCATTTTTGATAGAGAGTCGGAAAAGAGCTTAACTAAGACTCATGACCTTTCAAATCCAACTTTAACAAGCATGAAAGGGACAAATCACTCGATGATCTTTTTAGTTTTTAGATGAGTCAGAAAAGAGCTTAACTGAGACTTGTGACCTTTCAAATCCAAATTAACGAGCGTGAAAGGAACAAATCACTCGACAATCTTTTCACTTTTTGAACGAGTTGGAAAAGGGCTTAACTTGGACTCGTTGGGAGATTCTAGGCAGAAATTCACGGTGCAGGCCAAGGCCCCCATGCGGACCTTCTGTGAAATGTTAGTATCTTATGAATATCTGACATAGGCTTGGGAAAACCCAAGGCTCTCCAAGTCGAGGAGGACAAAGTTCTACCAGAGGTTATCATCTCCGTGATATATTGTATAATGTCTCTTCCTAGAAAAGACATAGGCAGAGGCATTGGGTGCCCCACAAGATCATCCCAATCAAATGGAGCCTTGTTAGGACTTGGAGGGAGAGAACTCAGGAAGAGTAAAACTCTCTCTTGTTTAGAATGTGAAGTGATAGAAATGCTAAGGACATGGGATAGAAGGTATAGAACTAGAACCAAAAGAGTGGGATCGACCAAAAGTTGCATTGGTGCGACCACTTCCTTAGAATTTTTGCTCTCAAAGAGAAGAGTGGGGTCGATCGAAGATTGCATTGATATGACCACTTCCTCAACCATTGGTTGAATAGGATGTGAGACAACAATGTCAAGAGGTGCATCACCCCAAAACATAGGAGTGTTGTCAGTTGAAGATTGAATCGACACAATCGTTGGTTGAGCAAGATGTGAGACAAAAAGGTCAAGAGATGCATCACTCCCGAACATAGGAGAGGTATCGGTCGAAGATTTCATCAACATGACCACAGGTCAGAGGGGATGTGAGACAACAAGGTCAAAGGACACATCAACCCCTAAAGGAAAAGGGGTGCCAGTTGAAGATTGCATCGGCATGACTGTTGTATCATTGAAAGAAGGAACAGAGTGTTGTGAAACCATAGATGTCTCAGAACCTGAAGGGCCCTTAGGTGAGCCCCATGCTTCTAGTATCCCAACAACAATAAGACACAAATGAGTAAGGTGACTTCCTTCGCAAGTCTTGCAAAGGAATCTAGGCTTACGTCTGAGACATCTAGGCTTCTCAATCATATGAATGTCCCCAGCATAACTTGCAGTTGTTGGTGACATGCTCCCAGCATGACTTGCAGAGGCTAGTAGAAAATCTCCAACATGACCAATAGATGTTGGTGATGGATCCCCAACATGACTAACAGAGGTTAGTGATGGATGTGCAGTGTGACTAGCAGTGACCAGACATGTGCCCCCAGCATGACTTGCAGCGGCTGGTTGCAGGTCTTCAACATGACTCGCAGAGGTTGTCGACCAATCTCCAACATGACTAACCAAGTTTGGTGATATAATGCCAGTATGACATGTAGTAAATGGACTTGTGCCCCCATCACGACATGAAGCGGCTAGTTGCAGGTCTTCAACATGACTCGCAAAGGTTGTCGACCAATATCCAACATGACTAGCAGAGGTTGGTGATATAATGCCAGTATGACCTACAGTAACTGGACTTGTGGCGGTAGTGAATTGTGGCATTTGAGACCAAGGTCCAAGGAAATATTGGTTTTGAGAAATTGCAGGCTAGGAAGGATCCTGGTTTACACTCTGTCCTTGTCCAGTAGGATAGTATCCTCCTCCATACTGATTCATAAAGGGTTGTAAGGGCATCGACACCGAGGAAGTCGCTTGCGAAGAGAAAGCGACATGACAAGGGTTACTCATGTGAGGATATATGTTTCCCCTAGGCAAAGGAACTTCGTGAGGGGGGTTTCCCATAATATAAAAATAACTCCCCTCGGATGAAACACCGGAGGACAGACGGAGGTCCTCCATGGGAAAAGTGTTCGTAGGAACCGAGATAGCGGAAGAAGGATAGGTGGACGGAGTGTAATAAGTAGAATGATTGCATCGTTGGCCACTGACTTCTCGCATAGTGGATTCATAGGAAGGAAGATTCCAATCTCCTACCATAAGAGGTGTTTGAAGTATATGACTCCCACCAAACAGAGAGGGATAAGAAGGAGGCATCATTCCCCCAGACCCAAAACTTCTAT
Source organism: Picea engelmannii (assembly GCA_009831015.1). NCBI lineage: Eukaryota > Viridiplantae > Streptophyta > Pinopsida > Pinales > Pinaceae > Picea > Picea engelmannii. The sequence goes on along the minus strand of ML777259.1, from coordinate 146,822 downwards.
TTGCATAAGGAGGCGGGATAGAGGATCGTAAATGCGAAGACATATCAAACATACCATGAGAAAAATGATTAGAAACCCAAGGCATTGACTAATTACCATAATTCTGCATACCATTATAAAAAGTGGAAGGGTTTGTCCCCATGAAATGAGAAGGCATCATGGGGTGGGCATCCATAAATGAGGGAGCAAAAGAAACTCCACTATCCATGATAACAAAGACTCAGCACAAAATCCTAAGGCCAACTAGTATTCAAAGAGCACTCCAAAAGCCAAATGACCAATATGCATACAAATGGGCTAAAGTGGCTAAGTGGCCTCCCTCGCTAAAGAAGGTATGTCTCATCCAAGAGGGACTTGAGACTCCTTGCTAAAGATTGGAGGTAACATAATCAGTTATAAGGGCCCTCATAGTCTTAACAACCAGTTGGTTAGATCCCGCCGGATAGGTAATCCTCCATAAAGGTTGTGTGTTTTCCGACCCCTATATGACTCATGATACAAGCAGAATAAACCCTGCAAGAAACCTATGAGAAACCTAAGTCAAGAAAATAATCAACCATTGTATAACTGATGCACAGGAGAACAGTCGTAAGTCTAGATTACCATATGGGCAGGGTAGAAAAGCACAAAACCTTGAAAGTACCGCTTCTCATAGAGGTATGGATACTAGCAAGATCCCCAAATACGAATAAATCCATAGAAATATCTCTGAAACTAGGTGAGTATTCATGGGTTATCCCTTCAACAAACTTCGCGCAACCTCATTCTTAACTCCAGTGTGAGCGGAGCCTCCTGATACTACCAATTATACAATGGATTTTTCAATTCCCTGTCTCAGACACATATGTTGATTTAATTGCCTTAGAGAAGTTTACTCACAAAATCCTATACCAAGGCACTAAATCCTAGGCTAGTTTGTGCACCCTAGACAATAAAATCATTACTAATCAATTTTAGTTTAAAGCGTAAATTTTATTGGCCGTGATTACTTAGAAAGGTATGGAAATGAAACTCATGGTGTTATGACTCTGCATGAAAATAAAAATAGATATAATGCAAAGCCTAACTTTAACTTTTCAGTGAATGATATGCTAAATAAAAATAGTGCAATCTTCAATTTTAACTCTGCAACTCAAAAGTAAAATGCAATCTTTCGCTAAATGTGCTAAGCTAATGATAAAGGTTCCAAGACAAAAATACCAACCAATGCTAAATACCTATTTTTTATTTTTTTCAATGTATTAAAAAGAAAATGCATGGACTAATAAGCGACTTGATATATAACTTCTACTGTGTATAAAATAAATCACTCGAGGAGAATACTAAGCAGCTAAGCAGACAACCCAACTACTAAGGACAAATAAAAAATGGAAAATAAAGAGAAAGATGCCTCTCAAAAATTCAACTCCAAACAGGTTTCTTGTCATCCCAGATAATCTCAACAGGCACCACAGAGACCTAAGAAGGTTTAGTGATCCTCAAAACCTACCCAACAGTCACTAAACCAAGCAAGCAAGCAAGGGGAAGTGGTATACGCGACTATTCAAGAGAAAAGGGCGTATATACACCTCTTTCAGTGGGCCAACAAGCGTTTATATGCGACTGTCAAGGAAAAAAGGGCGTATATGCTTTAAAACAAGGCCAGGCAAGGGTAAAAGGCTGAAAACTTAGACCCAGAGTGAACAGAATCCGTCCAGTAGTGATACGACAAGAAACACAAAGGAAAAAGAGCAAGGTAAGAAGAAAAATGTACTTCAACCCTTAGAAGGAAGATCTCTCCCTAGTTGAGTCGTCATTTTTGTTATAAGGGAAAAAATCTCTATGGCCAAGGGTAAACCACAACAGACAGGTATGACTACAGAAATCAAATCAATTCCAACATGTTCTATATAAACTAATGTGCAATACGAGGAAGAATCCTACCTCGATCCAATCGTTTGATGTCGTTCCACTGTTGAGCACTTTGACCCAAAGCTTTACACCTGCAAAAAGTTCTCAACAAACAAGTGATGCACGTATATAGTGACAATATATAAAATGAATTAGCACATCAGATAGCACAATCCATTAATAAACATTACAAACATGCCCATGGATAATAATCATATATTTGTAAGATATCGATAGGAGGCAAAAGGAGTATTTCTATTAATAATTGATCAATAGAAGTATCAACATTACAGACTTCCATGTCGGCATGGTTCAAAACCAAGAACCAGGTTCCTTCCAACTGGGTCTCCAAAGGCAAGCTCAGAGCGAAGAGGTAATGAGGTCCTCTCAACAATAAGGAAAGAGCTTGGGGGCTGAACATTGTGTTCAGACTTGAGGGACAAATGGATGCAGACTCAATATGAAGTAATTTCTCTAGAGTAACTTTGCTCTCAAAGTTGAATGGTTTCTCTTTTTTTTTCCATAGCTCGAAATTGTGCTCTTATAGCCTCCAGAATGTATCTGAAGGGTCGATTCAGAACATTTCTAGTATATGGAAGGCCAAAGATTAGACATCTTTTTCGTGACATGGAAACCTGACCTCATTTTGTATTTTCTGGCACAAAACCCAATATACACGAGATGTAGTGGAGAAACAAGCATATATGCATCTTGCAAAGTAGTTAGGGAGTGTATATGTGGAAAAATATATATTTTTGGCTATGGATTTATCAAAAGGGGGTTGATAAGTCTACATAGGGAAATGGAAAAAGGCCCTCTATGCAAGATAGCAATGGTGAGGCAAATCTTTCTATAACAAGGAAAGCACTGACAAGATAAGGAGAAATGGAAGGAGAAAGGGATAAAGGAAAGAAGGAGGATTCCTTGGACCCAATTATGATGGACAAAGACCAAATCAAGTGGATCATGGAAATAGTTGGAAGAATGCGCAATGGAGTACCCTAGCAATATAAGGTGAACACCAAGAAGAGAGTCGTAGCTGCGAGGGAGGGCTTGGCAAGTGATGAAGAAGAGGTAGAGGATCTTCGGACTGTGGATAAGATTGAGGAAATATTGTGCGTGACATATGAGAGGAAGATGCGAGGTTAGTGATCAAGAATAGAAGGAAACACTCTTATCCATATCAGTGTTAATGTGGAACCCATAAACGTACATGTGACTAATACACCAAGATGAACACCACCTCTTAGACAACCAAATTTTGGGAGAAGGAAGACAGAAGGAAGTACATCTATAATAGTAACAAATATTCGGGGAGCCACTTCATGAAGCATTAGCCAACTATATACACTGTGAGGAGGTATTATTTCAACATTCAGGATGGAAAGACATGATCCCACCATCATATTACCAGAATTCAAAGAAGAGGCATTGAAGGACCCCGAGAATAACTTGTTTATTTGTGAAAAGATATGGGAAGTGAAACATATCATAGATGATGAAACTAAACTTGTGCAGTTATCCATCATGCTAAGAGATCATGGATTGGATTGGTACATGATTTTAGCTGCAAATAGTCCACCAGGAACAACCAGGATGATTAGAGATATCAAAAAACTATTGATAAATGAATTCCAGAAGCCTAAATCATAGGATCAATACATGAATGAGATGATAGAGATTAGACAGAAACCAGGAAAATCTATATGGGATATTGACCAGAGATTCAAATGATTGAAGGGAAAGCTAAAGTATGTCATGACATATATGAAGCATAGGCATTTGTTTGTCAATTCAATGCTACCACACTTGAAATACCCTTTATGAAAAAAGAAGTTTCAGACACAAGTAGAGGCTCTAAAAGCAACTGTACAACTGAAAGAGAACCAATATCAGAAGACAGATCAGACCATAGAAGAGTTGAAGGAGGATCTAAAGAACTTAACATTCCAGCTAAACCAAAACAAAGGTAAGGACAAAAGATAATTCATTTGGTGTACCACATATAGGACAGAAGGACACCATAAGAACGAATGTCAAACATTCGTGCATTACATGGCAGCAGGAATGCCAAACCCATTGCCAACAAGAGGACTATGGTGTGGGATCTGTAACAAACATGGGCATGATCCATATCATTTCCAATGATGCAGAAGTACTAGACAATACCTAAGAGTTCATATTGCAACTTTTTCAAGTCAGTAGGCCATGATGACAAGGACTACAAGACCATGGACCTGATGAGGGAAAGAACATCATATGCTTACAAGGTGTGGGCATAAATGATGATCGGGAAAGCCACACCATAGGCTAACCAAGTACCATTGTTGTATAACACTGCACAAAAATAGTATAACACCGTGCAACAAAAATACAACATTTCATAGCCACAGTACCATACCGCTCAACCACACTATAATCCTATGCAGTATAACCAAGCACCTCAGTATAATGCACCATGAGGAGATTGACTTAGTTACAGAGGTGGAGGAAGAGGAAGAGGAAGAGGATGATTTGGAAGAGGCATAGGACTAGTGGTATGCCACAACTGTCAACAACCAAGACATTATTTGAGAGAAGTCCACTTCCACCTAAGACATGTATGTATTGTCACACATTAGATCCTAACACAGAGGAATTCCCTACACTATTGGTAAAATTCCAGGAAAAGAGAAATAAAAATAATCAGAATGTTCAATGGATTTCTGTGGAATCAAGGGATGAAGGAAGAAACATCAACATAGTTATTCCAGGAGGAGATAAGATAGGAAACAACATAGTAATACAAGATCCAACACAACACTAATGGGTGAAAAATAATGTTGAATCGAAGAAGTAGTTTGATGCGCAGAAAGAAAAGGAGATATTCAAGCAGGCTAGATAAGAATTTTTTAAGCCAGATATTGCATCGACATTAACTATGCAATAGACTAAGGAAGTACCAGCATATGAGATGACTCCATCGCTGGATTACACCAAAGAAGCACAGTCCCAAGGACAAGTAAGTATGATTAAAGGTTTTTTGCAATCCCCCGTTAAATTACTAAATGATCCATCATCTGTGAAAGTATTACAAAATATGCTAGAAAGATGTAGAATAGAGGCAGAAGAAAAGATAGAACAATTTTTTTTTAATCATCTGCATACAAGGAGGAGAACAAGCAGAAAATCCAGATTGAATGCCAACATTGGAGATTTCAACATGGGAGATATCATACTGGATTTAAAATTCGAAGTAAATGTGTTACCCAAGAAGACATGGAAATTCATGGGAGAACCCACATTAGGATATTCACATGTTCAGTTCAAACTAGAAAATCAACACATATTTCTACCAATTGGAAGACTAAAAGGGGTGATAGTATATCTAGATGGAGTGTGAACCAAATCTGATTTCGAAGTAATAGAGATAGTCGATGACACAACACCATATCCAACATTGCTTGTCTTGGATTGGGCATTCGAAAATCAGGCCATAATAAACTTAAATACAAGAAATATGACATTTGAATTAGGAGACTGCATATGCATTGCGCCATTGGATCCATCATAAGGGAAAAGGTTTGTATAACCTACTTTTTAGACCTCGAGGAAATTAACCAGTTGTACAGAACAAACGCGCGAGAGGAAGATTATGTGAACCCAACTACCGTTGGGATACTCAGTTGGATAAGCATCACCTCATGTGCATCAGACTCAGATGCAAGCTAAGAGAATTGGCAACAGAGGTTTCACGAAGTCTCCACACGAAGATGCGCATGAATAGACTACACTGTAAGATGGGTATGTACAGAGATAAGGTAACCTCTCATATTTCATGGGGTGAATGACTTAGAAACATTCTTAATACGATATGAATATGAAGTGTTAGAAAACCAGAGGATCTTAGCCTTGGATATAACAGTCAAGGAAACACCTAGAAGATGGTGGAGTGTGCACAAAGAAACAATCAAAGATCGGTACCAATGTAAGAGGTTACTACGCATCAGATTTGGCACAGAACAGAGAAGCAACCAACTACAGAAATATGATAGACAGGGGGGGCCCAATAGAACACTTGGAGAAGTGCATAATGTTATGGAGGATGACACCACCAGAGGAATGGCCTCACCATTTTGTTCACACATTAGAATGGATTCCATCAAATTGGTATACAGACCAGGAATTGCACAGAGGAACTACAAATTGGATGGTACTACAAAAAAAAATTATAGTTACTTTCTCATTTGAGCATGATAACCCCAACATAGAATCATCCCTTAAACACATTAGAAAGGTGATATTCATTAAAGAACCTGAAGTTGAACTCATGATAGAAGAAAAACAACATAACAGACAGACACTAAAAGGAATTATTGTCATGCTACCATGTGCATGAAGAAGCACCAAACGAAGATGACTCGCATAACATTCGGATTGCGGAAGTTAAAGGTGAAAGAGAAGTGGAAGGTCCACCTATGGAATCAGAAGTATTTGTTGTGTCGATCAAGGTGAAGAAAGTCAACATTGGGTCACTTGAGAATCCCAAAATGGCTATCATTGGAGACTAATGGGATGAGAAAACAATGGAAAGCATAACAGAGTTATTGCGCGAATACAACAACATGTTCCCAACAATGTTTATAAAAATGAAATGCATAGTAGGTGAGCTATGGGAAATGAAGATACCTCTCATATCTGAGGTGAGACTGATAAGACAAAGACCATATAGATTAAATCCAATATATAAGAAAAAAGTGAAAGAAGAAATTGAAAAGATGTTGGAGGTTGGAATCATAGAACCAGTAGAGTAATATGAATGGGTAAGCCCTATGGTAGTTCAGGAGAAAAAATAGGGAGGGATAAGAATATGTGTTGACCTAAGGAAGTTGAATGATGTGTGCCTACATGAACCGTTCCCTACTCCTTTCACAGATGAGGTGTTGGAGAATGTAGGAGGTCAGGAAGCTTACTCATTCATTGATGAATTCTCAGGCTACCATCATATCAAGATAGCCCCAGAAGAAATATACAACACCATGTTTTCCACAGAATGGGGATCCTACTAGTAGACAGTCATGTCGTTCAGATTGAAGAATGCACCAAAAATATTTTCCAAAGTAGTGATAGCTGCATTCAAAGAATTCATCCACCAGTTTTTAGAAGTATATCTAGACGATTGGACAATATATAGTCTATTGAAAGACCATGTAGGGGTATTGAGGCTGATGTTATAAATATGTAGTGGGTGTCAAATATCGTTAAACATCAAGAAGTGCATCTTCAGAGCACCCTTTGGGATACTATTGGTCCATATAGTATGCAAACAAGGCTTGCTAATAGATCCTTCCAATATTGCAGTAATTGTTAATATACCACCACCAAAATCATTAAGTTAGTTAACATAAACATTGGGATCCATAGGATACTACAATAAATTTATAAAAGCATATGTGCAGATCACTGTACCAATGGAGAAATTGTTAAGAAAAGACAACAAGTTTTAGTGTAATGAAGATTGCCAACGAGGATTGGACACCTTGAAAGAGAAGATGGTAACTTCACCAATAATAGTATTTCAGACATGGAAAATACATTCCATGTGCATGTAAATGAATCAACCATATCATTTGGAGCTATTCTAGCATAGCCAAGAGTAGGAGAGTTGGACCATCCTATAGCATTTGCTAGCAGAAAATGGTCATAATCAAAGAAGAATTAAAATACCACAGAGAGAGAAGGCTTATCTATGGTCTATGCGCTTCAAAAGTTCAGACATTACTTATTGGGAAAACATTTCAATATGTTTATAGACCATTCATCTCTCAAATACCTCGTCAACAAGCGAGTGTTGGGGGGGAGAATTTGTAGATGGTTATTGTTGTTCAAGGAATTTGACTTTGAAGTGATAGTCAAGCTAGGAAAGTTGAATGGAGGAACAGATCACCTATCAAGGATCATTAATGGAGAGGAACCTATTAATCTAGAGGACAACTTTCATGATGCAGAGTTGTTCTCAGTCCAAGTAGTTGATGCATATTTTGCAGACATCATTCAATACTTGAATATAGGGACTGCGCCACAAGAATTCAACACTATGCAGAAGAAAAATCTGGTAGTCAGGGTTGCACAATATCAATTGATTGTAGGAAACTTATACAAGTTGGGTACTGACAACATATTGAGAAGATGTGTACTAGAACATGAAATACCTAGGATTTTAGTAGAATCCCATGAGGGAATAGCGGGAGGCCATTACCCAGGAAAATCTACCATGCAAAAGGTATTGCATGCAGGACTATGGTGGTCGATTGTTCATAGAGATTCAAAAGACTACTTCCAGAGATGTGATGTATGCCAGAGAGTTGGTAAACTGAATAGACGAGACAAGATTCCCTTGATACCACAAGTAACCTTGCAAGTATTCAAAAAATGGGCAATATAATTTGTGGCACCAATTAACCGACCATCAAAATAGTCATGAGAAAGGTATATTATTACTGTGACAAAATACTTAACAAGATGGGCAGAAGTAGTAGTAAAATATTGCAGCGCAGAGACAACAACACACTTCTTATTTGAGCAAGTGATCACTAGATTTGGATGTCTAAGGATTTTGATGAGTGACCAAGGCACTCATTTGACTAACAACACTATTAAGTCTATGACTGAGGAGTTCGAATTTTATCATCAAAAGAGTACACCATATAATCCTCAAGCAAACAGAAGAGTGGAAGCTTTCAATAAGATCCTAGAAAATGCACTGACAAAGATTTGCAACGTCAGTAGGGACGATTGGGATTTAAGGATACCAATAGTACTATGGAAATATAGGACCACATGGAAAAAATTGATAGGGTAGACACCATTCAGATTGGTGTATGGACAATAAGAAGTGGTTCCATTAGAATGTTTGGTACCTAGCCTGCATGTAGCAGCAATTACAAACATGACAGAGTGAGGTGCAATACAAGAAAGGATAAGGCAGTTGATGATCATGGAAGAAGATAGGATTATAGCAGGGTTTCATCAAGAAGTACATAAAGCAAGGGAAAAATCTTGTCATGATAGACATATCAAGAGGAAACATTTCAAGGAGGGAGACCTAGTCTTGGTGTACGACAGTAAATCTCTTCAACACCCAGGAAAACTCAAAATGCATTAGTTGGGATCATATGATGTAAATATTGTCACAAAGGGGGGAGTTGTACAGTTGAAGGACTTGGGAGGAAAATAAATCAAAGGAATGATCAATGGGAATCGACTGAAGCTGTATAGGGATAATTGACCTCCTAGTAGTTGAAAAAAAAAAGGGAACTACGCACAACAACAAAGGGATTACCGTGCCAGATATCAAAAGACAACAACCAACGAAAGGAGAAGTAGCAGGAAGAAAAGGAAATATCCACATGCACTGGCCAAACAATATCGCATGCAATCAGAAATGTTAGCATGCTGAAGAAAGGACCAACAGTCACAAAAAGGAGGAATCTGTGAAATTGGCGGGTACAAAAAATAGGTGCCAACTGATGGCGTCTATCAAAATTGAATGTCCAGAATGATTTATGGGACGTTGCATTAATCGATCCAACTGGCGATGTCAAGGGAATTCAATGGAAGGTACGTGAGAAGCGTCATTTCATTCAAAACGCACCTTGGATAACTTCTCCGAGAAGTTTCACACGATTCCTATATAAGATAAACATGAGGGTATCAGAAGGGTTATTGTGAAATTGAGAAAAGCACAGAGAGATAGAATATATTGAGAAGAGAGCGAGGTTGCAGAAGTTACAAAACAAACTAGCTCGGTAGAGACCATTTTACCCTACCATGTCACCACCCAAGCTAGGATTGTCGAGCCATGCCTGTAGATGACCTCGAAGCAACCTTAGAGCACCTCAACGACGATAAGGAATCAAACAGGAACTAGCATGAACTACTGTATTCGTCAACTTGGATGAAATCCCTTCGCCCAATATGCAACTAGCAAGCCCCACACCAATGGTGGAGGAAACCCAACCGACGGTAGCAGTGGGCATGGACATTGATATGCCCGACGTAGAAAAAAACCATCAAGACAAAGACGTGGGAAATCCTTTACACCCTGAAAACCTTGAAGAAGCCCCAAGGGTTAATGGGATGGTGTTATTGGACTAATCGGTAGGTGCGGACACTAACAGATCTCCCTAGATCCACTTGAATCTAGAACAAAACAAGACAGGACATGACTCTTTCCCTAAGTTTTGACTATTGAATTAACTAGTAGGAAGGAAAAAGTAACATACCTTAGTATCGCTTCCTAGGGTCTTTGTTGCTCCCGCTTCACTCCGGTGCTCTCATGAGGTCAAGACCAAGACAACACAAACCAACCAAAGTGAAGATAGCAAAATATATTCAACTGTCAACTTATGTGTATGATCAAGGAATTACACAATAAAGTGAGAATAACTTTATGGGAAAGGGACATGCCACTGTATCATATTAATTGAAAGTAAAGATTACAACCTGATAGCCTTGATGTCGCAAGCTTCCTTTCGATGGCTCTTGGATCCAACACACACAGTTGCTCAATCCTTGCATGAAGAAGATCAAATCCTCTTGATAGACTTGCTAGAGTCTCCAAGCTGCTATTCAAGCTAAGTCCTTCACACAATTCTTTCACCAATTCTCCAATGAATCTTTTTTAACCTTTTCCATGAGAATTCCCTCAATATATAGGAGAGAATGAGATAGTTACTTGGATAAGAATGATCCCACAATATCAAGGAATCCAGTACAAGGATAACCATCCGAATGCCAACCCATTCTTCTAGAAGATTCCCTTCTAGAACCATCGATAATTCATCTTTTTCCATGCTTTAGGATGAGTTCACACCCTAGCTATTCAACACAGTGTGAGAAGTTCGCACCCTAATATATTAGCAGCCTACGAACCCTCTTCAAAAGTGAGTTTTCTGGGAAGAGATGAAGGTAAATTTTCTCAGGAGAAAGTTCTTATGAAGAGCCTGAGTACACCATCATTAATACACCATCACGATGACCAAAATCATGGGTAACAGAATGCCCCCCAAAGTATGAGGTTGGAATCAGTGACAACCGAAAGACTTTGTAAGCTGCATGTGTGTGTTGGAAACTAGGAGCACACCTAATCAGAAACCTGCGAACAATCAAGCATCTACAGAATATTATAATACCAATTCTGAGGTAGGCATTCCCATACTCAAATCACAGACGGATGAAAATCATAGACATGGGTCATGGCCACCAATCATACACTATGGATCCATGCCGTCAAAACATAGCATAGCCACTAGGAATACACTATGGATCTATGCAAAAAAATTGAAATTGAGACGACATAGCCATGAGACATACACAGTGGATCTATGTGTCACAGATTATACATTCTCCATCGCAACCCAGACAAAGAGATGATATCCAGGGTCTTCAATCTCGTCGCCCAAAGTATGAATCTAACCATGTGATTACATGTGTCAAAGTCGAACATGGCAGAAACCACTTGATTACTGATCATTGATGAAACCATTAAAAAGTGCGATGGAAATCACCATTGATGTCAATGACTCCCAAGGTACTCTAGTACAATCCATCGAGTGTGAATGAATGAGTTGAAGTCGAACATCCGATGGAATCTTTCGATCAGGGGTCAATGATGTAAACCCACTGTCAAAAACAAGGAAACCTGCCATTGAGGCATGCAAGCTCCAAGGTACTAAAGAATTTCTAAGTCTTGATTCTGGATAATGAGCTAAAGTTGACGAAACAAAACTCGTCATAGGAGGGCCTTGATTTATCCCCCATCAATGACACAAAATGAGTAACAGATTTTGAAGGTGAAACATAGTATGATGTAAGTTGGACTGGACACAGGGAAGGTCGACACGAAGATAATTGACAACTGCAGATGGCCGACTCAATAGAAGTTTCAGATGGACTTCTCTTGAACATATAAACGACACAACCAATGATTTGGCAACATTGACTCAAAGACGACGCAGGGAATGACCTTGTAGAAAATCGAATGAGAGACAAATGGATTTCCCAAACTGACTTCAAATGATGAATAGGGGGTGTCATGTTCAAGAGCGACACTTACTGCCAATCAATACGAAGATGAAAACATATCCCTTTCCCAAATTTTCCCCCACCATTTCTGGCGAGTACCTCTTTATTTTTACGCAAGCTTGAGGAGGATAACATATGCTTGTTGATATAAGCTTATTCTTTGGATAAGTCCTTCGGAGTATGTTTAACGAACCCTAAGAAGGAGTGGTTCGGTCCCATTACGGGTCTGTCAATGTTTGTTTAATGAGTCCAGAGATAGAAAACTCGAAGGTTTTTCATGATTATGGAGTCTGAAAAAACACTTAAAAGAGAACTCTCTCAGTTCATTTTTCGTAAAATAGTCTGATGAGACCGAAAAAGAGATAAATTATCGCTCACCAGACACTTTCCTCAAATACTTTATCGAGCGTGAAAATAGCAAGGTTGCTCGGCTATCTTTTCATGTTTAGAGAGTCTGAAAAGAACTTAAAGAGGACTCCAGGGGGGTTCCTTTTTCGTATAACCTTGTTGAGCCCAAAAAAGCGATAAAAGTATGCTCAATCGTGTTCTCATGTATTTTCGAGCACGAGAACGGACAAAGACCACACTCGAGGTTTTATACAAAAACCATAAAAAACAATCAAAACATGTGATGAAAAAAGAAAAATTATGTCTACATCCCTGTATATGAACATCGAAGTCATTACGCTTGCAAAAGTTACACTCAAAAGGGCATTAGGAATTAGGGTTTAATAAATAAATAATTATAAAATAACTAAATAACTTGGTAAAAGTAAACAAAAAGGAGTAAAACTCTTTTTACCATATCATTTTCACTTTTCCACTATTTGAGCCCAAAAACCCCTCTTTTACCCTCGAAGTTTGGCATCATATTGCGGGAGTTACGAGTGTCCATTCATCGAGCTGTCAGCAATAGTGAGGTAGGCTCTTTGTACTCTACTCTTTCATGGTTTAATTTTGCATTTTCATTGGTTAAAAATTCATTTTTGAGTTGGTTTTATGAGCCCTATTTGCGCTCATCCATTCTCGCAGGTGGGCTACACGGGACCTGCGAGAATGGGTCATTCTCGCAGGTGAGCCCATAGTAGCCTACGAGGTTCTCACACTGTGCCCAAAGTGCACCTGCGAGAACCACAAAGCACAATTTTTTTTTAAATTTTACTCAATGAAAAAGAACCAATTCATGAATAGAGTTGCTAATCCTCTTTTTGTGCTTCTTATGCAAGTAATTGGCCATCAAAATGGTTATTGAATGGTGAAAAAGGGAGAACGAAGAAGAAAATGCTATTGCCAGAAATCATCCACCCACTATTGCTGCTTTGAGAAATTGTGGTCTTCTGAAGTACTTTTGTATCCCGGGCATGAGGGCCCAAGTCAGGTTATTAGAGTACCTTGTGCGTATGTGGGATCCCTATCAATAGGTATTTCATGTGGGGGTTCACACACTGTCTTTAGATATTGAGGACATTTACTTTTTGACTGGACTGTCATGGCATGGGCACTACGTGAGCCTGACTGGTAGCAGAGGTGGTGGGCTGCCCATGAGTGAGTACTACCGCATACACTGTGTTCCCGAGGTAGAGAGGAAGAAAGGAAAAGTAGTTATTTGGGGGGTACAGGATTTGACCCTCTGTACTATCTTGTTCACCATAGCTCGGATGGCGGGGAGCTCCGCTCCTCACATGGCGCTACAGAGTTACTTCCAATATGCGATAAAGTGTATTGAACCTCGAGTTTTTAACTGGGCAGATGTAATGCTTCGTAGCATAAAAAGGAAGTTGACCAAATGGAGACGAGGCAACCTAAAGCCATTCGGGTATGGATATTTGTTAGTGTCCTTCTTCCTTGAGAGGGTTCCATTAATGAGGCTGCAGGTGGAGTGGAATTTACTAGCTCCCAGGGATCCAAGAATGCTGAGATGGTGTTAGCTCATGGCCCGACACGTAGTTGGACCGATCATCAAGTATGATGATATCTTCTTTGATTGGCTTCAACAACAAATGTTGATGGTTGATGATTATGCTTATGACGGGTTGGATTTTCGAGGATATCCAGACTTAGTACTGCCAGAGGATGCTCAGTGGGGGGAACTTGGTAAGAAGTACACTCATTTTTTCTTTTTAAATGTTTTGGTGAATTTTAATCATATTCAAATGTTTTTATATGTTCGTCCAAAGACTAAATACAAAATCGTTTTTGATGACACAGATGTTGGACCTTACCGACCTCCTGGTACTTCTCCCATTCAACGGCGAGGAGAGGTAGCACCAACACCAAAATATGTCGAGGATTATCAAGTAGTGGAACAAAACCTATAGGGCTTGACCGTAGATATTCTAGACATGCCTCTTGAAGAGGTTCCATGACGTGATCAACGTCATACAGTAGGGGTGTCAAGGTCCATGAGTTGGCTGCTCCATAGAGTTGCCTGGGCAGTCGTGTGTTACCGTGAACGTCATCCATGACGTCACTTTGTAGAAGTTATGAGCTTCAAATTTTGACATTTTGGTCTTCAGACAAAACTTTTTGTAAAAAACTCTTTTTTGATCTTTATATATACAGACGGCTTCTACCAATTTATCATGTGTCATGTGAACATTGATGTGATTGATTTATAAATGATTCAAATGTCTATCTAATACATAGTTAGCCAATGTATCTGTTAATGTATTTAGACATCTAGGAATATGTTGATATTCAATATAATCAAAATAACGTTCCAAGAGGCGAATTCGTAAATACACCCATAACAAAGTAGGACTTTGAATAGTATAGACATTACTTAACTATAGTACTACAAGCTGCGAATCGAGTCGCACAACCAAATGACGGATTCCGAGAGAGATAGCATCAATCAATAATTCAATAACGACGCTATACTCTGCAATGTTATTGGTTGCACGGCCAAGACACACACCTCGTAAGGAGACAAGTTCGTTTGTACGGGCATAAATTGCCCATGCAGTGGAAGCAAGGTTCTGAGTACTACGACTAGAACCATCAACGAAGCCAATATAGGGTAGCGAAGACTTCGACATATGGAAATCAAACACAACGTCACATAAGGGTAGAGACCAGATAACGACAAAAGCAAGCTATAGTAACACATAAGAAGTATGATACAATAAAAATGCAAGTATTCGTGCACAGATGATTTTATGCATAGTACTTCTTCAAGTACAACCCATTCCTGGGTTCACTCAAAGGGATACCATCATAATCTACCAACTGATAAGCTCCTTTTTCCAAAACTTGTTGAACGATATAAGGACCTCGCCACATGGCTTCGAATTTCCCAGCTCCTAACATATCTCGATCTTGTTCATAGAGAAGAACAAGATCACCTTCAGAGAAAATGCGAGGCTTGACATGCTTGTCGTATTGGGCCTTGACACGCTTTTTTGAGCTTCTATGACTAGGGTGGCATCACGTCGAGTTTTGTCTAATCGCATAAGATACAATAGACGTTCTTCCTCAGCAAAAGTGTTTGGTAGGAGTTCAACATCTAGTTTTAAAGATGGTATCTCGCATTCAATTGGGAGAATGGATTCCACACCATAGACTAACTGGAAAGGTGTAAACCTAGTAGCGGACTTGACGGATGTCCGGTATGCCCACAATGCCAAAAACAACATTGTGTGCCAACTTGTTTTATGAATCCCTATCATTCGTCGGAGCATAGTTATGAGAAATTTGTTATTTGCTTCGACTTGGCCATTGGCTTGTGGGTAATAGGGCGTTGAGTTATCATGGCAAAGACCCAACTTTTAAGTAAGTTCAGACATCATAAAATTCCTAAAGTGGCTACCGTGATCAGTGAAGATAGCTTGGGGAACACCAAAACGAGCTATGACGTGATTAAAAATGAATAATGCTGCGGTCTTTCCAGTGTTGTCAAATGTCGGCATCACCTCGACCCATTTCGTAAAGTAATCGATGACTATAATAATGTAACCATGCCGCCTAGCCGAGTGAGGGTGACATGTCATGAAATCGATGCCTCATTTCCCAAAGGGACCAACTGAGACCACAGGATGAAGAGGAGCAGGATGTGACCGCATCTTGTTATTATAGGTCTGGAAAGCATGGCATTTTTGAATGACGATTATGCAGTCGTTAAATAATGAAGGCCAGAAATACCCTGCTCGTAAGATCTTCTAGGAAGTAGCATACCCAAACATATGACCACCACAGACTCCAGAATGGTAGTCATTCAGAGCTTTCTCGGCTTCGTCGAATGTTAGACAACATCGAAAACCAGAGTCAATCCCCCGACGATAAAGGGTATCCTCGAGGATAATGTATTGACGAGCTTGGTATCGTATTCGACGTTGTTCAGTACTAGACAAAGTCAGCCAGAAAGACTGGGTTTGGAGATATATAATGATATCACCATACCAAATATCCTTAGTACTAATAAGGAAAAGAGATTCATCGGGTAATGAATCAGCTGCTACATTTTCCGTTGCAGAATGGGGAAAGTCGCAGATCAACTCAGCAAAGACTAAGGACATTTTAGACTTGGCAAATTCGAATTCCAAGTCAAATTCCTGGAGTATCTGTTGGCGTTCGGAAGTCACTCTTGGATTGCTAGCAGGAGCAGAGCCCGAAGCCCATCAGTTTAATGTCACGATTTGTTTAAAGGGTGATCAAATGGAGGCAAACTCAAAACAGCATGGTGTCAACTCAGAAACCAGACCAGGCATGCATGAACGAGTGAGGTCTTGACAAACTCCAAACAGTGAGTCGTAGTAAAAAGGGTGTGCAGGTGGAAGACTTACGCAAGAAGGGTGAAAAGGTCTATCAAAAACATTTGGTTTGCAACAGACTGAAGAAGAATGCATTCGAACACAAAATCCTTTCACATTCAAATACAAATACCAGAGGGCACAACAACGTCACAACAAATCCTTTATTGTAACAAGATGCTCAACTGTGAATCCTCAAGCATGAGACGAAAGACAGATGGAAGAAGGAGAACTGTTTGTTATAAACCAAGAAATCTCAAACACAGAGGCATAACCAGGAAACCAGAGTATTTGCTGAAACTTTACAGTCGGGAGCTTAGCTCTACCATCGATAGATACAAAAATGGAAAAAATTCCTACATATACTCGAATCAACAACAACAACAGAACCAAGAAAATTCATTGAAAGCTTTGCGTCTGCATGGCTTCTGACAGTCAACATATGAAAGATCGTGCAACTTATGTCAGACGCAATATTAATTGTTTGACAGTTCCAACGGTGAATCGACGTGCCTTAAATTCATGGCCGTGCTTTCCCATTAAGGCGGAGGCGATATCTAACCACCACCAACTGCTTCAATAACTGCTTCTTGGGATTGAGAACGGTCCGACCAACTCAGCATTTCGGAATATAGAAGACTTTTCACGCTGCCACCTGGAATAACCGAATAGTTTGAGGGATGAGCATGGAGTCCAGTGTGGGGGATGAGGCACATGACGAGGATGGTGGTGCCGGGTTATAGGGCGTGGGATGAGCGATTGAATGAGTTGAGGATGACAGAGGACGATCCATGGCAGAAGACATCAGGTGGAGGAGGAAGACGGGAGGTGACGGGTTCGCCTTCGGGTGAGAAATTGATGTGGAAAGAAACGGGACGCGTGACAGGAAATGAGCGGATGTTGGGAAGAAGGGAGAGCCACGCGGACCAAGGAGGAGAGGTGAATGGATGACACACGGCAGCAGGGGAAAGGCGGGGGGGGTCCAGAATGATCTTCATCGCCGTTGATCTGGGCGCGCTAATATGGACCGTCGGAGAGTTGTGCCCGCGATTCCGTACCCCCCCCCTCCGCTTAAAGGTAGAAAGGTAAGGGGCGTCCGGAATGCAACGTACGTCGTTGATCTGGGCGTGCGATTCCTGGCCGCTCAAACTTGATTCTCGTTTAATCACGGGTGCATTCACACCAAAACTTAGGACAGGTGGGTTTTAACCCATTCTTTTGATATCTAATCCCCTTAGCAAGAAATATCGCTAACATTTGGCTCCATGGGGGATAGAGTCGTCCCTGTGATGCTCTAAGAACTCTTTTGCAGACTTAGTGCCTTTGCTGTTGTGCTATGGAGTCATTTATTAGTCTGAAAAACAAAACAAAAAACAATATTTACAAAAACAAAAACAAAACGAGCCGACTGCGGCTCAAAGAAAACATTTCTTTAAGAAATGCCCATTGACTGGGCCATTAAATACTTCATTGTCGTCCAGATCCTGCAACCTGTAAGTGTTGTTCGAAAACGCTTCAAGGATCTTGAAAGGCCCAAACCAGAGGGCATCAAATTTACTGTGTTTTCCCTTTTCCTGCCTGGGTGCATCCCACTTGAGCACTAGATCACCTTGCTCGAACTCTTTCTTCTTATTTTTTCTGTCAAAAGCTTGCTTGATCTTCTGCTGGCGATTGTAAGCTCTTTCCAGGACCTGCTCTCTGATCTGCTCCACCTCTACCATCTGATGAATTCTTCTGAGCACATGGTTAGGTTCCCCTTCATAGTCTTGGAGGAGATTTGCCACAGGCATGGAAAGCTGAGTGGGGAAGACGACCTCGATCCCATAAACAAGCTGGAAGGGGGAGAGACCCAAGGATTTCTTTGTTGTCACTCGGTCGACCCAAAGTGCAAATTTGAGCTTCGAGTCCCAGGCTCTTTTATTGTCCTCTAATAGCTTTTTGATAAGCTTGATTAATCTTTTATTAGAGGACTCTGCCATTCCATTTCCCTGAGGATAGTAGGGAGTGGAGTGAATCAGTGAGATCCCAAATTGGTCACAAAATTTGATCAGAGGCTCAGACCGAAATGGGGAAGTGTTGTCAGTGACAATCTTGCTAGGGCAACCAAACCTAGCTATGATGTCTTCCAGGAAGCTGATGATTACTTTGTGAGACGTGCTTCTGGTGGGGATAGCTTCTATCCATTTAGTGAAGTAGTCGATTGCTGTCAAAATCCATCTGTGCTGGCCACTCGAGGGAGGATGGATTTCCCCGATGAAGTCCAATCCCCACTGCTGAAAGGGTGCTGAGACCACCACAGGTTTCAATGGCAGGGATTTGAGCTGCTACTTCCCTGAGAACTTCTGACATTTGATGCAAGCTCTAACTTCCCTGCAGACATCAGGAAATAAGGTGGGCCAGTAGTATCCAGCTCGGAGGATCTTGTGAGCCATGGTCTTCCAAAAATAATGGCCTCCACAGAGACCACTATGGAAATCATTCATAACCTCCTGGGCCTGCTGTGGGTCTAGACACAATAGTAATACCCCCTGGGGGTCTTTCCAATACAAAGCTTGGCCAATAAGGCAATACCTGATAGCTTTGAGCTTTAAAGCTCCGGCTTTACCCTTTTCCATCCGATCAGGTGGTCTCAACTCCTGCAGGAAATACAAGATATATTTGTACCAGGGGCATGCTGATAGTGGCACATTTCCTTGGGAACCCCTATTGGATGATTCAATTTGCTCATTAATAAGATTGATTTCCAAGGCTTTATAATTGGATTCGGCCAGGAGATTGGCCAAGCCCTGCCCCTTTATTAGCTTGGTGGGCTTAATTTCCAGGTCGAATTCTAGGATCTTGGCGATCCATTTACCTCTTCTTCCATCTATGTCAGGCTGTATAAGAATGTCCTTCACAGAGGTTGAAGGGACATATGCAATGATCTTTGAGTGTAAGACATAGACCCTGAAAGCTTTGAGAGCTTTGACCAAGGCATAAGCCTACTTCTCCATGATCTCGTAGCGGAGCTCTGCATCTCTCAGCACCTTGCTAAAGAAGGCAATAGGCTGTTCTTGTCCTTGATCGTTTTTCTGCAGCAGAACCGTTGCTACTGTGTCAAAGGAAGAAAAAGAAAATATCATAAAATATTTAGAATAATCTAGACTGATCAGCACAGGAGCCTCGACTAATGCTTTCTTTATTTGGTCAAAAGAATTCCTGGGTTCAACAGTCCATTTTATTTCATGGCCCTTCCTGAGCAGGGCTGTGATATGCTTCACTAATTCAGCAAAATTTGAGACAAACCTCCTCAGGAAATTAATCCTTCCCAGAAATGCTTGGACCTCCTTTTTAGACCTGGGAAGTGACAGGGCTTGGATTGCCTCTACCCTGTCAGGTTCAATTCTCACTCCCTCTGCTGAGACTATATGGCCCAACAGCTTCCCCTCTTGCATAACAAACAATGATTTCTTGGGATTCAGAGAAAGGCCAAACCTGCGACACTTCAGGAAAACCCTCTTCAAGTGGCAGTGGTGCTCTATATCAGTCTTGGAGAAGACTGTTATATCATCTAGGTAAATCACCACAAACCTATCTTTTTCCCCGATGAAGGCTATGTCCATGGCTCGCTGAAACATTGCTCCCGCGTTCATCAGCCCAAATGGCATCTTGGTGTACATGAATGTGCCCCAAGGAGTGGTGAAGGCTGTCTTTTCTCGATCTTCAGGCATGACTGATATCTGATTATAGCTAGAAAATCCATCAATCATGGATATCCTAGATGCACCAGTGACCCTCTGCAGTATATGTTCCATGTTGGGCAGGGGGTAATTGTCCTTCCTTGAACTCCTGTTCAGGTTCCTGAAATCGACACAGAGTCTGATTTCTCCGCTCTTATTTCTTACTGGGACCAAATTGTCTACCCAGCTAGAGTATCTCAAGGGGACTATGATTCAGGCATTCAACAACTTTTTCACTTCCCTCTCCATGACAGGTAGCAGCGTCGGATTTATCTGTCTCAGCTTCTGCTTAAACGACTTAGCCTCCTCTTTCAGTGGGATTTTGTGCTCAATGACTAATGTGTCATATGTCTTGAGGTCTTCGTAGGTCCATGCAAACACATCAGCAAACTCCCTCAGCAAATTAGTATATCCGATCCTCTGCTCCTCGGTGAGGCTTTTTGACAGCTTGACCGATTTGGGCTCCTCCGGTGTGCCTATGTTGCACTCAGTTGTATCAGCATCATCACCTGAAATCCTGCCCTTCATCGCCACATCGTTCCCATCGAACAATATTTCTAATGGGATCAGTCCTCTTGGTATATGATTGCTCGGCAGTTGAATAATCTGATGGTCAGCAACTTTATTTAGCAACTCCCCAGGGTGGTCACTGCCATCTGTGTTAGGGTCCTCATCTATGCGTGATGCAGAGAAGTCATCAATGGATTGGAGGAATTTCTTGATCTCCCGATCATCTTCGAATACCTTCCAATGTCTGACATTGTCTGGCACAGAGGGTTTGTATCTTATTTCCACCTCCGAGCTGGTAGTTGGCCGCGCGGGGGCTTCGAACAAACTAGTTGAGAAGGATTGAAAGTCGGCCAAAGCATTTTCTTCCCTTGGAATAAAAGAGATGTTAAAGGCCAGGAAGAAACTGTCGACAAGGTCCCATACCTCGTTCCTGTAATTCTTGAGGCGAGGGTGCTTGGTCTGATAGACGTTTTTGACCTGCTGGACAATTAATTCTGCATCCCCGAAGACAGCCATCTCCCTGATTCCCATTTCTTTTGCAGCCCTTAATCCCAGAACCAGAGCTTCATATTCTGCCACATTGTTGGTGACTTCAAATTCCAGCTTGTATGACAGTGCTATGGTTTCTTGAGAAGGAGATTTGAATACCACTCTGGCACCTGCACCTATACTGGAAGAAGCTCCATCAAAGAACATCTTCCAAACATAGGTGTTTGGAGGAGGTATCCCCCGATTAATACTGAGATGCTTTCTGATCTATAAAGGGGTCTCAGGTTCATCAGTGACTTGCAATAAGCTAGATCCTAGGTCAGTGTCTAAGGCATAGATGGGATGATTAGTGGGGTTTGCTTCATCACTGACAATGTAGGCTAGCTGGGATTCTCTGTACAATCTTCTATGTTCCCCCCCAAAGACTGGAATGGTGGCATACATGAGGTCCATCTGCAGCGTTCCTCCAAGTCTCTTAATCCAGGACCTTGACAACAACATGCCAAACTTGGGGGGAACATCAGCTACCACTATATCCATGACCATGCTTTTCATGGGCAGCTGAAACAAGGAAACTACTAGGTCCTTGATGACTCCCAAACATTGTACCCTCCTGGAGTCGAAAGAATAGAGGTCATGATATGCTCTGGTGACTTATAATCCTAGCTCTTCCATGACGGCTTTGGGCATGAGGTTGTGGGAGGCCCCTGAATCCATTAAGCAATTATGCAGCACTTTGTCATGTATGTTCAGGGAGGTGTAGAAGGGAGGGGATGAATCATCTCTATCTTCTACCATGGGACCTAGGACCACTGCAGGCCTTTCATCTTGGAGGCTTATGAAGTCTGTGGAAGGACTAGAGGCTTCAGATTTCAACAGGTCGGAGAAGCGCTTTTTGAATTCCCCATGTTTGACTAGTTCAGTGAGGGGCACAGGGATTCTGATCTTTTGAATTTCATGCTCAAAATTGAAAGAAGATGTAAGCTTCAGAATTTCTCTAATCTCAGGAGCATGATTTTGGATAATAGGGGAGAGAGGTTGGGCCTTCTTACCTCTGTCGCTGTCTGCTATCTCTTCAGCAGGCTTCTTTGCTCTGGTGGATGACTCAGGAACATAAGGTGCTGCTGCCTTTTTGTCAGATCTCAGATTATACCTGCCTCGACCACCGTCAGCTTTGTCTCCCTTGCTCAATTTATTTAGCTGACTGTTCATGAGGGATTCATCATACGCTGACTTAGTTAAGTGGGGGACAAGAGGAGTGACTTCTATAGAGTGGATTGTAGGCTCAGGCTCGTCTGTTTCTCTTTCTTTGTGCATATTTGGAGGAGAAAAATTGTTTGGTCTTCTGAAGCCTCCTCTGTTCTCGGTGTTCTGAGGGCCTTTGTTCATTTGTTTTCTTTCCGTCTTTAATATCTCCATCTCTTCTTTCAGATCGTTCAATAGCTGGGTCAACTCATTTGCTTGAGGATGGGGAAATGATGGGCCGGAGATGTTGGAGCCAGAAACCGAGGCTTCTGACTTTCCTTTTCTTCTGTCTGAGTCAACCTTGTTCCTCAGTCTGTCGGCTGCTAGTATATTAGATTCCACTTCTATAGCTGCATCTTGCATCTGAGCTAAAGAGGTGGCTCTCCTTTCTCTTAACACGAGACAGAAGTCGGGGTCAAATGCACTAGCATATGAAATTTGAGCTGAGGCTTCAGAAGGCTTTATCTCTGTAGGAATCTTATTGTACATCTTATTAAATCTTTTGGAGAAGTCAGAGACTGACTCTCCTTCCTGCTTTTTCAGGGACCCAAACTCAGTCATATAATATATGTAATCTTTTCTATCTCCCCACTGCCTCAGGAAAACATTATCCAGGGCTTCAATACCAGCAATAGATCCAGGGGCCAGCCCCCTGAACCACTTTCTAACCTCACCATCCAAACTCTGGACAAAGACTCTCATCCAGACATCTTCATTTTCAATATTGAGGTTGTCTGCATAACTGTAAAAAGCAGCCAAGTGCTCTTCTGCAGTTATATCTCCCTCCCCTGTGAACTTGGGCATATACTTCAAGTAGTCTCTAGCAGGGAGAGGGTTCATGGGATGAGGCAGGACCAAAGGAGCATATCTAGCAGCGACTATAGCATCCATTCTGTTCTGAGGGGGATTAGCACCAGCCATAGGGACGTTGAGTGGAGGATAACTTGGAGGAGATGGAGTGTGAACTGGTGAGGTAGGAAACAAGGTCCTCACAGGAGAGGCCGGGGAAAATAGAGAAAAGTCTAAAGGGCCCGAATGTGCAGGTGCTTTTCTCTGTGCAGCAGCAGTAATCAAAGGAGGAGTAGTGAAACCTCCTGAGGGGGGAGTGACAAGGATCTCTCCCTCTGATACTAGACCAGGAGGAGAAAACTCAGCAGGAACACTCCCGAAGTTCAGAAAATGGGAAACCTCAGAGGAAGTACGACTAGGAAGATGAAAATCAGAGAATGGAGTTTTCACAGAAGGGGACGACGTATTACCTTTTTCATCAATGGGAACTTCTCTTGTAGATCTCTTTCCCTTTTTGCGCACCGCTTCCAAGTATTCTTCTCATGTGGCTAAAGGCAAGTGTGGATTAGACCTCGTGTGTCTACCTCTTGAAGCCACAACTGATAGAACAAGTTCTCCCCAGGGGAGTCGTCACAGTGGAGTCGCCAGGTGCACAGTAGCAATCTTCAAGTTCTGATAACTGATGCACCTTCAGAAATCAGTTGATCTTTGTTGTTCAATCCCAGGGAATATATTCAACATCGTCCCCGGAAACGGCACCAGAAATGTTGGCATTCGGAAGTCACTCCTGGATTGCTAGCAGGAGCAGAGCCCGAAGCCCATCAGTTTAATGTCACGATTTGTTTAAAGGGTGATCAAATGGAGGAAAACTCAAAACAACATGGTGTCAACTCAGAAACCAGACCAGGCATGCATGAATGAGTGAGGTCTTGACAAACTCCAAATAGTGAGTCGTAGTAAAAAGGGTGAGCAGGTGGAAGACTTACGCAAGAAGTGTGCAAAGGTCTATCACAAACATCCGGTTTGCAACAGACTGAAGAAGAATGCATTCAAACACAAAATCCTTTCACATTCAAATACAAATACCAGAGGGCACAACAACGTCACAACAAATCCTTTATTGTAAAAAGATTCTCAACTGTGAATCCTCAAGCATGAGACGAAAGACAGATGGAAGAAGGAGAACTGTTTGTTATAAACCAAGAAATCTCAAAGACAGAGGCATAACCAGGAAACCAGAGTATTTGCTGAAACTTTACAGTCGGGAGCTTAGCTCTACCATCGATAGATACAAAAATGGCAAAAATGCCTACATATACTCAAAACAACAACAACAACGGAACCAAGAAAATGCATTGAAAGCTTTGCGTCTGCATGGCTTCTGACAGTCAACATCTAAAAGAGCGTGCAAATTATGTCAGACACAATCTTAATTGTTTGACAGTTCCAATGGCGAATCGACGTGCCTTAAATTCATGGACGTTCTTTCCCATTAAGGCGGAGGCGATATCTAACCACCACCAACTGCTTCAATAACTGCTTCTTGAGATTGAGAACGGCCCGGCCAACTCAGCATTTCGGAATACAGAAGACTTTTCGCGCTGCCACCTGGAATAACCGAATAGTTTGAGGGATGAGCATGGAGGCCAGCGCAGAGGATGAGGCACATGACGAGGATGGTGGTGCCGGGTTATAGGGCGTGGGAGGAGCGATGGAATGAGAGGAGGATGACAGAGGATGATCCATGGCAGAAGACATCAGGTGGAGGAGGAAGATGGGAGGTGACGGGTTCGCCTTCGGGTGAGAAACTGATGTGGAAAGGAACGGGACGCATGACAGGAAATGAGCGGATGTTGGGAAGAAGGGAGAGCCACGCAGACCAAGGAGGAGAGGTGAATGGATGACACACGGTAGCAGGGGAAAGGCGGAAGGAAGAATGAAATGACAGGAGGAGGGCCCACACTAGTTAAGCACAGGGCAGCTGAGAGGGGTGGGGCTGCACGAGCGCCGTTGATCTGGGCGCTATGATCATGGCCGTCGGGAAGCTGCACATGGGATTTCGGACCCCCCCCCCTCCGTTTAAAGGTAGAAAGGCGGGGGGGGGTCCGGAATTCTCTTCATCGCCGTTGATCCGGGTGCGCTAATCTGGACCGTCGGAGAGTTGCGCCCGCGATTCCGGACCCCCCCCCTCCGCTTAAAGGTAGAAATGTAAGGGGGGTCCAAAATCCAACGTGCGCCGTTGATCTGGGCGCGCGATTCCTGGCCGCTCAAACTTGATTCTCGTTTAATCACGGGCGCATTCTCACCAAAACTTAGGACAGGTGGGTTTTAACCCATTCTTTTGATATCTAATCCCCTTAGCAAGAAATATCGCTAACAGTATCACAATACATTTGGAGTATCTTCCCCCTAGCAATTGACGGGTGAGAATATGTTGCATAGGGTTGCAATGAGAAATCACTGTAGTCTTGCGTGAGAGGATATAGTGCCGGAAGTGTTGAATGGCTTGGATGGCAGCGAAGGCCAGTTTCTCGACATGTAAATACTTGATTTCAGTAGGCGTTAGACTTCGACTCAAGTAGTAGATAACATGTTCGTCGTTAATATCATCCTCTTGGATGAGAACCATACCAATGGTGTAATCCGAGGCAGCAAGGTAGAGGAAATAATCACGACTGTAATCGGGGGGAAAGAGAAGTGGAGCACGCATTAGGGACAATTTCAAAGCTTCAAAATCATTGTTGGTGATGGTATCCTAGACAAACTATGAACCCTTTTTGAGGAGCCGCGTAAATCCATGAGTTATCTCGGCATAATTTGGGATAAAATGACGAAGAAAGTTTGCTTTCCCCTGCAAACTTTGTAACTAGCGAAGAGTAGAAGGAGGAGGGAGATTAAGGATCACCTCAACCTTTAAAGGATCCACCTGGATCCCTTGACGCGAAACGATAAAACCTAGAAGGCAGCCGGATTCCATGCAGAAAATGCACTTATGAGGATTCAAACGTATATGATAGAACCGACAGCGAATGAAAATGGCTCGAAGGTGGGTTGGGTGATCGACTCGGTGCATTGAATGAGCGGGTAAATCATCCAAATTTGGTTGAACGATGTGCTTGATATCATGGAAAACATAAGACATAGCACATTGAAAAGTTGCGCCAGCGTTCTTGAGACTGAAAGGAAGTTTTCAATAGGAAAAAGTACCCCAAGGACAAATAAAAGCAGTCTTATGTTGATCCTCGGGAACAATGTTGATTTGATTATACCCGGAGAAACCATCCATGAGAGAGAATATTTCACTTCCGATGCAATCGTCGACAATCTGATCAATGAAGGGGGTACGAAAGTTGTCTTTGGGACAAGCTTTGTTGATATCCCTATAATCAATGCATACATGAATGGTGCCCATCGTCCCAAGGGGTGTCTTCCATGACAGATATGATCATCTCGTCTGTAGGAAAAATGACATGAAAAGGATCGAGAGACAACTCACCAAGAGAGGGGGTAGAAGGTGTTGCTGATTGAATGGCCTGATAGGCGCATTCAACCGGACTTAACGAAATTACATCGCCGAAACGAATATGATCTCCAGGGTCAGGTACTATCCAAGGGTTGTGAGATGCAGAAAGTTCGTGAGGCGAAGTGGAGATCATGTTGATAGAAGCAATAGACGAGCGTGGAACATCGGGCGGTGGAATGGGGAAAGTACCCATCAACGAAGAGCTTTTTAGAAGGCCTACACTGACGTTCTCATAACCTGGTGGGGTTTTAGTAATAAACGGTACATTTTCAGTACGAGTATCCGAATTAAAAAAGGCTAGTTGGTCGATGGTGATGACCTTTCCTTGATGTGGGAAATGTACCACACGAAAAAGAGTCGACACGACTGTGCGCATGGAATCGATCCAGCTATGGCCAAGCAGAAGATTGTAATCAAGGGGAGAGCCAATGGCTTTCCAGCAAGTAAGAGACATAACACATGTCGAGGCACCCTCATCGATAACGGTTCAACAAATGTTTTTGTCAGAGACAACCACTTGGATTTGGAACGCGAGTTGAGGGGGTAACCTTGGAATGTGAACTTCCAAGTCAAAGATTATTAAATTCGTATCCGTCATATTGATTCCACTGATAGATTTCAATAGTGCCTTTCGTTGTGCAGGACAAGTCTGAAGGACTTCGAGGGATGAGATCGCAGAAGGTGCTTGAGCCAGATCTTCAATAATGCTGTAGTTCTGGGCAACACGAGCATGAGGATTGAAAGCCAATTTCCAAACGACACCCTTTGGGGGGGGGCGCAGAACTGTGTCGAGGCTCGGTCGTTCGAGATGAAGAGGACCGTTGGTAGGTGGAGTCACGGGAGAGGGTTGTACCAAGGAAGGGGGTAAATCATCAACCTTCTCCTTAGAGGGAGAATAATCTTTGGCTCGAGTGGTGAGTACAATGTTGCTCTGCTTAGAATCTCCAGTACACATCAAAACATAGGAGGTAGTAGAAGATGAGGGTTGGTCATGGATGACCAACTGAGCCTGTTGTTGAGACGGGAAGGGTTGGGACAAAATGGTCGGTGCAGGTGGTTTTGGAGCTCCTTGAAGGAACTTAGTGACCTCGGCACGTCGTGGACAATCCTTCATGTAGTGATCATCACCATAGATAAGACAAGGGTATCATGGTTTGCGCTTATCCCGATCATCAACAAGGGTAGTTTTGGTTTGCTCCGCTTGAGAAGTATTTTTTCCCTTCTTATTCTTACCCCTTCCCTTTTTAGATTTGTTTTTACGGGTAGGGGTAGATTGAAATGCATTTACCTCAGAAGTCTTACTAGTGGGAGGGGCAGGCGATGAAGCATTTTGAACATTAGAAGAAGCAGATTTGGGGTTTGTGCTTGAACCAAAATGTGGTTGGGCCTGGAAGGTGCCAATCACACTGTCGGATGCATGCAAAGCAACTGGAGCCCGCTGAGAGAGGGTTGAGTCATACCACCTTGGTGAAATTTTCCACCAACCGGAAACTGGTAATTTGGAGTGAATGACGGAATGGTGCCACTAGGATTAAGACTACCAGTAGAAGATGAAGAAGGTCCTCCAAAAGGAAATTGAGGGAGTGTTGGAATAAAACTGGGAAGAGGGTGCCCAGAAGAAGAAGGACCACCAGGAGATTCGGATGGAGTTTGTGTAGGAGTAGGAATGGAAGCATTCAACGCACGGTATTCAGGTGGTAGTGTCAGAGTGACGTTGGGCGTTCGCGGTGTGTTGATGGGAGCAAGACTAACCGCAATAAACCCGGTTGGAACACTCGTAGTATCTGCGAGATGGGCCATTTCGGCAGGGACAGTAAAGTGATAGGCGGTGGTCAACGGTATTGTCTCTGGAATAGAGATTTTAGAGATCACAGGTAGGTTGATTTCAGAAATCACAGGTGAACCTAGACCAAAAAGGTCCCGTCGAAAAACACCTATAGACCAAAAAAGATCTTGACCTTCTATGCCTGGAAAGGGTCCAACTGGTGATCCAAAAGACGTAACAACTAAGTCTCTGGAAGAATTCAGTCGCATAAATGGTCGCTCAGAATCACGGTGAAGTCGAAAGTCCTCTCGAGTATTTGTAATTCGAAAATGTTCTAGAGAGTCAGTTCGTTCCACTTGGGGCGTGGTGATGACTGTGACTTCACTTTGCCGAGGAGAGCCCTCAGGTGTACTTGTAGGCAAGGGTTGAGAACTGTCGAGATGCTATGGACATAAATCCTGCATTCTACGTGAATGACGTGGAGGAGATATTGTAAATGAGTGACAAACTTCACGAAGAAAATCTTATGGTCAAATTTGATAAACAAACAACACGTGCTAGTAAACAAAATCTAGGAAGCAATCACCAAGCAAACAAGACCTTCTAATTCCGAAGCCACTAGTTGGTGATGAAATCCAACGTCACAACAACGAGATGAGAAGGGGCTGGGCTAGGGTGGAAAAGTTACGCTGACGACCTGCTTAA
Source organism: Picea engelmannii (assembly GCA_009831015.1). Taxonomy (NCBI): domain Eukaryota; kingdom Viridiplantae; phylum Streptophyta; class Pinopsida; order Pinales; family Pinaceae; genus Picea; species Picea engelmannii. The sequence goes on along the minus strand of ML777259.1, from coordinate 117,374 downwards.
CGGACTTACACCCTGGTGCAAGCTCCCACACATAATCGTGGGTATACCCTCCAAGGAGCCCAAGTGAGTTTGGTCAACGTCAATTCCAGGTACCGTGAAGACTTTCCCCTTCACAGTCACCTTGTGTAAGAACCTAGAAAGATAGGCCACTAAGGTCACCACCAACAACAATAAATCCTGGGGGGATAATCGATAGTCTGATCCACATGCAAGGGTAGGGTATCTAGCCCGCAATCAACTCAAAAGGCTTCCACTCATCATTGTGGGTATACCTCCGAGTGATCCCCATAATACGTGCAATCTCTACACTGATATCAACAAAGCAGGGTGAGTAACTCTGGAAATATCAATGTGACCTCGTGCTTGACCCTTGTATGAGAAGGGATTCCTAGGAAAAGATGTTGCAAATGGAATTTAACACTCCTTAACATAAGATGCTATTGTGTGTTTTGTGCTTTGAAGAGTGTATCTCTCTTCCTACTCCAAAGTGCTAGACTAGCTAAATGTTGGTGTAATAGAGCCCTAGAAAAGAATTACTAGTTAAATTTTATGATTGCGCAGTGTTATTAAGAGCTGTTGTTTACTCAAAGGAAATGAAGTTGAAAATGATGTTGTATAAGACTCTGACCCAACGATGCATGGATGAGAATGAAATATAGCAATTTTCGTTCAATGAATCCTATGTATGGGAGGGAAAGAGAAATTTTCCGGATCAAACTTTGAACTACAAGACACGATTTCCTTTAAAATGCAAATTCAACAAATCACGCATCAATAACAATTCGTTTTTGCTTCTTTTTCATTAATTTCAACAATTGATTTTCAAGGTTTTCGAAGACGAAAATGATTTTTGAAAGAAAAACGTTTGTTCACTTTTCAAAAAGGACCCACACCATGATAGTGAGAGTACAGAAAATAAAAAACCAATGAACAAGCAAGGATAAAAACCCATACCACTCTTTCAACAAAAACAAAAATAAAAAGCAAACCAATCTAGTCTTTTCAATTGCATAAGAAAAGTGATCTTTCAAACAATAAGAAAATGATAAAGACCAAGAAACTCAATTTTCAACCGATTGTCGGTCCTTAACCAAACAAGCACACTCAGATTCCGAAATCAGAGAGTATAGCTTTGCCAAGAAAAGTCAAAATGAAAGTCAAGAACAAGTGACAGGAAGAGCCTTTGAAATCCTAAGACTATTCGTGCACAAAAACGAAGACACGAAGAACATCAATCAATGGTCCAAGAGAGTCTTTTTAAGCATCTAAACTGATCTGGGAAATTCAAGATGCAAAAACTCAAATCCAAAACTTTGAAAAAATGAGTTCACAGGCTGGCAATATTACACAGTGCGAGAATTAGTGATTCCCGCAGGTGGGCCTTGAGAAGAGTGCGAGAACCTCTCACCGAACCTAAAAGCAGGGTGCGAACCCTATAGATTCTCATAGGCTACTGTGAAGTGTAGTGCGAGAATGTCTGAAACTAGTCAATTCTTGGAAAAAGACACAAAATTTGAAGAGGTCTCTGGACCCAGAGGGTCTATCAGGGTATCCTGAAGACTCAGAGATTGATATGAATGGAGAAAGGTAAGACAAGAACAAATGGCCAAGGAAAATACCAAAAACCACAAAGAAAATGGGTTATAATCCCCAGTGGAGTCGCCAATTTTGTTATCGGACTAATCGGTAGGTGCAGACACTAACAGATCTCCCTAGATCCACGTGGATCTAGAACAAAACAAGACAGGACATGACCCTTTCCCTAAGTTTTGACCATTGAATTAGCTAGTAGGAAGGAACAAGTAACATACCTTAGTATCACTTCCTAGGGTCTTTGTTGGTCCCGCTTCACTCCGGTGCTCTCGTGAGGTCAAGACCAAGACAACACAAACCAACCAAAGTGAAGATAGCAAAATATATTCAACTGTCAACTTATGTGTATGATCAAGGAATTACATAATAAAGTGAGAATAGCTTTATGGGAAAGGGACATTCCACTGTATCATATTAATTGAAAGTAAATATTACAACCTGATAGCCTTGATGTCGCAAGCTTCCTTTCGATGGCTCTTGGCTCCAACACACACACTTGCTCAATCCTTGCATGAAGAATATCAAATCCTCTTGATAGACTTGCTAGAGTCTCCAAGCTGTTGTTCAAGCTAAGTCCTTCACACAATTCTTTCACCAATTCTCCAATGAATCTTGCTTAACCTTTTCCATGAGAATTCCCTCAATATATAGGAGAGAATGAGATAGTTACTTGGATAAGAATGATCCCACAATATCAGGGAATCTAGTACAAGGATAACCATTCGAATGCCAACCCATTCTTCTAGAATATTCCCTTCTAGAACCATTGATAATTCATCTTTTTCCATGCTTTAGGACGAGTTCTCACCCTAGCTATTGAGCACAATGCGAGAAGTTCACACCCTGGCTTAAGGCAGCCCGCGAGAATGGGTCATTCTCACACCCTAATATATTAACAGCCTGTGAACCCTCTTCAAAAGTGAGTTTTCTGGGAAGAGATGAAGGTAACTTTTCTCAGGAGAAAGTTCTTATGAATAGCCTGAGTACACCATCATTAATACACCATCATGATGACCAAAATAATGGGTAATAGATGGTCCCAAACCAGACAGAAGCAGTCGCACCGGAAAGGTCACACATCGTAGAGTCGGAGCAACAACAGTAGGGCATAGTAGAAGATGTCACCGGTCGAGCAGAGGCATATACAGAGGAGAGAAAAATGGAGGTGGGAACCTTGAGTCAGCTACCATAGTGAAAGGACAAGAAGTCCATAGCAATAGCATCGCACAAACATGCTCCAACATCCATAGTCCTACCATGCATTCTGGAAGGGGTGCGTATCACGACTAACCTGCTAGGACACGTGGAGAAACTATGGTACTCGCACCATGATGTGACAGACACAGACAAGTTCCATGGTTTTTCAAAGAACGTTTTCCTGGAAAACATGGGTATAGGACCCTTGGGCGAGCCAACTTTTCAACTGAAATAGTGGATGGCCAGATTGGCCAACATAGGGATTCTAAAATTGTTGGATATCCCACATTTTGGAAGGGGCTGCGACGTAAATAACTACATCAAGAAGTTGATGGAACTTACCCATGGAGGATACCTATGAGTGGATAAACCTATCTTGATATATGTAGAAATCATTACATTCATTAAAAGGCTTCCATCTTGGGGGTAAAGCCCCATGCTTTTCCTTGATGACAAGACAAAGGAGAAGACATTGGCTGAGGAAATGAAGAAGACATACAACACAGAAAGAGGGTCACACAGAATCATCATTAAGCGTATTAGTGATGCAACAACAAGGCTAGACACCAAACACATGGCGTGCAAGTTGCTCAAAAAGTGTCACAAGGAGGAAGTCCCTGTCGGGGTTGTCATAGCTGCATCATAGTGTGTGGAGGGCACTATTCTTAGCTGTAATTTGTACTTGTTAAATTTGTTCCTTGAGGACTGCAAAGACGTGCAGGACCTGGGGACAGAGTTCCACTACCCTTGGCTACTCACCTTGATCGCCTTGGTTGGATGGAGGGAGCCTAAATATACATACTTTTGCAAGCGATCCACTTGTTGTCACACAACGTGATACCTATAATTGGGGATAACTTCAGACCCCAAAAACAAAAGTGCAAATGCAGTCATGTCGCAGGGTATTACAACGACTTGCAGGAAAGCATTTCCAACACTTGGCGGGTTATACTAGAAGTGGTCGTGCAATATCAGGGCATATCCAACTTTAAAGTGACCAGGCATGTAATATGGATCCAAGCACAAAAGGATCCCGAGAAGGAACAAATACAACTGCGCTACTGCGTCAAGGAAGAAGACATAGAGATGGCCATCAAGGATTGGCACGATGAGTGGAGAGTTCCAGTTCTGAAGAAAGAGATGTCCACGGATAAGGAGGTTGATGTAGGGTGGGAACAAACACTTGCAGAAGAAAAAATGGCACCCAAGAAGCCAAATCCAGGTTATAATCCAGTGCAACATAAGAAAGGGGGGGCGCCAAAGAAGGGTACCCGGGTTGGGAAGAAGAACAACACCCAGGTGTCATAGGAACAAGAAAAAGATTCTGAGATAGCACAGGGGACCACAAAAAATGCTACCCAACAAGAGCAAGGCCATACCAAGATATTGATAATACACACTAGAAGTGTGCACAAGAAAGCTAAGGAGAAAAAAATGACACTGGAATATAGAATCACTTAGGACAACGCGGACCTCGTGGATGAAATGGTCCAGGACCGAACAACGAAGGATTTTGACGAAGCCCAATGCCAAAGGGACCATCTCTAGGACGAGATGGCCAACATGAGGCAGCTCCTAGAGAAAATCAAAGAAACACAGAGGGAGGGCAGAGGATTAGAGTCATTCCCTGCAGTATCACAAGTAGGAGTCAAGGTTGTGTCAAGCGAGTAAGATAACATCCAGACGATAGCACATGCAACCTCAAATTTTCAAGTTACACCCAACATGCTACATATGGATGATATTGTGGGCCAAACACCCTTGAAATATATGGCACAAATACAGTTGGTAATGGGGAGGATACCAACCAAGGCATTGTATAAACTACAAGTCAGTGTTGCGAAGGAGGTACAGTCACACACACGCACATACGTAGAAGAAATGCAGAACGTAAAGGACAATAGGGAAGAGTTGGAGTTGATGCTCGAGTAGGTCAAGCTCAATACCAAAGATGAGAAATATCACACAGATAGGCTCGAGAAAGGATTGGTTGTATCCTATGAAATAATTCCAAAGAGCGCGTAAATAGAAAATCCCACGACAATGCAGAACATTAATCATATTGTGCAAAAAATTGATCAATACAGGTAGGAGATTGAGAACCTTCGGGAACAAATCATCTCTACCACTCCCCCAGAGGTCAAGAAACAAAGGAAGAAAGAAGAAACAAGGCAAATGGAGGAAATGGAATGACAAATCAACACAACTTTCGACTTTTTTGACAGAGCAGCACAACTATGGACAAAGATGGAGGAACATCGACAGGTCTAGTAGTGAGACCAGGAAGAGGAAAATATAAGCGTAGCTATCCAGAACCTCAAACAGAGGTAGAAGACAATGAATATCATTGAGCGCCTCAAAGGAGTACAATATATAAAGAAGCTTCAAGCAAAACTCATAGTTGCACAAACATAGGAGCAACAAGCTCAAATGGAACCTCTCCAAGAGCTAGTAGTGAAGGTCATTCCACAGGAAGAAGAGGAAAATAAGAACATTGCATAAATTCAAGTAGAGTGCACAGAGATGATCAGTGAGGATATTACAATGCAAGTATTTGACACACTCAAATAAAAGACCGTGCAGGCTCAAACACAAGCAAGGGAACTCACAGACAAGTTCCAGACTCTCACAGGAGTTGTTGAAGAAGCACACAAAGTTTAGGTGGCTCGGGAAGAGCCACATGTTAGTGTTGGGGGCCTGTTGGATGCAGACCTAATCAAGAGAAAAGGTTAATTTTAGGAAGAAAAGCATGAGAAGAGAAAAGGACAACTAGAAGGAAAAGAAGCACGTGTAAGGGAAGTAGGCGAGGCGCACATGCAAGGAAGACCTAATGATGCTAGGGTTAGGGTTTATGTAACGTATTGTAATGGTTGATGTGTTAATATTATGGTAGATGTGGGAGGTATTTACCCCCACGTGTGAACTTGACGAGAATAGAAGACTCCAAGAAGCAAGAGAAACCCTAATGAGTTGGCTAATAACCCTAGAAGCCTTGTCGGCTCAAGAAGATAATTTATATTAGGCTATTAGCCTCCAAGAGAAGAAGTCGACCAAAATTAATAATAATATACTGAACATACACATACCCAGAAGGAGAAGTCGGCCCCAACAAAACTGGCTGGATTACTATAAATACAGGGCGCCAGTTCTCATTTGCAGCATCTCAGAATTGCAGTTTCCCAATTGGTGCGCACTGCAGTTGCGGTCTGGTGCACAGGTTTGGAGGAGGGTTGCAGGTGCAGCTGTAGCAGCAACTAGTTTCAGTATTGGCTTGGATATCTCTTAGCTAGGGTTTGGGACTATCTCATCATATTTTTTGATGCGCTATCCTTGGGGATTTATGCACTACTCCTTGTTTGGCTATCTAGCCTAAGGTTTTCTTCTGGAGGAATTCTCAGTCAAGGTTAAGGTGCTCAGAGGGAGGCTTCGGCCTGTGGTTGGGTGACGAGGGTATCGTCAATGGTAAAACAAGCACACCATCTTCTATATTCTAATAGGTTATGGGCCCACACCCCTTCAGTCAACCTAAAACGCTGGAAGGAAACATAGCCGCTAGACATTGAGCTTGTTGAGGAACTACCACTAGGGTTACTAGCAAGCAGTTTCCAGAAGCACTGCAACTAGGGTTACTAGCAGAAGCAGTTGCAGAAAACCTAAACCTCTTATCGAGGCACCTTAAGTGATGAGATTGACCTAATCTCTAGATATATCAGTGCGCCCTAGCCCAGTGCATCTCCTGGTACTCTCAGAAGGCCAAGACGTGAAGTTTGAATTTCTAGTCAAATCTAGGGTTTGACCAAGTCAAGCAAGCCATGAGGAACTCTATGAAGTCTGAGAACAAGCTAGATGGAGCCTTTAACTTCAGAGCATGGAAGATAAGGATTGACCTCATCCTTGCTAAGAATAAAGTGTTGGATATTGTGAAAGGAAAGATCGTGAAGCCAGAGTTTGAAGAAGGAAAAGAGAAGGAACCACAGAACGTTGCATCTATGGAGAAGCTCAAAGACGTTGTCATCAATTCCATGAGTATCATAGTGGATTCCATAAAATACCATTTGATACCCTACATCTCCCATATTGACTCATCGAAGAAGATGTACGATGACCTAACAAATCTCTTCTCAGTCAGAAACATTGGATAAGTTATGAGTCTGAAGAATGAGCTCTGTGACATGAAGATGAATGATGACAACATCATAACATCATACTTTGTAAGGATCTCCCAGCTAAGAGATCAAATACAAGCTATTGAAGAGATCACTTCAGAAAAGGAATTGGTGAACATAGTACTAGTACTCAATGGTCTTCCCAAGACATGGGATGCATTTTCCGCAAGCATGAACACAAGGAAGGAGTACCCGACATTTGAAGAACTTTGGACTTGCTGTGCTCAAGAAGAATCAAGGATCAATGCAAAAGAGAAAC
>ML777259.1:84833-106506 GCA_009831015.1 Picea engelmannii | reverse complement strand
TTCAGATGAATGATGAACAGAGATTTTCCAGATGGAAAATAGTTCAGAGCTTTTACTCCTCTTGTATCACTCTATGGTGAGAGTGACTTATCCAACATCATATCTAACTACTCAGATGAAGTATGGTTTCGAGAGATGATGCAACTGATGATGATGGCGATGCTCATGATCTAGTCATGAAATAGTCTAGATGACTATATTGATGCTACCGGGTAAATGGTATATTTTGTGCTCAAGTCCATTACCTATAAATACCTCTCTAGCTAGGAGGGAGTGTTAATCTTATGGTAGCTTCTAGAGGTATTTACCCCCACGTGTGAACCTGACGAGAATAGAAGACTCTGGGAAGTAAGAGAAACCCTAAAGAGTTGGCTAATAACCCTAGAAGCCTTGTCGGCTCAAGAAGATAATTTATATTAGGCTATTAGCCTCCAAGAGAAGAAGTCGGCCATAATTAATAATAATATACTGAACAGACACATACCCAGAAGGAGAAGTCGACCCCAACAAAACTGGCTGGATTACTATAAATACAGGGCGTCAGTTTTCATTTGCAGCATCTTAGAATTGTAGTTTCCCAGTTGGTGCACACTGGAATTGCAGTCTGGTGCACAGGTTTGGAGGAGGGTTGCAGGTGCAGCTGCAGCAACAAATAATTTCAGTATTGGCTTGGATATCTCTTAGCTAGGGTTTGGGACTATCTGATTAGATTTTGTGATTTGCTATCCTTGGGGATTGATGCGCTAATCCTTGTTTGGCTATCTAGCCTAAGGTTTTCTTCTGGAGGAATTCTCAGTCAAGGTTAAGGTGCTTGGAGGGAGGCTTCGGCCTGTGGTTGGGTGATGAGGGTATCGTCAATGGTAAAACACGAACACCATCTTCTATATTCTAACATGATGAGCCAAGAATATAAATAGGTAATATTTATAGGAAGTAAGGGGGGCATACCGATGGAATGACTGACAAAGGGAGATAGGGAGAGAAAGGAGAGGGCAAGTGTAATATACCATATATAATATATGCAGAAAAGAAATAAAATGCTAGTAATGGCAGAGTAATAGAAATATAACCAGAACATTCACTACAATAACACTGAAATGATATAAGAATAACAACAAAAATAACACTTTGAATCTAAAATCAATGTTCATGGGCCTCTTCGAGGGGGCAACCTCCAGTTGAGTAGAGATCTATTACAATAATATCCAAGCTAGGGTTCTCATATCCTCGACTCCTATTTATACTAAAAGGAAGCATCTAGAGGAAGATCCCTCTAGAAGAGGAAGCTTCTATTAGGTCTTCTTACATCCGCCTTATTCTATTTTATTGAAAGGCCTTATTAATATTGATCTTTATTACATCCGAATATATTTTTCTACCTATGTGTGGGTTAGGACCCTAACATGTCCACCCCCTTAAAAACAACCTTGTCCTCAAGGCTTGAGATGAGGAAATTGTTGCAGAATGGTAGTTGGTTCCTAAGTGGCGTCTGTTGGAGTTGTATCTTTCCACTGTACTAGCACTTCCTTGATGGTTCTCTGACGTAGGCGATGCTCACACTGGTCCAAAACTGCTTATGGCTGTAGCCAAATGGATCCTTCTTTAGCTAACTCTGGAAGGTTGATTTGAATTTGGCACTTCACTCCAATCACCTTCTTTAAGCATGAAACATGAAAAACAAGATGTAGCTTTGAATTGTTGGGCAAAGCTAACTGATAGGTGATTTGTCCCACATGCTTGAGTACGGTATAAGGACCATAAAATTTGGGCACTAGCTTTTGACAATGCTCGGCCTTGAGGGAAGTTTTCTTGTAAGGTTGCAGTTGAAGAAACACTTGATCCCCTTCTGCAAATTGATGTTCATAGTGACCTTGGTCTGCTTGTTTGCAAGATAATAGATATATAAAATATGCATAACAGAAATAAAATGATAGAAATGGCAGAATAGCAGTAAAATATCCAGCATAATCTCCACAATACACATAAATGATATAACAATAGAAATATAAATAACACTTTGATTCAGAAAGCAGTGTTCATAGGCCTCTTCGAGGGGGAAACCTCCAATCGAGCAACGCTCTGTTACAATAATCTCCAAGCTAGGGTTCTCATACCCTCGACCCTTATTTATACTAAATATGTCTATTAAGAGAAGCATCTAGAGGAAGATCCTTCTAGAAGCAGAAGCTTCTATTAGGACTTCTTACATTCACCTTATTCTATTTTATTGAAAGGCCTTATTAATATTGACCTTTATTACATCCGAATACATTGATCTACCTATGTGTGGGTTAGGACCTTAACATTGTTGCTTCATGTGATTCTGTGCCATGACCAAATTCTCTTTGAGGGTACGGAGAATAGCCTCTGGAGCTGTAAATGTTAGGTCAACCGGCTGAACCTTTGAGGCACTCAGTAAGTATGAGAGAAATGAAGGTGGCTTTTGTCCATATACCTCTTCAAAAGGAGTCATGCATGTAGCTGTATGGTATGAAGTGTTGTACCACCATTCAACTAGGGGTAATCATTGAGCCCACTGATTTTGCTTTTCCGAGGCAAAACACCTCAAATATGTTTCCAAACACTTATTGACAACTTATGTTTGGCCATCAGTCTGGGGATGATAAGTTGTGCTGAGATGCAATTCTGTGCCTTGTGTCTTGAATAGTTCTTGCCAAAAATTTCTTGTGAAAGTTGGTTCGCGATCAGAAACAATAGAGTGCGGCATGCCATGAAGCTTGAAGACCTAATCCATGAAGATTTGAGCCACCGTGGATGTTGTAAATGGGTGTTGAAGGGCGCATAAATGAGCATACTTGGAAAGGAGATCAACAACCACCATGATGACGAATTTATTTCCCGATTTGTGTAAGCCAATAATAAAATCCATAGAGATATCCTTTGAAATAGCAGGTGGAATCGAGAGCGGTTGTAGTGCACCCGACGATTTGACTGTTTCTCCCTTGTTTCATTGACACACATCACATTTAGCTACAAAATTATGAATTTCCTGTTTCATACCATCCCAGAAAAAGGAACGTTTGATCCTGTCATAGGTTTTGGTGAACCCGGAGTGCCCTACTGTGGGTGTAGCATGAAGCTCAGAAAGTACCGTGGATTTAAGATTTGATTGTTTACTTAAATACAAATGACCTTTGTATCAAAGTTCCTCGTGAAGCCAAGAGTACCCTGGGGAAGCTGGAGCCTTGGACTGCAATTGGTGGATCAACTGTGAACTTTTCGGATCTTGTAGCCATTCCTGGTGAACGGCTTGGAGCCAATATGGTACAATGAATGAAAGAGAAAAAAAGGATCCTTCATCTTCATATTTTTGGGAAAGTGCATCCGCAACCACATTGTCTTTTCCTTTCTTACAAATGATCTCATAATCATAGAAAAAGAGTTCAGTCACCCATTTTTGTTGTTCTGGGGAGGAAATGTGTTGTTCTGGGGAGGAAATGTGTTGTTCCAGAAAATAATTGAGGCTTTTACGGTCTGTCTTAATTTGGAAACGTTGCCCCAATAGATAAGGATGCCACAGATTTGCGGCATGCAGAATAGCCAACATTTCCTTTTCATAGATGGATTTGCCCAGATTTATTTCAGATAGTTGCTTGCTGGTAAAGGCCAAAGGTCGACCCTCTTGCATAAGGACAACACCAATTCCTTTCCCTGAGGCATCACATTCCAACACAAAGGTCTTTGTGAAATCAGGAAGGGCGAGGACTGGAGCGGTGCACATGGCCATCTTCAAGGTCTAAAAAGCTTGAGCAGTGGCTGGAGTCCAAGTGAAAGAGTTCTTTTTTAGGAGAGCAGTGAGAGGTGCTACAATCTTCCCATAATTCTTAACAAACTTGCGATAATACCCTGTTAAGCCTAGAAATCCATGCAAGCTCTTAAGAGTCTTTGGGTGAGTCTAGTCTTGCATAGCTTCAATCTTCTTAGGATCCACCCCGACACCATCTTTTCCAACCAAATGACCCAAGTATTCCACTTCTAAGATGCCAAAAGCAAATTTAGACTGTTTCAGGAAATGTTGGTGTTGAGAGAGTAGATGGAGAACTTGATCCACATGCACAAGATGGTCTGTCCAAGTTTTGTTATAGATGAGGATATCATCAAAGAAAACTAACACAAAATGGCAGAGAAAAGGACGGAAGACATGATTCATGAGGCTTTGGAAGGTGGAGGGGGAATTACACAAGCCAAAGGGCATGACCAAAAACTCATAGTGGCCCTCATGATTTCTAAAGGCGGTCTTGGGAATGTCTGCCTCTTTCATACGTATCTGGTGGTAGCCCGAACGAAGATCCAATTTAGTGAAGAATTGGGCACCACTCAATTCATCTAGGAGGTCATCAATGACATGAATGGGGAATTTGTCTTTGATGGTAAGTTTGTTGAGGGCACGGAAGTCAGGACACATTCGCCAAGAACCTTCTTTCTTCAGGACCATGACCACATGAGACGAGTAGAGGCTTGTACTAGGGCAAATAACACCTGCATTAAGGATTTCCTGGACCATTTTCTCAAATTTCATTTTTTGAGGAAAAGGGGTGATGATACAGAAAGATATTGGGAGGAAGGATTCCGGGTACAAGGGGAATGGAATGATCATGAACACCACAGGAAGGAGGGAGGCTTTGGGGAGTGGAAAAGACTAATTGATGTTTAGAAAGGATGGCTTGGAGGTCTTGCGGTACCGAGGGTGTCTTTGTTGCTTGTATGGCATGGAGTTGGGCGATAACACCATAATGACCCTTTTTTAGCATCTTTTCCATGCGATGGGAACTAATGATTTCAGGCGAACCGGCGGTGATGCCTTGGAACTTATATTGGTGGCCCTCCTGGTCAAATTGCATGGTTAAGTATTTAAAATCCATGAGAATGGGACCCAAAGTCCTTAGCCAGTCTACAGCCAATGCAATGTCACAACCTCCCATGTCGATAGAAAACATATGGGATTTCATGTGGTAGTCACCAATTTGGAGACACACATTTTCACAACGCCCTCCACATTTCATGGAACCACCATTGGAAATCATGATTTGGAAATTATTGATGGCATGGATGTAGCAATGAGTTTCTTGTGCATTGCGGCGATGAATAAAATTATGGGTGTTGCCACTATCAACCAGAATGATGACCTTCCAATGCTTGATGTAACCAATTAGCTTGAGGGTTTGGGGAACGGAGAAGCCAGTGAGAGAATTGAGGGAAATGACCAGTTCTACTTCGGGAGGGTCTAAGGGAGGGGTTATGTCATTGGATTCAAGTGACTCAGACACAGAGGGAGTTTCTTCATATTCTTCCGAAATCTCCTCGGAGATGGTCATAAAAAGATTTTGTTCTTTACACTTGTGGCCTGGGAAATATTTGTCATCATAGTTATAACAAAGGCCTTTGAGTTGGCGTTCAACCATTTCAGCCCTGGTCAATTTTTGGATCTTTAGTGAAGTAGAGGGAGTAGTGGGATTTACTGGTTTAGGGCGAGAGATAAAGGAGGGTTTGCAGTTTTGAGCAGATACAACCTGTTGTGCTTCTTTATCTCTTTTGGTAGCCTCTACCCAACTCTCAATTCGAGCCATGAGGACATGGGCCCGAATTTCATCCTTGAGGCTGCTGATAAAACACTCTCTGAAAAAGGCATCAAACATGCCCTCTGTTCTAAAAGCCAGGCGCTTAAAGGTAGCTATAAAGTCTTCCATTGTTCCTAATTGTTTCATCTTTGTCAAACAACCCAAATGGTTGGTGTCAGTGTCAAAGTGTTCATAAAGATCTGCCACAAAGTGTGTCCAAGCAATCTACCCTTGACGAGAAGTTTTTCTCCATTGCCACCATTGCTAACGTTCTTGATCTAGATGGAGAACACCATACCGGAGTTTGGCCAAGTCATCTATAATGTTGTATAAAGAGAAGTAATGTTCCATTTGGGTTACCCAACCTGTGGGGTTCGAGCCATCAAATTTGGTCACATCCACCCGCGGAAGGTGTAGGTCACGTTGAAAGTGATGGTTTTGCAAGGTGTGGGAATGAGAGGAATGGTCACCTTCAGTATGTGGAGGTGAGGAAGAGGAAGGGTTATCTGTAGGGATATCCAGTTTGGTGGAGAGTGCCGAAAAGAATGATTCAAGTTGGGTGGTGAGGTCTTGTTTGATTTCCCCCATTGAGGACTACATGGTTGTATTGATGGCAGCAACATTGGCACTGAGTTGTTTCACTTCTTGTTGGGTCTCAATGAGACCATATTGCAAGGTGTTGAAGTGAGCTTCCAAGTCTTGGCTACGAGTATGGGCCATGAGGATGAGGAAACTTAAAAGGGGTGGGCGGGGTGAAAAATTTTGGCCGAAAAAATGATATGGATGAATGTGATAAGGGCGAAGAGATGAATCCAATGGAATAGGTCTCAAATAACGGTGAACCAATTTCCAGACTTGTTTTTTTACAAAGTTATACTTCGGTCTGAAGAATACTGTAGAGAGGAAATGCCCAAATGCTTAACCAGAAAGAAATGTGTATTTACTTGGCAACCCGAACACAGTTGCATGGCAATAGATCTTGTCTGTTTTAATTTTTTTATGTTTATGTCCCCCAAGGGTTATGTATTCAAGGGTTCTATAGACAAGGGTTTTCCCTGTGCTATATCTCTCTGATATACGTGTAGGGTCCAACAGTAATACTCGACCCAATATCTCAGGGAACTAACTAAGGAGGATAGACCGTACCCTTAGTCGTACTACCTGACTACCCAGGTACTAGAGAGTATCTTCCCAAGTGTTGTTCTCCGTGACACTATAGCAGTTAGGTAGCTAATTGGTTTATCTAAAGAGGGCTTCACATAATCTAGGTCGATCCGTACACAGGTGTTGTCTAATGTGCTACCACTCGAAGGGGTACTAACATGGGTTACAAGGGTGGCCAATAGATGTGCACTTAAGTACCACTTGTATTTCCTGTGTGTATGAATCCCTCAACCGCGGGTTTATGCGTGTAACGAAAGATCTCTGTGGCTTAAAGACGCCGAAATACGTCTCTACCCTGAAAAAAAAATTAACCCACACTTTCTGTCGAGGAAAGTGCTTTGATACCACTTGTAATATACTAGATATAAAATGTATGCAGAACAGAAATAAAATGCTAGTAATGGAAGAATAACAACAATATAACCAGAACATTCACCACAATAACACTGAAATGATATAAGAATAACAACAAAAATAACACTTTGAATCTGAAAGCAATGTTCACGTGCCTCTTCGAGGGGGCAACCTCCAGTTGAGCAGAGCTCTATTACAATAATATCCAAGATAGGGTTCTCATACCCTCGACTCCTATTTATACTAAAAAGAAGCATCTAGAGGAAGATCCTTCTAGAAGCAGAAGCTTCTATTAGGTCTTCTTACATCTGCCTTATTCTATTTTATTGAAAGGCCTTATTAATATTGACCTTTATTACATCTGAATATATTGTTCTACCTATGTGCAGGTTAGGACCCTAACAACAAGAGATGGCAAAGAATTGTAAGAACTATACTAGTCAGTAAGTTGGTGAGCTAGGGAAGCAGTGAGTGACTCGATTTTGAAGGTTAGATTGCAGGATGGAAATCTTGGTGCAATCTAGTTAGCCTCACATGGATCGAGGAGCCTGTTGAGGGGAGTAAGATATAAGATTGTAAACATGCGCGGAGTGCCATATTACTGAACCATAATAAGGATCTTGAGAACCAGATCTTTGTGGACATATCCCAGGAGGGGGTGAACCACAATAACACTTTTTTTATGTGAATGAATGTATGTGTCTTTATTGTTGTTAGATGGTAAATGTTAGATGAATGAATTAACTATTTAGATATGGTATTTCACATGCATGAATAGAATGACTTCCATAATCAGATGTTAGACTGGATCAATAAATATTACGAGATACAACCATAGATCTCCACTCATTCTCAGGTTGCAAACACCTGAGTCTTGCAGCCACCCATAGAGATATCTTGGGCGAGATTGTGCAATACACCCTGTGTGCTATGTTGCCTTCTAGTCTACCAGAGGGGCTAATAGTTTTAGAGGTATTTTTCTGGGAGATTATCAAATATGAACCAAGTTCAATCTATGATAGTAAGGTACGATTAGAATAACCAATAAATAATCCTAAGAAGAAGAAGAGATAACAAACCAACAATTGTTTTGAGGCCCTAAACAATGTTTTATGGGCTCTCCACAGTCACATTGTAGATATAATTAGAGTATGACGAAAAAATGTATAGTCCTTGAATAGACCTTTCCAACTGTCTATCGTTCTCCTAAAACAAAGATCATATGCAAAAGTTATGACCCTGGGAAGTTGTTGTACCAACTTACCCCATCAGGGCCCACATGAATTTTGGCGCTTCATCTCCTAGGGTTAGGTTTTTTTATGTCTAGGGTTTTCTGATTACTTGTTGATGCTAAAAATGTTTGGAGGCCTCATTGTAATGTTCTCATGAGAATGCACGTAGCCTCCACATCTCTTCTCAGAAATGAGCTACCACCATTCGAGCAAGATTGTTTCATTCTACATTTTACAGTTTCAACAGATTTCTTTATTGAATGGAAGTTAAGTTTCATTGTATCTCTGTTATTGTTCTATGTATATATGTGTTAATGTTATAGATCTGTGTTTCATTTCGTTCCACTCATAAATCCAGATCATTGCAAAAATTAAATCAAAATCAATAATCTTATTTTAAAATAATTTTGAGATGCACAATTAAATAATTTTTTTTTACAAAATTCAAATTAAAATAACACAATTGTGCTTTGATTTATCCTATTAGTTATTACTCAATCCAATTCGATTTCCAAAAACACAACATATGATTCAACGTGGCTATAGAGGATGTGAATTGTCATTTTGAGGGGTGGTAAATGTTTTATCATCACACAACTATAAATATTAATACCATATTGATCGGGTGAACTTAAGATTAAATATTTATAAGTTTTTCCTCAATCACTGTATTTCGTGTATGTGATAACATATGGTATAGACCATAGTATACTTTGTATTCTTTTGACCATGATTGTATCACATATCCATATATGTGAAATATCGGATCCAAATATTATAAAGAGTAAATAAGGTACCGATGACACGTCAAAAAAATCAATGAATGACACAAAGAATGAGCTCTTTATGCCACATAGGTAAACCTTGAAGAAGTGGCACATAACTAGAATCTAGTTTGGACATGCATTCGACCACATCACTAAGGTCCAAACATCCTGGATATGGAGCATATAGAAGGTAGCGAGCAAGCCTCTTGGGAAATAGTTGAGAAATAGTTATCCAATGTGCTAAAATAAGACCCATGAATAATCACTCCATATATCTGGATATGATTGATGATGCACGATATCAGGTATCTAGGGTATTCGGGGTGTTCTAATGAGTTACAATATATTATCTCCCTCATTTGGATAAATGTCACTTCAGGTTAATTTACTTAACATCCGGGGTAATTAATTCAACAAATAGTCAATCAAGTCCATATTCAACAGAAAATGTTTCTCCTCATCAAGTCCATATTCAACAGAAAATGTTTCTCCTCATGAATTAAAGCATTTTACAAAAATAGAMTACAAAATAAATTGGATTAAATTAATAAGGAAAAAATTATTAACATAAAATGTTTCTCTTCATGAATTCAAGCATTTTACAAAAATAGACTACATATTAAATTGGATTAAATTAATAACAAAAAAATCATTGAAATGAATCATGAAAAACTTTTCATACAAAATTTGAAAAACTTATCATACAAAATTTAAAAGAATCAAAAGAAAATGTTTCTCCTCACGAATTTAAGCATTCTACAAAAATAGACTACACATTAAATTGGATTAAATTAATAAGAAAAAAATCATTGAAATGAATCATGAAAAACTTTTCATACAAAATTTGAAAAAAGTATCATACAAAATTTAAAAGAATAAAAAAAAAATCTTTACAAATAAGTTAAAATCTGAATTAAATTAATAAGGAAAAAATTATTGAAATGAATCATATCATACAAATTTTTTAAATTGGATTAAAATAAATTGGATTAAATTAATAAGGAAAAAATTATCAATATAAAATGTTTCTCCTCATGAATTCAAGCACTCTATAAAAATAGACTACACATTAAATTGGATTAAATTAATAAAGAAAAAAATCATTGAAATGAATCATGAAAAACTTTTCATACAAAATTTCATGAAAAACTTATCATACAAAATTTAAAAGAATAAAAAAAAAATCTTTACAAATAAGTTAAAATCTAAAGAAAAAATTATTGAAATGAATCATATCATACAAAATTTTAAAAATCTAAAAGAAAATCTTTACAAATAAGTTAAAATTAGAACTAAATGAGTAAAAGTCATAATTTTTTTTTTTTAAAGGTACCCATTATTTTATGGAGAGTTCATATAATAATGGAGGGGTTGTTATGTAGGCTACAACAAGTAGGAAAGGCAAGTCATCTAAATATGAGATTCAAACACATTAAGAAACTATATCGTGGCTGCTTTTATACCTTATTTTTATAAAATGTATATAATACTTATTATAAATATTAATATAAAATTAAAAAATTATTACAAACATTATATTTGCTTTAGCTCGTAAGAATCGTTTACCTACTTGCAGAGGGGGCATTATCTCCTTATTTTGTTTCCCCATAACTCTTATCTTCGAAATATTTTGCCCCATGGAAATTAAAGAGCTTGTAATCTCTATGTGCACGGGTGTCCTTAAAATAATATAGAACATCCCTCTATCTACGAAGATGGTTTTGTTGATACATATTTATAGACAAAGAAAATACTTTTTCTTTGTTGTAACTTATTGAATATTCACCACCTCAAGGTCCCATCATTGATCCATAGGATATTCCTGACAATTCTAGTGCAAACAAGTAATCCTTGTTATTATTAGTTCAATTCAATGTTGGATATTAGGTTACATTCGATGTAGTATGCTACACCAACACCCCTTACACGCTACCTTGTTTGGAGACATATCCTGAGTTGTATTGCATTGTGTGGTTTGAAATATGATTGCTTGACCCATCCCTCTCACATCCCCTTCTAGAACATCCTAGATAATGACAACTATCATGTCATATCTCAGATATTTTATATTGGTCAATGGACCTTTTTATATATTGATTGGATACCCTATCAGATATTTAATACTAGTCAATGGACATTTTTATATATTGACTTCATGCCCTTCAATTTTCATGAGAGCATCATGTGGACAAGGAAGTTAAGAATAAGAATATAAATCGGGTGAGTATAAGTGATTAGGTATCTGGGGATGCTCTACGAGATCAGTATTTGTGAAAAGACAAAGAACAAACACATCTAACAACCCTTAGAGAACTCAATATGGTCCATATTTGACCATGAATATACGAGCAAAGAAAACTTTTAAAAATGCAACAATAACAAAGGATTGAGGAGATAGAGATAAAAGTAACAATTTTAATTAAGAAACATTGCATATTTTATTGACTATAATAACTCATTTCCATGATTATAGTAATTAAAATACCTACCACTAACTTCAACTTGCACTAACTACTACTTATTGTATACCAATATTATGTGGAAAACCCACTTTAGGTTTTCCATATTCGAGCTCTACAATTTTTTTTTATGTCTAGTTCATTTTCCAATTGTTACTCCCCATAATTAATTATATATTTGGCTATTGACCCTTGACTTGTCATAATGAATCACCAAAGATTGGTCGATCTCTTTTTTTTTTTTTTCCTTTTCAAGGCATTCCGAGGTTAGTATATTATTGTTGCATGGGTTACCTACTCAATATTTTCCCCTTCTTAATGTAGCTTTTAGTGGATATATTAATAAATTGCTTCATTGGAAAACATGAAGCTTTTCAAGTTTAAAATAAAGAGTGCATTATAAACTATGTTCAACTTTGTTTCTATTTTTTATTTTTATTTTTAAATTATATTTGTTTAAATTTAATTAATGGAACTTTCAAAATAAGATATAAAAAATAAAGGAAATATTTAAAGTGATTTTTAAAAGAGAAGGTAAATGCATTAGTGTTTTTTTAAAAGATGGTAAGATTTATATGTTTTTTTAATTTATTTGAATAATTGGTTTGGTTAGTAAGAGAAGAGGTCCATACATGGATGTAATAATATGTAATAATTCTTTTTAGAATCAAGCAAGCTTTTTAATAGAAGTCAAATTTATATTTAGTTTTCATAATAAATCGAGTAAAGATCTCAAAATGTAAGGATTCCTAAATAAACAATAATATGTATTTAGAATGTTATAATAAATTAAAGATGATAAAATGAATTGTAAATTTTTTAGATTCAAGTCATTCATATTAGATAGATTACATATACACTAGTCATGAGGTATGTGATGGTTAGTTTCCAATCTTAACTAATAAAAATAGACTTTAAATTACCTAATATGAGAGTGGAGGCTATGCAAGAGTCAGTCCCTAAGTTGACTTGGATCCTAAGTTAACTTGGAATGTTGATAAAATTATTTTCAAAGTAAAGATAAGTATAGTGTTGACGATGAAGTTGAAGAGAAAATGGTCCTTTAGGTGAAATCGAAGTATAATTTAGATATGATGTGTACAAATTCTCCATAATTAATCTAATGATATCTCTTTTAGAAAACCCTAGGATAAAAGAGATAAATATTGAAACATGGAAGATTTTGAATATCTAAAAAAAAAGGTGTAAAAGACTTAAGAAAATGATTATACTTATCAAAGTTTAAATAAAGTAGATGTTAAAGACAATAAAAAAGACAAATACAATGTAATAGTTTAATTGTATCAATATTAAGAGGGTAAACCCTAAATTCTACATAATAATAATAATATAAAAAACTAATCTCTTAAATATAAAAAAATAACAAACTTAAAGAAAATAAAAATAAACAATCTCTAATCAAAAAATCATTGTAAACAATCTCTAATCAAGAAACCATTGTATTTGTCAAAATTCAATATATCAAATTCACATCCATATGGCAAAGTGGACAACAATACAACTTTGAAGAAACTTGAAACTGAAAATTATATATATATATATATATATAAGAAAGCACGATGGTAATATGTAAAAGACGAAAAAGGTTAGAACCAAATTTTTGTGCGAAATGATTCCGTGTTGCGCTTCACATTGCAAATTATTTAGATTTAAGAGATGTGTACCGAGGAATCTTAATGGACATAATTAAACGAATTATTTGAAGGGCTATTTAGATTATTTTAAGGGCAACGTGCAAGTTGAGATCATTTGGAGTATGCAGATTATTTAAGGGCAACGTGCAAGTTGATATCATTTTTCTAATGTAGAACGACTCTCTGAAATGTTCCAATATCGAATAGAATGACTAGAAGACTACTTAGTATAAATAACTCCAACTTGCAAATACATATATTTTGAGTCCTTAGAGTTAGTATAAATAACTCCAACTTGCAAATAAATATATTTTGAGTATAGGTAGAATTAGTGACAACATGGATGCGTATGTTAAATGCATGGATGAAGGGATGATGGACATGGATGCGTATGTTAAATGCATGCATGAAGGGATGATGGACATGGATGCGTATGTTAAATGCATGCATGAAGGGATGATGGACATGGATGCGTATGTTAAATGCATGCATGAAGGGATGATGGACATGGTGGTGATTATTATTATGGTTTTGGAATTTTCAAAGAATTATTATTATTATATATATTATTATATTTTTTAATATATTAGTAAAGTTAAAATTATTAGTATATTTTTAATAATATATTAGTAAAGTTAATATTATTATTATTTTAATAATATATTAGTAAAGTTAAAATAATTGGTGTTAGTGGTGAATATGATAAAGTTATAATACAAGTTGTTTGAATAAATTTTTTTTCTTAGTGTGTTTATTTGAAAGTTGTAAATTTATTATAATTTAGTTATGTGTTTAGAGTGAGGATAGATATCATTGGTTGTTATCTATGAATGTAATAAGGGAGTAGACTTTCACTCTTGTCAAATGTCTTTGAGTCTTGGGTCATAAACTTGTTTCCTTACATCTAAGGAAGAGGATTTCTTAGCCAATCAAAAGTACTTTTAAGTTTTACTCCATAACCCAAAGATGGTTTTAGCCTAAATACTATGTGTAAGAAAGCTAATATCCCTTGTGATCATAGTGTAAACTACCTTTATTAGGATCATGTGTTTTCTAGTAACATCTAGTCTCATCCACACTTAATCATAAACATGAAATTAAATACTACCCCAATTATCATTTAATCTCTTATCTAAAAAAACAGCCATAAACAAAATCATTCATTTCAAAATTTTAATTTAATACTTATATTAAAATAAAACAAAACATTTTCTTTTAAATATATCAAATAAATAAATTCTCAAAGACCAATTCATCTTAATATTATAATACTTCTCTAATACTTTAGATTTTTATTTTACATGATATCCAAATTAGTAATTAAATTTACATGGAATATAATTGTTTCTAAAATTGCATATGCACAAATTGGAATACTTCTCTAATACTTTATATTCTTGTAGTTAAATTTACATGGAATATAATTGTTTCTAGAATTACATATGCCATTGCCGAAATTGGAATACTTCTCTAACACTTCAGATTCTTATTTTATATGATATGACTATATGTATTCTTATTTTACATGATATCACTATAGAAATGGTAATGTAAGATTTTAAAAAGGGTACATCTTTGATGTTGCTATACTCTCATAATAAGAATTATGGTGATTGATTTGGTTTTTTATTTTTTATTAATATTAATTTATAAAATATGAATCAATCACGTTAGATTATTTATTTATCATTTTTATAATGTTGTAATTTTATATTTGATGATGTTTTATATAAATCAATTAAAAACTTTAAGTTATTATCTGATTTTATTTTTAATCAAAATAAATATTTATAATGTTGTAATTTTATATTTGATGATGTTTTATATAAATCGATTAAAAACTTTAAGTTATTATTTGATTTTATTTTTAATCAAAATAAATATTTATTTATTTATCATGTTGTAATTTTATATTTTACGATGTTTTATATAAACCAATTAAAAACTTCAAATTATTATTTGACTTTATTTTTAATTAAAATAAATATTAAATTATAATTTTATGAAATTCAATTAAAATAAACAATAAACAATATTAATTTAGCATGACTAAAAAATTGAATTAACATTAATATTAACTTAACATTAATAAATAAATTAACTTATCAATCTAGTTTAAAAGCTCGAATACATGCACTTAATTTAACATTAAGAGAAGATTGACTTAACATAAAAAAATCTAACCTCAATAACAAAGATGCTAATATCATATATATATATTTTAAATAGTATATAAAATTATGAACTTCAAGTTTAAGAAAGTATTTAATTTCAATTTACTTAAATTTAATTTTTTTAAAGTGAACTTCAAATGTATCAAGAATATAGTTGTGAGGAGGAGGTCTTTTGTCCCACAAACAAGAGGGTTTCATACACTATTTAATGTGTGGCTTAACCATAATCTTAAAAATAAATTATTATTATTATCATATTTTAGCATGTATGTGTCAAATCTTAATTCACTTGATTATAATCTTTTCAACCACTTACTATTTGTTAAGTTAATTGAACGATTTGATACCACACTTAATTACATAATGACATTAGAATCTTTGTAGTTATTGAAGCACATTAAAATATACAAACTTTTCATCTATAATCTTTCCAACCACTTACTATTTGTTAATTTAATTGAACGCTTTGATACCACACTTAATTACATGATGACCTTAGAATCTTTGTAGTTATTGAAGCATATTAAAATATAAAAACTTCTCATCCATAAACATTGGTTGATAAATAAATAAGACTTCATTGCGACAAGTCTTCTAGATGTAAGGGGTCGAACCTCCAAAACCCTTTTATATATTTATATTTGGAATTGTAAAGGTTACTTTATTTTCCATTATGAAATGACATCCATAAACATTGGTTGATAAATAAACAAGTGCCACTGCAGTGGCTATATCCTTGCCGAAAAGCTTGCGGGAGGAAGCTGATAGTAGATGAACTTTGGAGAAGAACTATTTATTTTCGAGACTTGAAAGTGGCTTGTTAATCTCCTCAGCCCCAATAATCCCTTGGTCTTATGACTTGTTAATCGCCTGGAGCCCCATTACTTCCTTTTTCATCGGAGGAGGACAATCGCAAGAAGCAATGTCAATTCTTACTTAGGTGAAAGAAAATGCAACTCTAGTTGTGGAGGCCCATTATTGCCTTGGTCAAAGGACGAGGACAAGCCCAAAAAGTAGTGGCAATTCTTACTTAGGTGAGAGTAAAGGAAGCTCTAGTTGTGCAATAGTACTCATAAAAGCAAAGTTATTCCAAAACAAGCAAGAAAGTTTATCCTATTCTCAAAGATGACTATTAATATATTACTATAAAAATTACTTATTAGATAGACCCAAACATGACTATAAAAATTACTTATTATTAGACAGACCCAAACATGACTATTAATCTATTTCATTAATGTAAAGATGATTGTAACAATTACTTATTAGATAGACCCAGATCATAAACTGTAGGCTATTCTCAAAGATAACTATTAATCTATTCCATACAATTATCTTAAATTAGCATATGATTAATTTCTCATGCAAGTGTATTGGCAATTCATATGAAAGCAAGTATCGGCCAAAATAGATGCATAGAATATTGATATAAATTAATGGAGATTGAGAGTAGGATATAATATTGATATCAATTAATGGAGATTGAGAGTAGGGGATTTATTATGAATTCCCAAACGAAGGTTGGAGTGAATATTTTGTGAGATGGGTTGTTGTTGCAGCTTCTGCTTCTGATTTATTAAGTAAAATAAAAAACACGATGAATAATATTTTGGGTAGGAGACAAAGATATTGATGTTGAACACAATCATTTTAGAGCAGTGAATATTGAATTTGTAGATAAAGAAAAGAGGATGTAGCCTTCATATTTATAGCTATTGATGTAACATCCCTCTCTTGCGAGCACATGTTATTGGCTTATTCTTTGAGGACACTTACATACAAGTGATCTGGTTATAGTATATGGTTATCTATTTTGCTTATGGATTCTTATGATGATGTTGATGGATTATGATTGTATATTATTTGATATATGTGTATTGACAAATGTTATTGACGAGTTTACCTGAGTGTGCAGGACACTTGATGGATTGTGGATGCCAAGGGCATCAATGGACCTCCTTGGACTCTGGATTGAGTCAAGGAGTAGATTGTATTGGTTTGATTATTCCATTTATGCATATGGGACATATGATTGTTATAGTATGATTTTATATATAGATCATTGACAATGTTTTGTTGATGGATGTAGGATGGTGATTGCTTGCTAATCTGACTCACATAAGGGGTAAAGGGGCCATGCACATAGACCATATATTGAGGGAGCGGTGTGGCAACATCCCTGTCATAGCCTACTAGTACTCCCACTGTGGCTCGAATTGTAGGTTAGCGATTACCTAGTTAGAGAGGTCCACGATGTCATAAGGGTAGACTGAGACAACCACTCACGAAAATTTATAAGGGGCGCACAATAAGGCAGGGTCCTTATTCCTTAGAATCCCTTAGTATCTCACAAGGTCGCTCGAATGGAGTGTTGAATCCAAGGGTTGGATAACTACCAAAACCAGTTAATGGAGAGTGGCACCCTTGGAGCATAGAGTGCATCTTGAAGGGCACATCGCTTAATTAAAAATTTGAGTCAAAGGCGAGTGGCACCCTTGGAGCACGAAGTGCATCTTGAAGGGCACGTTGTGAAAGTAACACTTGAATCAATAAATCTAGGGCCTAGAAAACCTTGAGCGAATAATTAACCTTGTAAAATCTTTAAACATTTCTAGATTTAATTAATTAATTAAGGATTGAAATTATTAATTGTAAATCCCAAATGAAAGTCTAATCCTACTTAAAATTTATGCATAATTCTAAGCTAGGTGAGAATACTAAAACTAAATTACAAATTAAATAAAATAGGAAAGAGGTAAATCAGTTCAAGAAATTAAGAAAGATGAAATAAGTCTAAAGAATTAATACAATGCACATGTGTGCAGAAAATACCAAATTGGAATTTAAGTTAAGAAAGAAATAAAGCATAAAAGATTGTGCACAGTCATTAATTAGGAATAACGGGAATAAGGAGACAACTAGGAGTGATTTAAGGAGTGGTTTTAGGAGAGGTGAGGGAAATTGACTTCTAATTAAAATAAATTATGGATTTTTTTTGTGCAACTTATGGGGAGGGTGACAAGTATAGGGGGGAATAATTCTAAATTATTAATTAAAAAATGAATTAATTATGAAACGAAGAATGCGTCATTAAGGAAATTCTATAAAACAAATGGCAAGGATGAGAAATGGATCACATTGGTTATGGGTAACTTTGACTAGTTTTGCTTGTGAGACTTGGGATACCGAACTTGAGAGAAAGTGGTGGCTTTACCTTGCGAGACAAGTTAAGAGCTAGAGTATTGTTTTGGTTTTGTGTGTGTGGCCCTTTTACAACTCAGAGGGCTAAGGGGGAAGAAGAGTACCGTACTCTTCATCGACAAGTTACTATATTTGAGCTTTATATTTGTTGTAGACTAAATTATAGTTATCATGTAGAATTTGTTGTAAACTGTATTGGATTTTCTGAGGTCAAATGTAAGTTTATTTGAGGGTCATGTAGCCTAGATGGTGAATTTTCTAGCGTTCCTACATTTTCAATTTCAACTAATATATAGACATATTTCTTTATTTGTTGATTTACTTGATACCATCCAGTGGATTTCTACTTGAATGGCCCTTTAAATTGAAGACACTTAGGATATTTCTTCCGTGAATACTGGAAATAACCATCTCTTCTTGAAGAACATCCACTCTTAGTTCTACATCTCACATGTTGGGTGATGAATTATAGAAAATATAGACTTAATGGGAAGATCTTGATGCATCTTTACTGAATTACAACCACAAAAATAATGTGCCAGATAAAGCATTTAAAAGAAGCAAAAGTTCTCTTTTCTTGTTCAACCTTCAAACCTCTACATCTACATGATTTACATGATGCAACAATTTCCAATTATGAATATTCCTGAACTACAACTGAAATCAAGGAATTATTTCTCTTCCAGTTTATATGAAAGTTATCATCAGGACAAAATCCATTGTGACTCTTGCATTAAGTAAGCAACATGATGCTACAAAATTATCTTTGTGAAAAATGCCTTTGGTGCATACCCACTATGAACTTACAGTCCTACAGTAAACTACGCTGAATATATTATAGTATAACGATGATGGATATGCATGTCAAATGGAAAACCAACATCCTATGGCCAGATGTTGGAAGGTTCTATTATGATCTGTTCTATATTTTCCTAACGTCGATCTACCTAGGCTCATATTTGAACAAATTTAATTCGTCGTCGCTATAATCATTACACGCGGGTGGAGTTCTTCTTGCGAACCACTATCTTCACCACAGCCTAAGTATTATTTTCACCCCCCTTCTTCCTCTGACTTTCATTTTATTTTAGCATGCCTTCCTTCACGTCAGTTGCTTGAAGTTATTCCACAATTCTGGTTTTATTCTCTTTTATCCTTTCAGGGGTTTTGTTTTTGTGGTAAAGGATCGGTGTTTACTACTATGTATTCCTGGATATGTCTTTCCCAATCGTTTTCTGAAACCAGTGATAGATATAGCCTCTGAGGGTTTTAATGGAATTAATGTGGAATGGTTCTTCGTAGGGTGTACTGGGCGACAATTGATAACCATGGTCCACCTCCTGGAAGAATCATCCTGGAAGATACTCGATTTTACTTAAGCCTCTAGTATCCACTACCCTATCAAGAGGTGGGACGTTGTTTACGACGGAGGACGTTTTTGATAAATTGTGAAGCAGGAAATGCAGAGAGAAAATAATAGAACAGTATATTGAAATGTATGAAGAAGTACTGAAGAAGTTCTGAGAAGATGTTACAATGCAATGGGAGATGGCTAAGCTAAATATGCTCAAGCAAGACAGAAATAGAAAGTACAATTGTCCAGTATAGCTGGCAGTGTATAGTCAGACTGTTGAGGTTACATTATATTTAACACTCCCTCTTAAACTCAACAGTTACAATCATCAGCACTGACTATGCCTAAGTGTTGTCTCTGAAAATAAAAAACTAACTTTCCTAGTGGCTTTGTAAATATATCAGCAAGCTGATCTCGAGAACCACAAAATTGTAGTGCAATACCCCCATTATTGACTAGCTCGCGTATGAAATGAAACCGAGTGTCAATGTGTTTACTTTTATTGTGAAACACATGGTTCTTAGATAATGCAATTGTTGATGTATTGTCACAGAAAATAGGAGTTGGATCCTTTTATGTATGTGACATGTCTGTCAATATTATTCTCAGCCAATACAACTTGACATGAAGCTGAGGTAGCAGCTACATACTCTTCCTCTGCAGAAGATATGGATACAATTGGCTGCTTCTTCGATGCCCATGAAATCAGGTTCGTTCCTAGTTGAAAAATATATCCTGATGTGCTTTTCCTATCATCTAGGCTGCCTGCAAAGTCACTATCTGTGTAACCAGAGAGTTGATTACTATTAGATTTAGTGTACCATAAACTAAAATTTATTTTTCCTGCTACATATCTCAAAATTTGTTTTGCCATTTTCCAATGAGAATATTTTGGTGATTCCATGAATCTGGAGACAAGGCTGGCTGCATACATAATGTCAGGCCTAGTTGCTGTAAGATACAACAAACTGCCTACTAAACTTTTGTATAGAGTAGAGTCCACTATAGGACCTTCATCATTATTTCTCAACTTTGTGCCTAAAGGTATGGGGGTTTCTGCTGGATTGCATCCTTCCATGCGAAATCTTTTGATGATGTCTGCTGCATACTTTTGCTGACAGACAAAAATTCCTTTGGCTGATTGATGAACCTCAATCCCTAAAAAATATTTCATCATGCCAAGATCTGTCATCTCAAACTCAGATTGCATGGCATGTTTAAAATCTGTTAACTCTAGATTTCCTGTATAGATCATGTCATCTACATATAAACATACAATCAAAATTTTAATGTGCTGATCTGTTTTGGTGTAAAGAGTTGGCTCATTTTGGCTTTTGCTGAAATGACTTTTGATCAGATAAGTGTCAATTCTGTTGTACCAAGCTCTTGGAGCTTGCTTTAAGCCATACAAGGCTTTCTTCAACCGATATACTTTGGCTGGGTTCTCTTGGACTTCAAATCCAGGTGGTTGATCGACATAAACTTCTTCTTCTAAAAAACCATTTAGGAATGTTGACTTGACATCCATCTGGTATACTTTCCATTTGTGTTGTGCTTCTATGGCCAATAAAGTCCTTACAGTGTCTAATCGTGCTACTGGAGCAAAAGTTTCACCATAATCAGTACCTGGTTGTTGTGAGAATCCTTTGGCAACAAGTCTTGCCTTGTGTTTTTCAATCTGCCCTTTTTCATTGAGTTTAGTTTTGTAAACCCACTTGACACCAATACTCTTCT
>ML777259.1:18819-64339 GCA_009831015.1 Picea engelmannii | reverse complement strand
CCTGTTATTGATGGGAGGCTAACGTGGAATGGAGTGGGACACATGGCAGATGATGACTGGATGATATGAAAGGTGACACGGTAGGAAGGGGGCCCACGTTGATAAAAACGGAGCAGCTGAGAAGGATGGGACCGTCTAAGCGCTGTTGATCCGGGCACACTGATCTTGGTCGTCGAAAAGATATATGCCTGATTCCGGACCCCCCCCCCTCTGCTTAAAGGTAGAAAGGAGGGGGGGGTCTGGAATCGCCTCGCGCGTCATTGATCCAGGTGCTTAGATCACAGCCGTCAAAGAGATGCGCCCTGGATTCCGGACCCCCCCCCTTCGCTTAAAGGTATAAAGGTGAGGGGGTTCAGAATCACCTGTACGCCGTTGATCTGGGTGCTTGGATGCATACCATCCAGATCCGCTTGTCATTTACCATAGGCGCGCTTGCGTTCCAGACTTAGGATAAGTGGGTTTTTAACCCAATCTTTTGCATTCTAACCCCATTATAAGAAATGTCACTAACATTAGGCTCCATGGGGGATATAGTCGTCCCTGTGATGCTCTAAGAACACTTTTGAAGATTCAGTGCCTTGCTGTTGGGCTATGGAGTCACTTATTAAACTAAAAACAAAAACAAAAACAATATTTACAAGGCAAAAGAGCCAACTGCGGCTCACAAAAAACATTTTTTTAAGAAATGCCCATTTACTGGGCCACTAGAAACTTCTTTGCCTTCCATATCCTGCAACCTGTAAGTGTTGTTTGAAAATACTTCAAGGATCTTGAAAGGCCCCAACCAGAGGGCATCAAACTTACTGTGCTTGCCCCTATCCTGCCTGGGTGCATCCCATTTGAGTACCAGGTCACCCTGCTCGAATTCTTTCTTTCTGCTCTTCCTATCAAAAGCCTGCTTGATCTTCTGCTGATGGTTATAGGCCCTGTCCATGACCTGTTCTTTGATCTGCTACACCTTCACCATATGATGAATCCTTCTGACCACATGGTTAGGTTCTCCTTCAAAGTCTTGGAGGAAATTTGCCACAGATAGGGCGATTTGAGTGGGGAAAACGACCTCTATTCCGTAAACAAGTTGGAAAGGTGAGATGCCCAGGGATTTCTTTGTTGTTACCCGATCAGCCCAAAGAGAAAATTTGAGCTTTGAATCCCAGGCCCTTTTATTATCTTCCAATAATTTCTTAATGAGCTTGACCAGGCTTTTATTGGAAGATTTTGCCAGTCCATTCCCCTGAGGATAGTATGGAGTAGAGTGAACCAGTGAAATCCCAAACTGTTCATAGAACTTGACCAGAGGCTCAGACCTGAAGGGGGCGGCCTTGTCAGTGACAATTCTGCTGGGACAACCAAATCTATCTATGATGTCTTCCAGGAGGCTGATGATTACTTTGTGAGAAATTCTCCTGGTGGGGACGGCTTCTATCCACTTGGTGAAATAATCAGTCGCAGTGAGGATCCATCTGTGCTGGCCACTTGAGGGAGGATGAATCTCTCCAATGAAATCCAATCCCCACTACTGAAAGGGTGTCGAAACCACTACAAGCTTTAATGGAAGAGGTTTGAGCTGCTGCTTACCTGAGAACTTCTGGCATTTGATGCAAGCTATGAATTCTCTACAGACATCAGGGAACAAAGTAGGCCAATAATACCTAGCCCGAAGGATCTTGTGGGCTGTGGTCTTCCAAAAACGATGACCTCCGCAGAGACCGCTATGGAAATCGAACATCACCTTCTGGGCTTGCTGCGGGTCCAGACACCTTAGTATTACCCCCAGAGGGTCTTTCCAATACAAGGACTGGTCGATGAGGCAATATCTGACCGCTTTGAGCTTTAAAGCTCTGGCCTTACTTTTTCCCAATCCATCAGGGGCTTTAATTCTTGCAGAAAATATAAGATATCCTTGTACCAGGGACATGCTGCTAGTGGTAGGGTGGTCTGAGAATTCTTGCCGGATGACTCAGCTTGCTCATTGATGAAGTTAATTACCAAAGCTTTGCAATTGGATTCAGCCAGCAACTTGGCCAAACCTTGCCCCTTTATCAACTTGGTGGGCTTGATCGCCAGATCAAACTCTAGGACCTTGGCGATCCATTTACCTCTCCTCCCGTCCATGTCTGGCTGTATAAGAATGTCCTTCACAAAGGTCGAAGGAACATATGCAGTGATTTTTGAGTGCAAGATATAAACCCTGAAAGCCTTGAGGGATTTCACCAAGGCATAAGCTTGCTTTTCCATGATTTCATACTGGAGTTCTACATCTCTCAATGCCTTGTTGTAGAAGGAAATAGGTTGCTCTTGCCCTTGATCATTTTTCTGCAACAAGACCGCTGCTACTGTATCACAAGAAGCAAAAGAAAAACTCAGGAAATCTTTAGAATAATCAGGACTGATTAGCACAGGTGCTTCAGTCAATGCTTTCTTTATCAAGCTGAAATATTCCTGTGATTCAATAGTCCATCTAACTTCATTTTCCTTCCGGAGCATGGCTGTAATGTGTTTCACTAATTCAACAAAATTTGAAACAAATCTCCTCAGAAAATTAATCTTCCCCAAAAAGGCCTGAAATTCCTTCTTAGATCTGGGAAGTGATAGGGTCTGAATTGATTCTACCCTGCTGGGATCAATTCTTACCCCTTCTGTTGATACTATATGACCTAACAGCTTCCCTTCGTTCATAGCAAATAAAGACTTCTTGGGATTTAGGGAAAGGCCAAACCTGCGACACTTCGAAAAGACTTTTCTCAGGTGGCAGCAGTGCTCTTTGTCAGTCTTGGAGAAGACTGTTATGTCATCCAGATAGATCACCACAAACCTATCTTTCTCCCCGATGAAGGCTATATCCATGGCTCGCTGAAATGTTGCCCCTGCATTCATCAGTCCGAAAGGCATTTTGGCATACATGAATGTGCCCCAAGGAGTAGTGAAAGTTGTTTTCTCCCTGTCCTCGGGTATGACTAATATCTGATTGTAACCGAAAAATCCATCAATCATGGATATCCTAGCTACTCAGGTTACCTTCTGCAATATTTGTTCCATATTGGGTAGGGGGTAATTGTCCTTTCTTGAGGTTCTGTTCAGGTTTCTGAAATCAACACAGAGCCTGATTTCTCCGCTCTTCTTCCTTACTGGGACCAAGTTGGACACCCACTCGGAGTATCTCAAGGGGACAGTGATTTGCACATCCAACAACTTTTTTACTTCCTTCTCCATGACAAGCAGCAACATGGGATTTATTTGTCTCAACTTCTGCCTAAATGGCCTAGCTTCTTCTTTCAACGGGATCTTGTGCTCAATAACAGATGTGTCGTAAGTTTCCAGGTCTTTGTATGTCCATGCAAACACATCAGAAAACTCTCTCAGCAACTCAATATATTCGTCCCGCTGTTCTCTGGTCAAACTGCTAGACAATTTGACGAACCTGGGCTCATCCTGTGTGCCAATGTTGCATTCGGCTATGTCAGCATATTCACTCGAAACACCACCCTTTACTGGCACATCATTTCCATCGAACAATATTTCTAAAGGGATGAGTCCTCTCAGAATGTGATTGCTGGGCAGCTGAATGATTTGGTGATTCGCGATCTTATTTAAAAATACCCCAGGATGAGGGTCATATTCCAGGTCGGGATCCTGGTCAATGTGCAACGCAGAGAATTCGTCCACGGATTGTAGAAGCCTTTCAATTTCCAGATCATCTTCAAACACCTTCCAATGTTTTACATTGTCAGGTACAGAGGGCCTGTATTTTATCTCGACATCACTTTTTATCCCAGGCGACAGAGGATGCTTGAGTGAACTGGCTGTTACGGCTAGAGAGTCAGCTAGAGTATTTTCCCCCCTCGGAATGAAAGAAATGTTAAAAGCCAGGAAGAAATTATCCATCAGGTCCCATACTTCATTTTTGTAATTTCTGAGTCGGGGATTATTGGCACGATAAGCCTTTCTTATTTGCTGAATAATCAATTCAACATCTCCAAATATCGCTATCTCTTTGATTCCCATCTCTTTCGCAGACCTCATGCCCAGAATAAGAGCTTCATACTCTGCCACATTGTTGGTGGTTTCGAATTCCATCTTGTATGAAAGGGATATGATTTCTTGGTAGGGTGATATAAAAACCACCCCAGCGCCCGCGCCTTCAGCCGAAGAAGTGATGTCGAAAAACATCTTCCACACGAAAGAGGTTGGAGGGAAATCCGGATAGTCGAGACTGGGCTTCTTTCGGACCTGGAAAGACTCTTCAGGAACATCAGTGAGCTGCAATAGGCTAGATCCCAAATCAGTGTCAATTGCAAACATGGGGTGATTGGTGGGGTCCGCTTCATCACTGACAATGTAAGCCAACTGAGCTTCTCTGTACAGCCTCCTCTGCTCCCCTCCGAAAACTGGGATGGTGGAATACGTGAGATCCATCTGCAACGTTCCCTCGAGATTTTTAATCCATGATATAGACAACAGCATGCCAAATTTGGGGGGAACGTCAGCTACCACAATATCCATGACCACGCTTTTCATGGGCATCTGAAACAAGGAAACCACCAGGTCTTTGATGAATCCCATACATTGCACTCTCCTCGAATCAAAAGAGTAAAAATCATGATAAGTCTTTGTTACTTCCAGCCCCAATTCTTCCATAACTATCTTGGGCATAAGGTTATGCGAAGCCCCTGAATCCATGAGACAATTATGCAACACTTTATCATGTATGTTTAGGGATGTGTAGAAGGGAGGGGATGAGTCATCTATGTATTCTACCATGGGCCCTAGGATGATGGCTGGCTTCTCATCTTGAAGGTTCACTGAATCAGAGGGAGGCTGGGGGGACTCAGATTATAGCATCTTGGAGAGGGACCTTTTGAAGTCTTCATTTTTAACTAGTTCAGACAGGGGTACAGGGATTCTAATCTTCTAAATTTCATGCTCAAAATTAAAGGAGGAAATTGGTTTAGGAGCTTCTCTTACCTCAGCGACAAGTTCTTTGGCTATTGGCAAAGCACTGTGAGCTTTCCTTTATTTATTTGTGGCTGCTGCAGTTTTAGTAGGCCTATCTGCTATGAGAGGCTGGTCTTGGCTGCCGAAGTTTCCTTCTTTCCTTCTCGATCTGAGATTATATCTGTTAGAAGTGTGACTGGCCCTCTGTTCTTTCCCCAACTCATGAATTTGAGCACTCATCAGTGATCCTTCATATGCAGACTGTTTCAAATGGGGAAAAGGGGGAGCTTCTTCGATACAGTGAATTTCAGGGCCAAACTCGTCTATCTCCTCTCTTTCCTCATGATCAACTAGGTTGTTTTGGAGGGGGGCTTGAACTCTTTGATCTTCTTTATCCTTTCCCCTTTGTTCCCTCGGGAAAACCTGAGGCATATTGTTAGAAGGTCTTCTGAAACCTCTATTATCAGTGTTCTGGGGATTTCTGTACATGGGCTTCCCTTCTAATTCCAACCTTTCTATCTTGTCAGCAAACGATTTTATTTCTCTAGCTGTCTCATCTGTCTGATGGGGCAGGGGAGAGGAATTGGATGAGGAAGCTTTAGGCATGTTCTTGGACGTACTCCTATCACCTGTGTTTCTGATTCAGTTGACAACCAATATGTTATATTCGACCTCCACGGCTGCATCCTGCATGAGGGCCAGCGTAGCAACTCTTCTTTCTCTCAGCAGTAGGCAGAAATCAGGATCGAAAGCGCTGGAGTAAGTGATCATTGCAGAGGCTTCGAAGGGTTTTATCTCAGCAGGGATTCTGTTGTACATTTTATTAAATCTCTTGGAGAAGTCTGGGACAAACTCTCCTTCCTTTCTCTTCAATGACCCAAAATCTGTCATGTAATACATGAAATCCTTCTTATCTCCCCATTGCCTCATGAAAGCATTATCTAGGGCGTCAATTCCAGCAATAGATCTGGGAGCTAATCCTCTAAACCATTTCCTTACCTCACCATCTAGGCTATGGACAAAAACCCTCATCCAAAAATCTTCATCTCCAATGTTCAGGTTATCAACATAACTGTAGAAAGCAGCCAGGTGCTCTTCTGCAGTTATGTCCCCTTCCCCGGTGAACTTGGGCATATATTTCAAGTAATCTCCAGCAGTGAAAGGATTCGTGGGATTAGGTAAGATCAAGGGAGCGTATCTAGTAGAAACTATGGCGTCCATTCTATTCATAGGGGGATTAGCACCGGCCATAGGAATATTAGGTGGAGGAGAATTTGGAGGAGAAGGAGTTCGCGAAGGGGCTACCAGGAATGAATCTCGGAGTGGAGTGGGAAACAAGAGGCGATTCAAGGAACGGGCTACCGATCTCAAGTCAGCAGGTGCTCCTCCTTGTGCAGGAGTGGGGAAATCTTCTGTGGTTGTGGGTCTATGCCAAGGTACAGCTTCAGAGGAGAGGGGAGTGACAAGGATTTCTCCCTCCAATCCCAGACCGGGAGGGGAAAACTCAACAGGAACACTCCCAAAATTCAAGAAACGGGAAACCTCTGAAGGAGGTCTATTAAGAAACCGAGGAGGAGAAAAATGAGTTCTCACAGAAGGAGATGACGGATTACCTGTTTTAGCGATGGGAACTTCTTCTATGGAGCTCTTTCCTCTTCTGAGAACCACCTCTGGGTCAGCTTTGGGTGTAGCTAGAGGCAGCTGTGGATGAGACCGCGTGTGTCTGCCTCTGAAAGCCACAATTAATAGATCAGGTTCTCCCCAGCGGAGTCGTCACAATGGAGTCACCAGGTGCACAGTAGCAATATTGATAGTTCTGATATCTGATGCACCTTCAAAATCAGTTGATCGTTGTCGTTCAATCCTGGGGAAAATATTCAACTTCTTCCCCAGCAATGGTGCCAGAAATGTTGGCGTCAGAAGTCACTCCTAGATTGCTTGCAGGAGCAGAGCTCGATGCCCATCATTTTTGTGTCATAGTGGTTTATAGATGGGGTGACTGAATGGAAGCCAACTCAAAACAATATCGTTCCAACTCCGAAACTAGGCTAGGCATGCATGAGTGAGTGAGGTCTTATATAAACTTCAGACAGTGAGTTGTAGTATATGGTGAGACGGGCGAAAGACTTATATAAGAGCAAATAGGTGGTCTGGTACTAACATTGAGTTACTAACAGACTATAGAAGAAGACGTTCGAAGGAAATTCAAACACAAAACCAGAGAATACAATCATGCAACAATGAACCTTTCATCATAACATAACTGCAACGATTCGCGAGAATCAGTCAATCACGAACTCTCTGGTATGAGAGGAAAACATAAACAAGATAGGAGAATTGTTTGTCATAAAACAAGAAATCTCAAATACAAATGCATACCCAGAAAACTAGAATATCTGTTAAAACTTTATAGTAGGGAGCTCTTCTCTACCATCGATAGATACAAAAATGGCGAAAACGCCTACATATACTCAAAACAACAACAACAACAAAATCGAGACGTTGCATTAAACACTTTGCGTCTGCATGGCTTCTGACAATCTGCACCTGCAGTCTCTGAATAACCGTGCAACTTATGGCAGATGCAATCTCACTCTTGACAGCTTCATGGGCGAATCGACGTGCCTTTAATTCGTTACCGGACCTTCCCATTATGGCGGAGGCGATGTCTAACCACCACCAACTACCTTAATAACTGCTGCATTGGGATTGGGGATGGTCTGGCCAACTCAGCACCTTTGGGACGTGGACAGTCCCTCGCGTTGCCTCCTGGATTAACTGAACTACCTGATGAATAGGCATGGAGGCCAACGCGAAGGATGGGGCACATGATGGGGGTGGTGACGCCATAACTATGAGGGCAAGATGTGGAGTGATGAGGTGTGAGAGCGGTGACGGGGGGAAGACACATGGGAGAAAGMGATAGGCAGAGGGAGCGGAAGACGAGATATAATGGGCCTGTTATTGATGGGAGGCTAACGTGGAATGGAGTGGGACACATGGCAGATGATGACTGGATGATATGAAAGGTGACACGGTAGGAAGGGGGCCCACGTTGATAAAAACGGAGCAGCTGAGAAGGATGGGACCGTCTAAGCGCCGTTGATCCGGGCACACTGATCTTGGTCGTCGAAAAGATATATGCCTGATTCCGGACCCCCCCCCTCTGCTTAAAGGTAGAAAGGAGGGGGGGTCTGGAATCGCCTCGCGCGTCATTGATCCAGGTGCTTAGATCACAGCCGTCAAAGAGATGCGCCCTGGATTCCGGACCCCCCCCCTTCGCTTAAAGGTAGAAAGGCGGGGGGGGGTCCAGAATCACCCGTACACCGTTGATCGGGGTGCTTGGATGCCTGTCGTCCAGATCCGCTTGTCGTTTACCATAGGCGCGCTTGCGTTCCGGACTTAGGATAAGTGGGTTTTTAACCCAATCTTTTGCATTCTAACCCCGTTACAAGAAATGTCGCTAACACTTGGAACATAGTTTCATGCCATGGAGCCACTCATTTTCTCCAAATGAACTTTTTTTTAACTCTCTTTCACGCTCGTAAAAACATGAAGGAGACACAAAAACAAAAAAACAGGGGGGGGGGATTATCTCGTTTATATTCAGTAAAGTGGAAGACATTATTTGTTGTTTCCCTTGAACATGGAACATATTTGTGTCATTTTCGTATAGTTGGGTTATATATTGCTTAGGATTCATACCATGATTATGAGTCATATACTCCTCTAGATGGTTACTCTTCTAGTCACTATGGAGAGTGATTTAATGCCTCATGCATTTTTGCACTATATTGTTGGTTCTCTTGAGTTAGTACTACTAAGTCATTATTATGTCGTGCTACATTCTCAAGGGAAGTGAAGCCTGACTCAACCATTCTTCAGTCTTGTTGACCTTTCATGTCGACCATCACTATGTCATGTGTACTTGGTGATTCTATCTCTTTACATAATATCTTGGTTACAAGTTTACTTCAATTTACAGAAGACACATTAAGGCCCTCCTTCAACATATCTATTCCTATCAAAAAATAACATCTTATATAGGAATAAAATCTAGAAACCATCTAGTACCTTGGAACTTGCAGTCATCAATGGAAAGTTTCCTCATGATTGATAGTGGGTTACCTCATTGACTCCTGATCAATTGATTTTTTGAGTGCTCAACATAAACTAATCTATTCACACTCACTATATTATACTAGGTACCTTGGGATCCATTTTCATTATCGGTGGGTCCCCTCATGCCTATTAATAGTATACCTCAATGACCAGTAATCAAATAGTTTCTACCATGCTTGACATCAGTTCATTTATACGCATGTTGTATAATCGTACCATCGATCATGATGGATTGAAGATGTTGGGCCTAGGGGAAATCACTCCTTTATGCTAATTCTGCCAAGTTGTGATTGAGTATATCACTGTTGTATGAGTAATTTGAAGACCACCTTGGCACTCTCATTGGTGCTAGATGTTTTAATGATGTATATTTTCACATAGATCCACATTGTATTTTCTCATGGCTATGACCTCTTTGATGACATGGATCCACCATGTAATTTTTGTGTCCATGGTTTTTCATATAATTTCATGAATTTAGATTGTATTGTGTTCGTGGTCATGAGTTTTCCTACATCTAAGGATGTGTATTCCTACCTCTAGGATGATCTCTAAACATGTACTAATTAAAAACTATTTGTAGGTACTTATGATTCCTTGATCTACAAGCTTCTTCCTTATGCCACTACCATGTATTGTTTGTAATGTATTTGATGCAGACCCCCCTACTCTCGTTTGGGGCTGCGATCTCCCGGTCAAGGATATTAATCTCCTCGAGCTGGATTAGCTCCTCGAGACCTTACTAGTCTTAGACTAAATCAAACAGAGGCCCTGTTATCACCCTCAGGTTTTTCACGGTCATGATCTGGTCATTATCGATTTGTTCATCGATCGACAATTCACAGTGATTGTGGGGCAGCAACGTGCTCTCTCTTTATCGAAGAGCTCTATATTTGTAATCATAAAGTGCTCTCCCAACTCGATCTAATTGTGGTTGTTGATCCCCTGTACCGTCCATATCAATGGCGTTGGTGAATTGCGGGCTGTGAACTAATACGTCTGTTAATTTCACCTCCTCGCCCCGCAATGATTCCCCACCATCGATCTTCGTTCATAGATCAATGGCCATAGAACACTTCAGTTATTTGGGCTTCGGGAGTTTCAAACTCTCCTCCTTCTCTTTCTCATGGAGTGCTTTGGCCCGAAGTCGATGATCTTTCGACTCGTGTCTCCCACAAATCGATGGCTACGGTTCACTTCGTCTATTTGGGTTTCGGGAGTTTCAAACTCTCCGCCTTCTCTTTCTCCCAGAGTGCTTTCACCCAAAGTTCATGGATCTCTGTTGCATTTCTTTCTGGATCCGACGGCCACAACTCACTTTCTCTTGGAGATATTTCACTCGAAGTCGACGATCTGTCAACGCGTGTCTCCCACATATCGATGTTTGTAGTTCACTTCACTCTTCGAGCTTCGGGAGTTTCAACTCCTGCACATTCATTCTCTCTTGGAGTGATTTCACCTGAAGTTGCAGATCTTATGCCACCTGTCCCTATGGATGATGGACAATTCCTAACCTTTTCGAGACTTCAGCGAATCCTGGCTCCTATGTGAACCTAGAGACTTAAATCTTGTGCACTTTGCCCATATCCAACGATCTGGAATGCTTTCATTCCCTCTTGGATGGATCTTGACCAATAAATCATGAAACCTTCAGAGATTCACTCCCTTTGAATATTTCTTCCTCTATCTCTATTGATATTTATTTCTCGAACCCTTTGACTCCTTAGAGGGTTACTTCAACACTTATTCAAACTCCAAATCTGTGCACTCCTTGCAACATATTTTCATGAAAGATTTAACTTCTTGCAGATGACTGTGCACACCTTGCAATAGTCCCTTCTCACTCCTTGTAAATGGAAGTTTCACGCTATCTCTTCTGAGCTTCTAAGTCGAAACAGACTCTGTCAATGTGCTCCTTATAGACTATATGCACACCTTGCATGAACTCAGTGAAGAGAAACAATTGAAACATATTCAAATACTTAACAATATCATATTCTCAATAACATAACTCATTCATTCATGGAAACAAAAAATAATAGGGAAGAGTTTAGAAACAACAAATCCACACACATTTGGATCAATTTTCCTCTATTATTTTCATTCAATGTAAAAAAGACTACGGCTATGAAAAACAATAATTAAAATTCGGCTATCTCCTAGCAAATTTCCACTATCCTCCATATTCAACAGCCTCATTTGGGTGTACAATATTCCTACTTATCCCAGATTTCTCTTAGGGTTCCCCTCGACTACCTATCTACTCCTAGAAAAAAAAAACTAACTACCACTTAAGTTTCGTTACATTGAAGTCTCGGATTGGAACTCCCAGATCACTCATGATCATTCAGCTCCCAATCATTTTTATCTTCTTCAGTTTTCAATCAGTTAAAAAAAAAATATTTGTAGGAAACTCCAGCGTTACGATTCCGAATTGATTCAAAGGCATGCTAAGGCGCTGAGTTGTCTCTCCATTTGAATTTGTTGACGATGCTCTTGCATCATACTCCCTCGGACATAAATTCATGGACTCCTGTCCATGAGCTCCTGCACTGAATTTCCATGCCTCTGGATATCAACTTCATTTACTGAACTTGCATCTTCTATTGGGTGTCCCTTCCACTTTACCAAATACTCAAGATA
This sequence comes from Picea engelmannii, assembly GCA_009831015.1. Taxonomy (NCBI): domain Eukaryota; kingdom Viridiplantae; phylum Streptophyta; class Pinopsida; order Pinales; family Pinaceae; genus Picea; species Picea engelmannii. Next base: position 52,639 of record ML777259.1, on the reverse strand, counting down.
TTTCTTTCTCCTGATCTTCTTGCCAATCCTCTAATCAATGATCTTTTCCATCTATGGCTCTTGTGCTACAAACATCTTCTTCTCCCACTAAATCTCTTTCTGGTCTTTTGATTCTTTTGCGTCGTCTTCCCTTTAAGGTTACAGGTCTGAAACATTGAATATGGGTGATATGCCCACATCCTTTGGCTGCTCTATCTCATAATCATTGGCACCGAATTTCTTTAGGATCTTGCATGGTCCTATATTTTGCAGCTTCATCTTGTTGTATGTCCCAGTTGGGAACCTTCCCTTTCTTAGGTGTGATAAGACTTGATCTCCCAATTCAAACTTAAATTCTCTACTATGTTGATCAATTCTGCATTTATGTCCTGCAACTACCCCTTGATCTGATTATGAAGCTTCTTCATTTCTGCATCAAAGTCTTTTGCTCCAACGCTTCTGAATTCACCCTGCTCTAGATATCTCAATTATGATACTACACTTGGCTTCATTTCGTACACTATATGGAATGGACTCCTTCCTGTACTTCTGTTCACTGAGTCATTGTATGAAAACTCTGCTTGTGATAGAATTTGATCCCATTGGTTATGATGTTCAGTGACTAAACTTCTCAACAAATTTCCCAAGATCTGATTTACCACCTCTTTCTATCCATATGTTTGAGAGTGATATGTTGAACTAAAATACAATCCTGTCCCCAGCTTCTTTTATAATGTTCTCTAGAAATGACCAACAAATTTAGTGTCCCTATTTGAGACAATACTCTTGGGCAACCCACGAAGTCTCACAACTTCCTTCAAAAAAAAATTTGCAATGTGCGTTGCATCATTTTCCTTTTGGCATGGGATAAAGTGTGCCATATTTGAGAATCTATCAACCACAACAAATATGGAATCACTTCTCCTTTGGGTTCTTGGCAATCCCAACACAAAATCCATGCTTATTGCATCCCAAGGCATATCCAGAATAGGCAGTGGTTGATACAATCTAGTGTTTTGTTTATTTCCCTTTGCATACTGGAAAATATTACATTTGTTCACAAACTTATTCACCTATGCTCTCATACCTTGCCAATAGTATGAATTGTTCAACTGTGCAAATGTCTTGACATGGCCGAAATGTCCTGCTAGAACTCCATTATGTTTTTCCTTTAGAAGATTTTCTCTCATCTAGCACCTCGGTATGCACAATTGGAAACCTTTGAAAATTAATCCATATTGAATCATATACTATGTCCACTGGTGTCTGTCTTTGAGTACATGATTTTCACATGCTTCATATGCTTCTTTTAAATCTGGGTCATCATGACATATATCCTTACGGTGTTCAAACCCCAAGGTCTTGACCTGAAATTCCTGTAGAATCAGACATCTCCTGCTCAATGCATCAACAAATTTGTTAGCATTACCAAAAATATGTTTAATGACAAAAGTGAAATTTTCCATAAATTCTATCCACTTAGCATGTCTCTGGTTTAACTTCTCCTTTCTGGTTATCAATTGTAAATCTTACTTATCAATGTACAAGACAAATTCCTTTGGAACAAGGTAGTGCCTCCATTTCTTCAAGGCTTGAATTATGGCATAAAATTATTTATCATATGTGGAGTACTTTCCCTTAGTCTCATTTAGCTTCTCACTGAAATATGCAACAGACCTATTATCTTGGCTCAAAACTACTCCAATTACAACTCCACTCGCATCAAACCTTACTTGAAATGTCTTCCCAGAATTGGTCGTTTTGTTATCTTCTCCTTCAATATATTAAAACTTTTCTCAGCTTCTTCTGTCCATTTAAAATACTTGTGCCTCTTCTTCACTGTATCCATCATTGGTGCACAAATTCCGTTGAAATTTCCGATGAGCTTCCGATAGAAACTCGCTAATCCATGGAAGATTCTCACTTTGAATATACTTCTTGGTGATGGCCATTCTTTGATTGCTTTCACCTTCTCTGGATCCATCTTCAATTCATTTGAAGAGATCACAAAACCCAAGCAAATGAGTTATGTATTCATAAAATACGACTTGTTTATATTTATCAACAACTTCTCCTTATGTAGTCTCCTCATCACTAATGTCAGATGTCTCAAATTCTCTTCTTCAGTTTTACTGAAGACCAATATATCATCCAGATATAAAATCACAAACTTACCAATGAAATCCTTCAATACTTCATTCAACAGTCTCATAAAAGTACTTGGGGCATTTGTTAAGCCAAATGGAATAACAAGCCACTCATACAACCCTTCATTTGTCTTAAAGGTTGTTTTCCACTCATCACCTTCTCTCATCCTTATCTGGTGATATCCACTTTTCAAATCTATCTTAGAAAATAAATTTTCTCCACTTAAACAATCCATTAAGTCATCCATTCTTAGCAAAGGAAATCTATACCTGATGTTGATCTTGTTTATGGCTCTTGAGTTGGTACACATTATCCATCCTCCATCCTTCTTCGGGCTCAACATAGTTGGTACTGCGCATGGAATCAAGCTTTCTCTGACCAAACCCTTGTCTAATAATTCTTGGACTTGTTTCTTTACCTCCTCATTCTCTTGAGGTGTCAATCTATATGTTGCTTTGTTCGACAGAATTTATCCTGGTATCAAATCAATATGATGGTTGATACTTTTGATGGGTGGAAATGAGTTAGGAAACTCATCCACTACTATGCTAGAAAAATTCTCCAACAGCTCCTAAACTTCCTCAGGTAAATCATCCATAGAAGTACTTGTAAGGAAAACCCTGGGTTTCCTCACCACAACAAACTGCATCTCCTGTTGTTTCTTGACTTCACTCAAGAGTTCCTTCCCACTCATGAGAAGTATGCTTGTGTTGGATTCTTATTTTACTTTCTTCTCCTCTATTGGAAACAACATGTGTGTCCTACCATTCTTCTCCAAGGTGTAAGTATTTTTTCTCCCATCATGAATGAAATTTTCATCAAACTTCCATGGTCTTCCCAACAAAACATGACATAAATCCATGGGAATCAAAGCACACAGAATTTCATCTCTATATCCTCCTATTTTAAATTTTCACCTCCTTCTTTATTTTTCTCGGGACATTCCCAAGACATGTGTCATGTCTTTCCACAAATATAACATATTATCTCTCCTCCTCTGCTTCTTCCTCTTCCTCTAGAGGATTTATTCCACCACTTTATCTTCCTTGAGAACTTTCTCCTCTTTCTTAGTGACTATGTGGTTTCTTAGTCTCGTCTTTGGGTTTCTGTGCCTTGTCATGGGAAAATCCCTTGCCTTTGCTTGGGATTTTTCCTCTATTTCTTTGACTATGTTTTCTGGCCAACTTCTCCTCTTCCTTCAAAGAAATTTGATAAGCATCCTCTATTGTCCTCACTGACATCATGCTTATCTCATCCTAGATTTCATACCTCGGGCCATTTATATACCTGGCAAATTTTTCCTCATCCTTCTTTCATTGTCCAGTCCTGATATTCATCTTGTAGAACTCCTTTGTGTACTCTTTCGCGATTATACCCTTCTATCTCAGTTTCTGCAACTTCCTGAACAGATTTATCTAATAATCTTTGGGTATGAATTTATCCTTCAACTTGGCTACCATTTTGTTCCAATTATTTATCTTCTTCTTTCCTTTTCTTCTCCTCTTAGCCTGCAGTTCATCACACCATAGTGTTGCATGTCTTTTTAACCTAGTGGAAACATGTCTCACCTTCTTCTCCTCATCGACATCTTCATAGTCGAAATATTTTTTCATGGATCTTATCCAATCCAACTATTATTCAAAATCCAAGTTGCCTTCATACATTTGGATGTTTATCTTTTCTCTAGCTCCCAATTTAACAAACTCTCTCAACAAGCATTCCTCATCAACATTTTCCCCTACAGCTTCTTCAACTTCTATTTCTTCACTTTATGCATCAATGATGTCCCCAACATTAGGTGCCCTCCTCTATGCTGCCTCCATCGCCTCTATTCTTTCACGAACCTCTCTCATTTCTATTTCTACAATGCAATTGTCTATATGTGGTTCCACATGTCTCCTCAGTGGAATTCTGTTGATTGGTTCTCACACACAAAGTATAACTTCGAGCACTTTTTCGTTACTCGAAAACAATTTCAGGATCTGATACCACTTGATGCAGAACCCCCTACTCTCCCATAGGGTTGCATGACCTCACAGTCAAGGATCTTAATCTCCTTGGGCTGAATTATCCCCTCAAGACCTTACTAGTCTCAGACTAAATCAAACACAGGCCATGTTACGACCCTCAGGTTTTTCATGGTCTTGATCCGATCATTACCAATTTTTTCATCGATCGATGGTTCACAGTGATTGCGGGGTGCCAACGTGCTCACTCTTTATTGGAGAGATCTATCTCCACAATCAGAAAATGCTTTCCCAATTCTATCTAATCATGGTATTTGATCCCCCATCCCAGCTAGATCAATGGCATTGGTGAATTGTGGGATGTGAACTAGCACATCCGCTAATTTCACCTCCTCGCCCTGCAATGATTCCCCACCGTCGATCTTCATTCACAGATCAATGACCATAGAACACTTTGGTTATTTGGCCTTCGGGAGTTTCAAAATCTCTGCCTTGGCTTTCTCCTAGAGTTCTTTGGCCTGAAGGCGATGATCTGTTGATGCATGTTTCACATAGATCGATGGCTATGGTTCACTTTGGCTATTTGGGTTTCAGGAGTTTCAAACTCTATGCCTTCACTTTCTCCCAGAGTTATTTCATCAGAAGTTCACAGATCTCTGCTACGTGTCCTTCTGGATATGACAGCCATGATTCACTTTGGTTATTCAGGCTTCAAGAGTTTCAAATCCTTCATGCTCACTTTCTCCCGGAGATCTTTCACCCAAAGTCGATGATCTGTCGACACATGTCTCCTACAGATCGACAGTTGTATTTCACTTCGCTCTTCGGGCTTCAGGAGTTTCAACTCCTACACACTTGTTCTCTTCCAGAGTGATTTCACCCGAAGTTGCAGATTTTATGCCACCTGTCCCTCTGGATGATGGATGGTTCCTAACCTCTTTGGGACTTCGATGAATCCTCTCTCCTGTGTGCACCCAAAGACTTAAATCTCGTGCACTCTTCCTAGATACAATGAACTGCAATTATTCCTCTCCCTCCTGGACGGATCTTGACCAAAAACTCATGAAACCTTCAAAGCTTCACTCCCTTTGAATATTTCTTCCGCTATCTCTCTTGAGATTTATTTCTCAAACCCTTTGACTCCTTATAGGGTTACTTTGACACTTAGTCGAACTTCGAATATGTTCACTCCTTCCAACATATTTTCACACAATATTTAACTTCGTGCGGGTGACTGTGCACACCTTGAAGTAGTCCCTTCGCACTCCTTGTAAATGGAAGTTTCACGCTATCTCTTCTGAGCTTCTAAGTCGAAATAGACACTATCAATGCACTCCTTGCGGACTGTATGCACACCTTGCATGAAATCAACAAAGAGAAACAATTGAAACTTATCCAAATACTTCACAGTATCATATGCTCAATAACATAAGTCATTCATTCATGGAAACAAAAAATAATAGGGAAGAGTTTAGCAACAACAACTCCACACACATTTGGATCAATTTTCCTCTATTATTTTCATTCAATGTAAAAATAGCTACAACTATAAAAGACAACAATTAAAATTCTTCTATCTCCTAACAAATTTCCACTATCCTCCATATTTAGCAACCTGATTTGGGCGTACAATATTCCTACTTATCCCAGAGAGCTCTTAGGGTTCCCCTTGACTACGTATCTACTCCCGAAAAAAAAAAAACTAATTACCACTTAATTTCTGTTACATTAAAGTATAGGAGTGAAACTCCCATATCACTCTTGATCATTCATCTCCCAAGCATTTTTATCTTCTTCAGTTTTCAATCAGTTCAAAAAAAAAGATTTGCAAGAAATGTCAGCGTTAATATTCTGAATTGATTCAAAGGCGCGATAAGGTGTTGAGTTGTCTCTCCACATGTGCTTGCTGAAGATGCTCATGCATCGATATTTCATCCATTAGTTCCTCTTCTGACCTCATACAATAGGAGGAATCTGTTGTACTTATATTTTTCACCATGCGCCTCATAAAGGACCTACTCATGTCATCTTTCTAGAATTACATGCCATTATAAAAAAAAAAACTATTTTTTAGCATGATCACTCTTTCTCTACCTATACGAGCGATCGATCACTTCTTTTCCTCATGCAAGATGTGACCGATCTCTTGCTTCTCTTTTGAAGCAAGAGACCACCCTTAAAACCTTCTAGATTCAAGGAATTGTGAAGAGATCATCTCAGGATCGGTTGGATATGATCTATCACAAGCCTTGGAACTTGTGTATGACTTATTGTTCATCAAATTCCAATATTTCAATATATCTCTAAAACATCCTTCATCATTCTATAAAAGAAGGCAAAATCAAGGGGTAAGGTTGTTAAGCACCTGGTTATGTTATACTGAACAGAAAAAAGAATATCACATGAATTACCAGCATAACAAAAAAATATATAGAATTAACACATCAAAATGATACCTTTATTGAAACATAAGAAATTTTTATTTGCCTCTTTGAGGGGGAAAACTCCAGCAAAGAAGAGCTCTATATAATAATTCTCAATATTTCTAGAAGTGGAAGCTTCGATTTGGTCTTCTTACATTTGACTTATTATCCTTATTCCTAGGCATTATTTATTAATATCATCCTTTATTACACGGAAAATATATTATTCTACCTACGTCAAGGGTTAGGGAGGTTAGGTCCCTAACATTCCCTCCCCCTTAAAAAAAAATATGTGTGCTCAAGGCTTGAGATGAGGAAATTGTTGCAGGATGGTAGTCGGTTCCCAGGGGGCATCTTCTGTCTATGTGTCCTTCCACTGAAATACAACTTCCTTGATAATGTGCTGGCAGAGATGACGGTCACGTTGTTCCAAGACAGATTGTGGTTGCAACCAAATGGAACCTTCTTGATCCAAATTAGGTAGAATGGTCTTATTGTAGCACCTAGTGTCGATCACTTTATTTAATAGGAAACATGAAAAAAAAGGTTGGAGCTTAGTGTGACTGTGAAACTGTAATTGGTAGGCCACTGAGCCCACTCTCTTCAAAATATGATAAGGACCACAAAATTTGGGGGCGTGTTTCTTACAATATTGGCCTTTGATTGAAGTCTTCTTATAAGGTTGCATATGAAGAAACACATGGTCTCCTTCAACAAATTCACGTTTAGAATGACCATGATTTGCTTGTTGTTTCATGTGATTCTGAGCCATGACCAAATTTTCTTTGAGAGTATGCAGAATGGCCATGCAGACTATAAGAGTTTGATCCACCTATTGAACCTTGGAGACACCAGACATGTATGATAGAATTGAGGGTGGATTTTGTTCATAGATTGCTTCAAACAGAGTCATGCCAGTGGCAATATGGTAAGAGGTGTTGTACCACCATTCAGCGAGGACTAACCACTGAACCCACTAATTTAGTCTGTCATATGAAAAACAGCTCAAATAGATTTTCAAACACTTTTTGACTACTTCAATTTGTCCATTAGTCTGAGGATGATATGTTGTGTTGAGATGCAATTGGGTTTCTTGGAGTTGAAACAATTATTTCCAGAAAGTGTTGGTGAAAGTTGGATCACTGTCAGAGACAATAGAATGAGGCATGCCATGGAGTTTGAATATATTATCCATAAACATTTGATCCATGGTGGGTGTTTTGAATTGGTGTTGAAGAGAATAGTAATTATCATATTTGGAAAGATGATCCACAACTACCATGATGAATGACTTATTTCCTAATTTAGGTAAGCCAATAATGAATTCCATAGAAATATTTGTCCAAATAGTAGGTGGAATCAGAAGTGGTTGGAGTGTTCTTGGATCTTTGAATATCTCTCCCTTATTGCATTGACAGGTATCACATTCAACCACAAAGGTTTGGACATCAAATTTCATACCCTACCTGAAAAAAGAACGTTTGACTCGTTCATAGGTTTTGGTAAAACTGGAATTCCCAGCTATAGATGAAGCATGAAACTCAATGAGCAAAGTCGATTTAAGCTTCAATTGTTTTCTTAAATACAAGTGAAATTTATAATTGTAACATACCCAACCACCCATAGATCAGGATACGCTACTTCAAGCCATCTCTTGGACGTATTCCTCTTACATAAACCTTTCAAATTAACAAATATGCATAAAAGAAAGGAACTAAATGGCATGCACACCAATAACCAGTAATCATGCATACTCTAAAAATATCGAATTCATCGATAAATAAATACACAGCGGAAATAATTCATTCAAAGGTAAATAATACCATAATAGAGAGAACTTATCTTTTATAGAAAAGAACCACCAACTAGTTTCATACTAAGGACATTCCACCCAACCATAGAAATTGTTGTTCCAAGTCTCAACAACATTGTCACCCCTGATCCAGGGCTATGAATCCACAATGAAGGTTCTAGAGTGTTACTCGGCTTCCCAAACCAGTCAGCACTCAAGCTCTCATACAATTCCTAACACCTACAACAATCCAACTACCCATCTCTCTTCTACCCAGACTACATAACCTAAGAGAATGGACCCCCACCCATCTCTTCCACGTAGTCCCTCAGGAAGTCCTTCTCCTTTCAGGGCTCCATTGCAGCTGGTCTAGAATCTCCATGATGGGACTCTCAGGACTCGTAGCTGTGAGAAAAGTTGGACACAGGCCAATCATATCAGACATGTAGGCCTCAAATCATGGCTGGACTAAACCTGCGATCTATACAGAAAACAATTCCATGGATTCTCTTCAGCAATTCATCTTCCTTTCCCAAGCCAACCACGGATGAGGAAAGATGAGTCAGTGACAGAAATTAATGGAGTGAAGTCGCAACGAGAGGTGCGAAAGAGTGAACAATCGGGTGAATGAATGTGTGAGGGAAGAGTGAAGTGACCATTAGTATAATGAGGACGAGAAACAAGAGTGAGAGAGAACCAACCCCTCCAATAAGCCCGGGATGGGTTTAAGTAATTCATGGGGATCAAGAACCCCTTGGCCTTCCCCCAAGAATCTTACGTAACTGTTATTCTCCATTAGAAAAATGGAGAATAAAATATAAAATAAAATGATATAAACACATAGCCCCTACAACCCCCTCTCTTGTGGAATCATAGCCCCCTATAACTCTAGTCCTTGTCTGTCTAGTAGCCAACAATGTATTTATTATTAATAATGATCAAAACATTACATTTCTTGGGCACACTAGAATTTTAATAATTATTTGGGCACTCTGGCCTCTCAATAGTGTAACCATACATTATTTAATATGAGGGCTCAAAACCTGGGGGTTACAATAACAAATCTCATCATGGTACCACGAGTACCCTGGAGAAGATTTTGAATCCTGCTGCAGTGTTTGAATCAATTTTGAAAGTTTAGGATCTTGTAACCATTCCTGGCGAACCTTCGGAAGGCAATCTATGACAATGAAAGATAGGGAAAAAAGGGACCTGTCTTCTTCATATTTACTGGAAATGACATCAACCACCACATTTCCTTTTCCTTTTTTTTAGATGATCTCATAATCATATCCAAACAACTTGGTTACCCATTTTTGTTGCTCCAGGGAAGAAATTGTTTGTTCCAAAAAATAATTGAGGCTTTGATAATCAGTTTTAATTTGATGATCACGGTTAGAAACAATAGAATGAGGCATGCCATGGAGTTTGAATACATTATCCATAAAAAAAAATGATCCATGTTGGGTGTTGTGAATTGGTGTTGAAGAGCACAGTAATTGTTGAAAAGTCAACAAGAAACATGTGTCTAATTTACTTTTCCCTTAAATAAATTGGATAATAAATATTAATCTATTATTTCATTCATAACTGAGTGAGTTGGATTTGTAACAGAAATATAAGTGTAGTTAAGTGACTTAAGCTCAGTTGTACTAGTTGTAACTAAACTTGCACTAGTGAGAGTTCAGTCAATCAGTGAACTCACATGCAACTGAAGATTCACCACGATTAACTACATGCATGTCAGATCCAGTGGAGACCCAGTTGAGATAACAGGTGAAAGGGACAGTTTGGATATCGAATGTGATTTGATCACACATGCAGTGGATATGCTTATGAGCATGTGAAAACTAGGCAATTTGTATGGAATTGTGAGAATTCTAATTGCAAGGATTTGTGCAGAGGAGGCAGGTTGTCTGGACATAGGAATTGGCACATGTATTTGTTGATTTGTGTATGACAATGTGAGACGATTGTATTTTACTAAGAGCTCTTGGATTAGAGTTTTGTATGAGATTGTTTCATGATCCATGATATACATAATATATGATAGTGGGTTTTTTAGCTTTATGCTTTCCCAGAAAAACTTTTGTGTAATGTCTTCTTGATATTTCACTTTGTGATTGTGGTTGTGATCGTGGTTTAATTTTCCACAAGAATAATAGTAGAAGAGATTTTGTATTTAACAGTGGCATATAATTGTTAGATCAGGAGAATCGCAGGAAATACTTAATTTGTATTGAAATTTCTACATGGTATCAGATCCATGGAGGCCACGGAGCTACGAAAGTGAGGTGCAAAAATTGTTTTATTTTCTCAGGTCTCATCTCAAGCAGGGTGCGAACTTTAGTACTGTAGACTACACACATTTCTCAAAGAAGAAATTCTCGCACCCTACTCAAAGGAGAGGTGTGAAATTCATTGAGATTCTCACAGGCTGCTTAAGGGAGAAGTGCGAACTTCCCTCACCCCACAGTGAAGTACAGTGCAAACTTCCCCAAAAGTTTTGCAAGATATACACTAGTAGGGTGTGAACTTCCTCAGAGAATTAAAAGGCTAGACACTAGTAGGGTGTGAACTTCCCTCAGGCTACTCTCAGGTGGGGTGCGAACCTCCCAGGGAAAGAGAAATTGCAGCAGTTGAGTTTTGGTAGTTGGATAACATTCAAATTTGCAGGATTTTCTTGGTGCAATTCAAGATCGAAATGTCTTTCAATGGCTTGAGGTTGGAGTATGCGCTCGAGGGAAAATCAAACTACATTGCTTGGAAGGATAGGATGGAGGCAGTACTCGAAGACAATGGCTTGAAGGAATACATTGACAAAGATGTTCCTAATCCGGATGCGACAGACACTGCAAATCTTGATGCATGGCAAAAGAAAGTGGCAAAGGCGAGGAGGATTATGTTGGAGGGAGTACGAGACCACATTGTCTCAAGTATCCATGGGAAAACCACACCACATGCAATGTGGAAGGTTTTGATGGATCTCTTCCAAAACAGCAGCGACCATAGGAAATTGGCGCTCAAAGATAAACTCAGGAAGATCAAGATGGAGAAGGGCGACACCATTCCAAAATATCTCACAAAGTTTGTCCAATGTCGGGATGAGCTTGGAAGTGTGGGAATAACAGTCGTTGCTGATGATTTGGTGAGCTTGTCTCTCCTAGGGCTTCCCAAGAGTTGGCACAGTTATCAAGACTCTGTCAATGGAAGGGAAACATTGTTGGATTGGGAACGACTATGGTCGGATCTAGTGCAAGAGGAGTTCAGGCGGAACACCAGAGATGGATCTTCATCAAAGCGTGATGATGAAGAGGATTGTGCTTTGACTACCAAGGAAAGGAAAGGGAAAGGGAAGAAATTCCATCCAAAATCCGAGTCTAAAGTTAAGAAGCTGGATTTTTCCAAAGTGAATTGTTTTCACTGTCACGAACATGGGCATCTCGCTACTAATTGTCCGCAGAAGAGGAAGAACAAGGCGGTTGTTGGAGCTACAACTAGTGAGGTTATTGTCTTGCAATTTGAACTTGACTTCACTTTGATTGCATGCATGGCTTCAAGTGCATTGGGATCAGTGTGGTATTTGGATAGCGACGCTTCCTTCCACATGACGGGAGATAAAGAGTATTTCATTGACTTGGAGGAGAAAGATCTCAGAATGCATATAGAGATGGGCGATGATGGACGATACAATGCAACTGGTATTGGTACCATTACCTTTCAGAGGGATTTAGGTAAACCATTTCAATTAAAAAATGTTATGCATGTTCCAGGTCTGAAGAAAAACCTGGTCTCAGTTGCAATGTTGGAGGACAGAGGCTATGTTGTTGTTTTTAGCAGTGGAAAAGCCTACGTGCAACATAAAGCAACGGGTCAAGTCAAGAAGATAGGGATTCAAGTTAAGAATCTCTACATGTTGGAGGTAGATGGTTGCAGTTCCATGATAGGCAAGGAAGAAAAAGTGGTGAACTGAGATGAAGGAGAATTATGGCACAGGAGATTGGGCCATCTTCATCATGGATCCTTGAAGATCATGCAACAAATATCTACTGGACTTCCAAGGGGAACACTTGCTCAGTTAGATCAGTGCAAGGGGTGCACCCTGGGGAAGTATGTAAAGTCCACCTTTCATGAAAAGGAGAACCATGCTTCGGTAATCCTGGAGAGAATTCACACAGACGTCTGTGGACCATTCTCGGTTGCTTCAACAACAAAACATAGGTATTATGTTATTTTTGTTGATGACTTTTCTCGTAAATGTTGGATATTATTCATGCAGAAGAAGGATCAAACATTCTCAAAGTTCTGCGAGTTTAAAGCATTGGTGGAGAAAGAGTCGGGGAAGCAAGTGAAGGCTCTAAGGAGCAATAATGGTGGAGAATACATCTCTAACAAATTCAAAGACTTCTGTAGCAGAGAAGGAATTTGAAGATAACTCATAGAGCGTCATAACCCACAGCAAAATGGGGTCACGGAGAGAAAGAACAGAACGATCGTGGGTGCAGCACGAGCAATGTTGCATGATCAGGGCCTACCAATGCATTTGTGGGCAGAAGCATGCAATAATGCGATTTATGTACAGAACCATTGTCCTCATAGAGTACTTGGCATGATTACACCTAAAGAAGCTTTTACTGGTAAGAAACCTGATGTTTCTCATTTTAAAATTTTTGGCTTATCTATTTATGTGCATGTGACCAAGGATGCCAGGAAGAAGCTGGAACCGACTGCTGAAGTTGGGATATTTTGGGGGTACACAGAATAACCCCATAATTATCATGTGTATTTTCTGAATAGTAAGATGATTGTTATGCGACGGGATAGAAAATTCGATGAAGGGAAAGCCATGCGGTTGTCGTTTGAGAGGGAGCTAGACTTGCATGCAGAAGAGGAACTGCTGATTCCCAAAGATGAGTCTCAAGATGTGGATCAGCCACATGAAGAGGTTCATGGAGTGGAGGAAACCACTCAAGCAGAGCTATCCATCAGAAATGGCTGAAAGTGCACCACGGAAGCTGATAGATTGAGACTAGATGCTGCATAGAATGTAGGAGCCCCTTCTTCACAATGCAGACATAGACAATCTCCTGATCGATTTGCTGGATACATGGCTCTCATGAGAAAATGTATTGTGACTGAACCATCTTCCTTTCAGGAAGTAGTGCAGGACCCCACTTGGGTTCATGCTATGGTAGAGGAAGATGACTCCATTGTCAAAAACAGTGCATGGGAAATTGTTCCAAGATGATCGACAAATCAGTGGTAGGTTTGAGATGGATCTACAAGGTAAAGCAAGTTGTTGATGGGAGTGTGGAGAAATACAAGGCCAGGTTTGTGGCCCAGAGCTTCTCATAGATAGAGAGGATAGATTATGATGAGACCTTTGCACCTGTCGCAAGGTACTCTTCCATAAGATCCATCCTTGAACTCTCAGCGCAGATGGGTTGGCGCATTCATCAGATGGATGTAAAAATTGCGTTCCTCAATGGGATCATTGAGGAATAAGTGTACATTGAGAAGCCATAAGATTTTGAGAACTTTGACAAAGATTCGCATGTGTGCAGACTCAAGAGAGCATTGTATGGGCTGAAGCAAGCACCCCATGCTTCGTACACTTGGATAGACAACTATTTCACTGGATTGGGCTTCACCAAAAGTGAAGCGGATGCAAACCTGTACCAAATTGTGGTGGAGGGTAAGCTTTTACTCATTGTTCTTTATGTGGATGATTTAACACTGACTGGTGATGAGCAGTTGATACACTCATGCAAGGAGGACCTTGCAAAGGAGTTCGAGATGAAGGATTTGGGCCTTCTTCATTATTTCCTTCGATTGGAAATATGGCAGTGAGATGGTGAACTTTTTATGTTTCAAGGAATGTATGCAAGGGAGATACTGGGTAAGTTTCACATGGAGGGATGCAAACCCATGGATACTCCTCTTCCAGGAAACTGGAGGAAAGAGGATGCTACTTCTGGAGAGGTAGTGGATGCTACTGTCTATCGACAGTTAGTAGGTTTTCTAATGTATTTAGTGAACATGAGACCAGACATTTGCTATGCGGTCAACCAGCTAATTCAAGCGATGGTTAAGCCTACCAAAATATTTTGGAAGGCAGGTAAGCATGTCCTGAGATATCTAAAGGGCACATATGAGTATGGATTATGGTACAGATAGACAGATAAGGTGAAGTTTCATGGCTTCACGGATGCATATTGGGCAGGCAACCAAACGGACAGAAAGAGCACATCAGGGGGGAATCTTTAGTATTGTATCTACAACCGTTTCTTGGTACATCAGGAAACAAAGATCCGTGGCACTCAGTTCAGCGGAAGAAGAATACATGGCAATGAGTCAAGATGCATGTGAGTCTATCTGGATGAGAAAGATCTTGGTTGGTTTGTTTGGTTCTCATTTCGATCTGACTGTGATTTATTGTGATAATCAGAGTTTCATTAAACTCTCGATTAATCATGTGTTTCATGACAGATCTAAGCATATAGATATCTGGTATCATCATCTCAGAGATTGTGTGCAGCGGAAGATCATGTTGCTTCAGTACATTCCTATGGAAGATCGGGATGCAGACATTCTGACGAAGGCGCACACCAGGAGCAAATTCGAATATCATAGAGACAGGATTGGGGTGAAGGCTAATCCCTTTCTTGTTGAGAGGGAGTGTTGAAAACTCAACAAGAAACATGTGTCTAATTTACTTTTCCCTTAAATAATTTGGACAATAAATATTAATCTATTATTTCATTCATAACTGAGTGAGTTGGATTTGTAACAGAAATATAAGTGTGGTTAAGTGAGTTAAGCTCAGTTGTACTAGTTGTAACTAAACTTGCACTAGTGAGAGTTCAGTCAATCAGTGAACTCACATGCAACTGAAGATTCGCCACGGTTAACTACATGCATGTCAGATCCAGTGGAGACCTGGTTGAGATAACAGGTGAAAGGGACAGTTTGGCTATGAGTTGTGATTTGATCACACATGGAGTGGATATGCTTATGAGCATGTGAAAACTAGGCAATTCGTATGGAATTGTGAGAATTCTAATTGCAAGGATTTGTGTAGAGGAGGCAGGCTGTATGGACACAGGAATTGGGACATGTATTTGTTGATTTGTGTATGACAGTGTGAGATGATTGTGTTGTACTGAGAGCTCTTGGATTGGAGTTTTGTATGAGATTGTTTCATGATCCATGATATACATAATATATGATAGTGGTTTTTTTAGCTTTATGCTTTCCCGGAAAAACTTCTTTGTTATGTGTTCTTGATATTTCACTTTGTGATTGTGGTTGTGATCATGGTTTAATTTTCCACAAGAATAATAGTAGAAGCGATTATGTATTTAAGGTGGCATATAATTGTTAGATCAGGAGAATCGTAGGAAACACTTAATTTGTATTGAAATTTCTACAGTAATGAGCATATTTGGAAAGACGATCCACAACTACCATGATGACTAACTTGTTTCCTGATTTAGGTAAGACAACAATGAATCCCATAGAAATATCTTTCCAAATAGTAGGTGGAATTAGAAGCGGTTGGAGTGTGCTTGGATATTTGACTATATCTCCCTTATTGCATTGACAGGTATCACATTCAACCACAAAGGTTTGGACATCCTATTTCATACCCTCCCTGGAAAAATAACGTTTAACTCATTCATAGGTTTTGGTAAAACTGTAATGCCCAACTATAGGTGAAGCATGAAACTCAAAGAGAACAGTCAATTTAAGCTTCAATTGTTTTCTTAAATACATGTGACCTTTATACAAAAGCTCGTCATGGTGCCACGAGTACCCTGGAGAATCTTGTGAATCTTGCTGCAGTTTTTGAATCATTTTTGAAAGTTTGGGATCTTGTAACCATTCTTGGAAAACCTCTTGAAGGTAATCAATGCCAATGAAATATAGGGAAAAAAGGGACCTATCTTCTTCATATTTCCTGGAAATGGCATCAGACACCGCATTTCCTTTTCCTCTTTTGTATATGATCTCATAATCATATCCAAACAAATTGGTTACCCATTTTTTTTTCTCCAAGGAAGAAATTATTTGTTCCAGAAAATACTTGAGGATTTGATGATCAATTTTAATTTTGAAGCATTACCCCAATATATAAGGATGCCAGAGATCCACATCATGAAAAATAGCCAAAATTTCTTTTTCACAGGTGGATTGGACCAAATGGTGCTCTAATAATTGTTTGTAGGTCAAAGCCAAAGATCGACCATATTGCATGAGGACAACCCCAATGCCTTTCCTTGAGGCATCACACTCCAGTACAAATGTCTTGTTGATGTCAGGGAGAGCCACAACATAAATAATGCACATAGCTTCTTTCAAGGCTTGGAAGGAATGGTCTTCTACTGGAGTCCAACTGAAATCATTATTTTTAAGTAGATCTATGAGGGGAGCTAAAAATTTTCCCTAATTTTGCACAAACTTGTGATAATAGTCTGTCAAACCTAGGAAGCCACACAGACTTTTAAGATTTTTTGGGAACGACTAATCCTACATAGCATCAATTTTCTTCGAATCCACCCTGAAACTATCCTTGCCAACAATATGTCCCAGGTATTCAACTTTATATCCTCCATAATCAAATTTTAACTACTTAAGAAAAAGTTTGTGTTGAGACAATAGTTGTAGAATTTGATCCACATGGGAAATATGGGTTGTCAATTTTTTCTATAGATGAGGATATCATAAAGAAAACCAGGACAAAATGATGAAAGAAAGGACGTAAGACATGATTCATGAGACTTTGAAAAGTGGAGGGAGAATTATAGAGGATAAATGGAATAACAAAGAACTCATAGTGACCCTCATGAGTTCAAAATATAGTCTTGGGAATGTCTTCTTCTTTCATACAAATCTAGTGGTAGCCAGAGCGAAGATCAAGTTTGGTAAAATACTGAGAACCACATAATTCATCCAAAAGTTCATTGATGACAGGAATGGGAATTTTTTATTTGATGGTGAGTTTGTTGAGGGCGCGAAAATAAGGACACATTCTCCAAGTACCTTATTTCTTGAGTACCATGACTACTAGAGGAGAATAGGGGCTGGTACTGGGACATATAACACTGAATTATAATAATTCTTGAACAATATTCTCAATTCCATTTTTCTGAGAAAAGGGATGGCAATAAGGGAGAACATTTGGAGGAAGTCTTCCTGGAACCAGAGGAATTGAATGATCATGGACACCTTGAGAAGGAGGAAGTCCATGGGGGATTTGAAACACATCTTGGTGTTGGGATAGGATGGATTGGAGGTTGGGATGGAAAGAGGGTGTCTCAACCACCTGACTGGAATGAAGTTGGGTAATAATGGAAGAATAACCTTTTCTAAGGAGCTTTTCCATTCGGTGGGAACTGATGATATTTGGTGACCCTATTGTGGTTCCTTGGAACTAGTGTTGTTGGCCCTCCTACTGGAATTGCATGGTTAATTTCTAGAAATCCATGGTGATAGGGCCAAGAGTTTGTAACCATTCATCACCAAGTACAATATCACAACCTCCCATGTCAATGGAAAACATATGAGATTTCAGGTGGTATTGACCAATTTGTAGGCACATATTTTCACAACACCCTCCACATTTCATGGAACCCCCATTGACAATCATGATTTGGAAATTATTAACTAGATGGATAAAGCAGTTGAATTCTTGGGAAATGTAGTGATGAATAAAATTATGGGTTCTTCCACTGTTAATTATAATGATGACTTTTTAGTTCTTAATGTAGCTAATTAACTTGAGAGTATGGGGAGCAGAGAAACCGATGAGTGCATTTAGGGAAATTAGTGGTTCAAATTCTAGTGTATCAGAGGGAGGATTAATATTAGTTGGTGGGGTTAGATCAGGTACATTGATAACTCTAATTGGTAGGCCACTGACCCCACTCTCTTGAGAATATGATAATTACCATAAAATTTGGGGGCGTGTTTTTGACAGTACTGGGATTTGAGTGAAGTCTTCTTATAAGGTTGCAGATGAAGAAACACATGGTATCCTTTAGAAAATTCACATTTAGAATGACCCTGATCTACTTGTTGTTTCATGTGATTCTTATCCATGACCAAATTTTCTTTAAGACTATAGAGAATGGACATGCACATTGTAAGAGTTTGATCCACCTATTGAAACTTGGAGACACCAGACATGTATGATAGAATTGAGGGTGAATTTTTTTCATAGATTGCTTCAAAGGGAGTCATGCGAGTGGTGGTATGGTAAGAGGTGTTGTACCACCATTCAATGAGGGGTAGTGACTGAACCCACTAATTCGGTCTATCAGATGAAAAACACCTCAAATAGGTTTCCAAACACTTGTTGATTGCTTCAAATTGTCCATTATTCTGAGGATGATATGTTGTGATGAGATGCAATTGGGTTTCCTGGAGTCGAAACAATTATTTCCAGAAAGTGTTGGTGAAAGTTTGATCATGGTCAGAAACAATAGAATGAGGCATGACATAGAGTTTTAAGACATTATCCATAACAATTTGAGCCATGGTGGGTGTTGTGAATTGGTGTTGAAGAGAATCATAATGAGCATATTTGGAAAGACGATCCACAACTACCATGATGACTGACTTATTTTATGATTTAGGTAAGCCAACAATTAAGTCCATAGAAATATCTTTCCAAATAGTAGGTGGAATAAGAAGTGATTGGAGTGTGCTTGGATCTTTGACTATCTCTCCCTTATTGCATTGACATGTATCACATTCAACCACAAAGGTGTGGTCGTCCTATTTCATACCCTCCCTAAAAAAGGAACGTTTGACTCGTTCATAGGTTTTGGTAGAAATGGAATGCCCAGCTATAGGTGAAGCATGAAACTCAGAGAGAATAGTCGATTTGATCTTCAATTGTTTTCTTAAATACAAGTGACCTTTATAACTGTAACATACCCAGCCACCCATAAGCTGGGATACAATACTTCAAGCTCTCTCTCGGACTTGTCACTTTTTCCTCTTACATAAACCTTTAAAATTAACAAAGATGCATAAAATAAAGGAACTAAACAACATGTACAACAATAAATAGCAAGCATGCATACTCTAAACATATCGAATTCAATGATAAATAAATACACAACAAAAATAATTGATACACAGGTAAATAATACCATAATAGAGAGCACTTATCTTTTATAGAAAAGAACCACCGACTAGTTGTAGACCAAGGACGTTCCACCCAACCGTAGAAACTATTGTTCCAAGTCTCAACAACATTGTCACCCCCAAGCTAAGGCTATGAATCCACAAGGATGGTTCCAGAGTGTTACTCGACTTCCCAAACCAATCAACACTCAAGCACTCACACGCTTCCCAGCACCCACAACAATCCAAGTACCCAACTCTCTTCTACCCTGCCTACACAACCCAAGAGAATGGACCCCCGCCCTTCTCTTCCATGCAGTCCCTCAGGAAGGCATTCTCCTTCCAGGGCTCCAGTGCAGCTGGTTCATAATTTCCATGATGGGAATCTCAGGAGTCGCAACTATGAGAAAAGTTGGACATGGGCCAAGAATCTCAGACATGCAGGCCTCAAATCATGGCTCGACTACACCAACGATCTCTACATCCAACAATTCCATGGTTTCTCTTCATAAGTTCATCTTGCTTTCCCAAGAAAACCACGAACGAGGAAATATGAGTGAGTGACAAAAATGAATGGAGTGAAGTCTCCACAAGAGGTGCGAAACAATGAACAATCGGGTGAATGAATGTGTGAGGGAAGAGTGAAGAGACCAACAATAGAACAAGGATGAGAAATGGGAGTGAGAGAGAACCAACCCCTCCAACGAACTAGGGACATGTTTAAGTAATTCGTGGGGATCAAGAGCCCCTTGGCCTTCCCCCAATAATATTACATAATTGTTATTATCCATTAGAAAAATGGAGAATAAAATATAAAATAAAATGCTATAAACACTTATCCCCTCAAGCCTCCTCTCTTGTGGAATCATAGCCCCCTATAACTCTAGTGCTTGTCTTTCTAGTAGCCAACGATGTATTTATTATTAAAAATGATCAAAACATTACATTTCTTGGGAACACTGGCCTTTTAATAATTGTTTGGGAACTCTGGCCTCTCAACAGTGTAACAATACATTATTTAATATGGGGGCTCAAAACCTGGGGTGTTACATCCCCTCCACCTTATTTTGGCACTTTCCTTAGTGCATATACAAACAGTAATCAAAATTCCAAAATTTATTCAAAAAGGTGCGGGTACTCTGCCCACATGGCATCTTCATGCTCCCAGGTAGCTTCTTCAGGACTGTAGCAGGTCCACTGGACTTTTACTGGCTCTATAATTCGATTCTAGAGAATTTTGACTTTTATGTCCAATATTTGCACTGGTTGGACCTGAAAGTCTCCCTCTGTCTCTACCTGAATCATATGCCAATCAATAACATGCTTAGGATCATGTACAAATTTATTTAGCAAAGAGACATGAAATACATTATGCACATTCATGGAAATAGGCAATGCAAGCATGTATGCAACTGACCTTATTCTGTTCAATGTCTCAAATGGACCACAGAATCTGGTTGCCTCCTTTGTACATCTACCCAACTTCAAAGAGATCTTCTTGGGATTTACTTTCAAAATCACATGCTCCCCCACTTTAAATTCTCTTACTATCCTATTATTATCGACATAAACCTTATGTCTATCCTGAGTTTCCTTTAAATTCATCTTAATCTTAATCATTTGATCTTCAATATCCTTGAGAAACTCTGGCCCAAGTACCACTCTATTTTCTAGGTTGTCCCAAGTAATCTTAATTTCTATCATACAAGGATTAAAATGGGCTCATCTTGAATGAATCGTGATACCCATTATTATAGGCAAACTCAACCAAGTGTAAGTAATCTTCCCACTTAGATGACTTATCCATCACATACATTCTCAACATGTATTCAATTACTCAGTTGACCCTCTTTGTCTGCCCATCTAACTACGGATGGTATGTTGTGCTAAATTTCATATTTGTACCAAATCCTTTAAATAATCCCTTCCATAAATTCGAAGTAAACTTCTTGTCTCTGTCTGAGACAATTTTCCTAGGTATCCCATGCAACCTAGCAATTTCCTTCATGTAAATTTCTACAATATTCGCTTCTGTATGAGTTGTTTTCACAGGAACAAAATGAACAACCTTTGTTAATTTATCAACCACTACCATGATTGAATCATGTTTCCTTGTTGCCTTCGGAAATTTAGTTATAAATTCAATGGTTATCACTTCCCATTTCTTCTATGGAATTGGTAATGGTTCTATCAAACCCGTTGGGTGCCTATGCTCAGCCTTCACTCTCTAACAATCCGTACATCTGGCGATGTAGTCGAAAACATCCTTCTTCATCCCCAGCCAAAAGAATTGGCTTCTTATTGTTGTAATGTTTTTCTGGTAACCGGGATGTCCATCATATGGAACATTATGCATTTATTTTAATACCAAATTCCTAAGTTCTCTGGAACTAGGAACATAAATTCTATTTTTATTCATAAGTAATCCATCTTCCTTCATCTCATACTCTTTCATTTTTTTTTGTACATCCTCTTTCCTAGAGATTTCCTTTACCTGCAGGTAATGTTGATCTGTAACAACAACATCTAAAATTCTTCTCCTCAAGTCTGACTAATGCATACTGACAATTGTAGCATGCATGAGATGTACTCCTCTACTAAGTGCATCGACAACTTTCTTTTCTTTTCCTTTTATATGCTTGATATCAAAGTCGTATTCACTTAAAAATTCCATCCATGTTGTTTTCCTGGCATTCAGAGTTGGTTGTTCAAAAATATACTTCAGGCCACTAGGGTTTTTTCTTGATTCAAATCTCTTCCCCATGAGGTAATGCCTCCACATATTCAATGTGTGAACAATGGAAGTTAGCTCCAATTCATGTGTGGCATAGTTCCTCTCATGTTCCTTAAGATTTATGGACTCATAACCAATGACATGTCCATTTTGAGTGAGGACTCCACCAAGTCCTTCCTTGCATGCATCTGTGCTTACCACAAAATTTTCATTTGGGTCAACAATCTTTAACACAGGTGCACTAGTGAGTAACTCCTTCAACAAGTTAAAGTTCTCCTCACATTCAGATTTTCAATCAAATTTAATTCCCTTCTTTTGAAAAAAAGTGATGGGATGAAAAATATTAGAGAGCCCAACTATAAACCTTCTGTAGTAACCAGCTAATCCCATAAAATATATTAATTCTGAAACATTCTTGGGCGTTGGCCATCCTCTAATGGCTTCAATATTTTCTAGATCCACTTCTATACCCTAATCCAAAATAATTTTCCCCAAGTAATGGATATATTCTTGATAAAAATAACACTTGTTCATCTTGGCATACAACCGATGTTCCCTAAGCACTTGCAATACCAATCTTAGGTGATGTTCATGCTCTTCCTCTGACTTAGAATAGACAAGATCTAGGAATACTATGACAAACTCATCCAAATAATCTCTAAATATGACATTCATTAAGCACATAAATACAATTGGTGCATTGGATAATCCAAAAGGAACCACTACAAATTCATAATGCCCATACCTGGTTCAGAAGGCTATCTTATGGATGTCCTCTTCCTTGATTCTTACCTGATGGTATCTCGATCTCAGGTCTATCTTTGAAAATATCCTTGCTCCTCTTAGTTGATCAAAGAGGTCATCAATTATGGGTAAAGGATACTTGTTATTTACATTAGAATTATTCATCTATCGAAAGTCAATACACAACCTCAAGTTCCCATCCTTATTTTTGACAAAGAGTATTGGTGCTCCCCAAGGTGAAACACTTGGACATATGTCCCATTTTTTTAGAAATTCCTCCAACTGCATTTGTAATTCCTTTAACTCTGGTGTGCTCATTCTGTAATGTGTTTTTGACACCAGGGCATCTCTTGGCACTAAATAAATGGAGAAATCTATCTCCATTTTTGGTGGAAACCCTTGTATTTCTTAGAATACATCCTCGAATTCTTGCAGTACCATAAAATCTTCAATGCTTGGCCTCATCTTTTCTGGCTCCTCCACATGGGCTGCATACAACTGACACCCTTTTCTGAAACATCTATTCAGTTGTAAGGTTGAAATCCCCCTTATAGATATAGGTCTTGGTACACCTTTCACAGTGCTCTGATTTCCATCTCCATCAAGATATGTAAATGTTTTTCTATGAAAATCTATGACAACATGATTCTTTTCCAACCAATCCATTCCAATTAGAATATCATAAGATCCCAATGGTATGATATTCATATCTGCACCAGTATTCACACCATTAATACTTATGGAGAAACCTTTAGCCATATCATCGATTCTCCTTTTGGTTTGAGTGGCTAGATGAACCCAACTTGATTTCCCGAGATTACTTTTCTCCAAATGTAATCTATCCACTATTTTAGGGTCAATGTAACAATGACTTTCTCTTGAATCAATCAAAATATCAATAGACTGATTTATGATCTTACCTTCCACCTCGATTATGTTGGATTAGTACTCTGCTTGTCAGTCATATAAGGCTGCATAAATTCTTCCCATGTCTTTGACTATTGTATCCTCTTGGATGTTGTGCACGGTCTTCACTTTGTCCTTTCTGTTCAAGGGAAATCCTTGTACAGGTGATCTTCCTTGCATCCCCGACATTGGATTGGTGGTCTTCCCTTTTTTCCCAAGGATTCTTCTTTCTTGGATTCATCCTTAGCATACCGGTCTTGATGATTTTTATTAGGCTCATTTCCATTGAAAGGAGGTTTGAATCCCTTCCTCCTCTGATCAGACTTCTCCTTCTTATCCTTCCAATATTTATGCATGTATTATCTTCCCTAGTCTTTCTCATACATGTATTTAGCCTTCCTTATGACCTGAGTCAAGGTCTTGGGTTCATCATACCAAATCTTTTATTTATAAAAGGTTGGAAATCCACTCAAAAACCTTTGTATTCTCACCTTTTCATCATTTATAAACCCAACACACTTTAACAATCCCAATAAATTCTTCTCATATTCTTCCATGGACATGCTTCCCAATTGGAGGTCAAAGAACTCCCACATTTTCTTGTCATAGAAATGCTCTGAGAGGTACTCCTTCTGGAAATACTTTTTGAACTACTTCCAAGTGATCCTATTCTCATTAATATGATCAAATTGCTTCAATTGGTCCCACCACATGGAAACCTTCCCATGCAAATGGTAGGTGAAAATTCTGGCTTCTAGGTTTGATGAATAGTTATGCAATTGGAAATATATCCCGAGTCCAAGAAACCATGCTTCATCATCATATTCCCTTTCCCTTTCACCATCAAAGGATGGTGGCTTGAGCTTCCTCAACTCTCCTTGCAAATTGTCCATGTCATGCCTTCTTATTTGGTGCCTAACAAGAGAAACCTATGGACTACTTATGGAATCTTCATATGCATAAGACCTTATTTTTGAGTAAGGAGGTGAGTGATGCCTATGAGCTCTTATAACACTCCTGGAATAACCGACCCTTCCACAATAATCTCTTCTTTCATGATACCTACCTTCTTCCTCTTGTTTTGAGGTGTTCTTTTCTTGTCCTTGCAACTGATTCAAGCTCTGCAACAATCGAGCATTTATCTGACTTTTTTCTCTCATCAACCTCTCATTATCTTCCTTGTAGCTATGCACTTTAGTTTTCAGGTTTCTTATAATTTCTATCAATGTTTCTTGCTCCCCTCGGCCCTTGCATCCTTTGGATTCTATCTCTGCATTACCAACTTTGGTATTATGGCCTTTGTACCATTTATCATGGTTGAAGGCTCCCTCACCTTCTTCCATTTCTTGAATATGCATTTTGAGCTGGTATGTTTAAATCCCTTAATTATGAAAAATGTGCAACTAACCATTTTGTCAGAATTAAGCATATGATAAACAAAAGTTTTCAATAATGCTATAGATCCTTTCAACATGAAGAATATATATAAATAACACTTCCATGTTAT
Organism: Picea engelmannii; assembly: GCA_009831015.1. Taxonomy (NCBI): domain Eukaryota; kingdom Viridiplantae; phylum Streptophyta; class Pinopsida; order Pinales; family Pinaceae; genus Picea; species Picea engelmannii. Next base: position 27,306 of record ML777259.1, on the reverse strand, counting down.
CCCTGAGTTGATATAGAAATCAATTTTGCATAGGCTCTTCCTTCAAACCATTTTCCCAAGTGACCAAAGCTCGAAACCGCGGAGAAATCCTTCCTTAGTGTTTTTCCTTCCTCAAAAGAAAATTCGACCACTAGCCCCCTTTTTACTCTGACCGAGGTCTCATAGGACCAAGGGCCATGACGAAGTTCTTAGCAGGAGGTGCTTATCTGAGCTGAGATCGACGGGAATAACCCATTGCAAAGATTGTATATTCATACAGGTTAACGTCGGGACCTGTACCTATAATTTAAATTTGATACAGATTTTGTTTTGAGCTTGAAATCTTATCGTAGATCGAACGATCCGTAATCATTGTAGAGATTGTAAAAGTAGTGGTGTACCCTACCTTTGGCGGGTCCGCAATTTTTATGAAATACACCATTATACATTTGAAATCTGTTTATTGTTTGGGACTTTAATATTATGCTAGAATATTAAACCAATTCTCCACCATAGATCTGTAGATCTAACAGTCAATAGGACCTCCGAGACTCCGAGCTTCGGAAGTTACAAACTATCCACACTATCAATCCTTCCAGAGTGCCAAGTCTTTGGACTACATGATCTGCTGCCATGTATCCTCTGTAATCAATGACTAAGATGGACTCCAACCTTCGGGATTACTTGACCCAAACTTCTTATACCTTGAATCTTTCGGAGTGCCAAGTCTTTAGACTATGGTACCTACTTCCATGTGTCCTCTCCTGATCAACAGTGATTATCTACTCCGCTCTTTGAAGCTTCAGAAGGTTTCACCTTCATTCCACTTCATTCCTTCTGAATGTTGAAGTGGCAAATATGGCGATCTCCTTTGCTCGGTTGTCCAACAATTAATGTAGTGACATGTGGCCCCACCAACGGGTGACACATGTGAGGTCCCAATCGATACTAAAGGCCTATAAGTGGTAGAAAAATAAGTGACATGTGGCATGATTAGAGTAGGTCCATGTCACCCTAGGTGACGTCATCATGCCACGTCACTCTGGTGCTTCACGACTTTGGGACTTAGGGACTTAAGGACTCCGGGACTTTGGGAAAGTTCTCCACACTACACCTCAAATCCTCCAAATGTCGAATTCCTAAATAGGTTGATCTGCAGACACATGTCCCCGAACAAAAACGGTCCATATTTACTCCGGAGTTCGGGACTTCAGGAGACATTCTTCCTGGCAGCTTAAGGGCTCACTTCTCTTGGAGTGTCGAATCTTTGAACTGATGTGAGATCCACGACTCACACTTTCTCGTATGCAAATCGGACGACTAGAGTTGGATATTCTCCACATTGCTTCGCAACCTGATCTGTGCTTGATCCAATGGCCCAGACCTATCCTTAGCCAAATATAAAGGTCATGTACTCCTCCCCGTCATCTACAATGTAGATTCACTACGGGAATTCGGATCTTCAAGGCTTTGGGCTTCTTTTATGACAAGGAACTTGAAACTATCGAAGCAGCGAAGTACGAAGGACTTGACAGTTTAACCCCCACACTCTTTTCTCAGATCTGATGGTTATGAAGGATTTGGTTCCTTCCTGAATAGATCCTATGAACATCGTGGTTTCCCGAACTGCTACACCACATGAGCTTTCAAACACTGTTATGGTGCACTCCCAACGCCTTCTGGCACTCTACATCTCAATTTCTCCGTGAAACTTTTTATCAATCTCGGCTTACACGACCCATCCAAGCTTAGTATTGGAACCATGAGCTCAGATACCAAACTGTAACATACCCAACCACCCACAGGTCGGGCTACGCTACTTCAAGCCCACTCTCAGACTTCTTCCTCTTATAGAAACCTTTCAAATTAACAAATATGCATAAAAGAAAGGAACTAAACAACATGGACAAGAATAACCAACAAGCATGCATACTCTAAACATATCGAATTCAATGATAAATAAATGCACAACAGAAATAATTCATACACAGGTAAATAATACCATAACAAAGAGCACTTATCTTTTATAGAAAAGAACCACCGAATGGCTGCAGACCAATGACATTCCACCCAACCGTAGATAGTGTTGTTCCAAGTCTCAACAACATTTTCACCCTTGAGCCAGGGCTATGAATCCACAAGGACGATTCCAGAGTGTTACTCGACTTCCCAAACTAGTCATCACTCAAGCTCTCATATGATTCCCATCACCCACACCAATACAAGTACCCAAGTCTCTTCTACCCAGCCTACACAACCCAAGAGAATGAACCCCCACCCTTCTCTGCCACGCAATCCCTCAGGCAGTCCTTCTCCTTCCAAGGCTCCAATGAAACTGGTCCAGAATATCCATGTTGGGACTCTTAGGACTCACAACTATGAGCAAAGATGGACACAGGCCAAGCATCTTAGACATGTAGGCCTCAATTCATGGCTGGACTACACCGACGATCTCTACAGCCAACAATGCCATGGATTTTCTTCAACAGTTTGTCTTCCTTTCCCAATCCAACCACGGACGAGGAAAGATGAGTGAGTGATAGAAATGAATGGAGGGAAGTCTCCACGAGAGGTGTGAAACAGTGAACAATCGGGTGAATGAATATGTGAGGGAAGAGTGAAGCGACCCACATCAGAACAAGTATGAGAAATGGGAATGAGAGAGAACTAAGCCCTCCAATAAACTAGGGATGGGTTTAATTAATTCGTGGGGATCAAGAACCCCTTGGCCTTCCCCTAAGAATCTTACGCAATTTTTATTCTCCATTAGCAAAATGGAGAATAAAATAAAAAATAAAATGCTATAAACACTTAGACCCTCAAGCCCCCTCTCTTGTGGAATCATAGCCCCATATAACTCTAGTCCTTGTCCATCTAGTAGCCAACGATGTATTTATTATTAATAATGATCATAAAATTACATTTCTAGGGCACACTGGCCTTTTAATAATTGTTTGGGCACTCTTGCCTATCAACAGTGTAATAATACATTATTTAATATGGGGGCTCAGAACCCAAGGTGTTACAATAATGAATCTTGTCATGGTGCCACGAGTAGCCCGGAGAACATTGTGAATCCTATTGCAGTGTTTGGATCAGTTTTGAAAGTTTGGGATCTTGTAACCATTCCTGGCGAACCTCCTGAAGGAAATCTATGACAATGAAAGATAGTGAAAAGGGGAACCTATTTTCTTCATATTTCTTGGAAATGAAATCAACCACCACATTTCCTTTTCCTTTTTTGTAGATGGTCTCATAGTCATATCCAAACAACTTGGTTACCCATTTTTGTTGCTCTAGGGAAGAAATTATTTGTTCCAGAAAATAATTGAGGCTTTGATTATCAGTTTTAATTTGATGATCACGATAAAAAACAATAGAATGAGGAATGCAATGGAGTTTGAATACATTATCCATAAAAAATTGAGCCATATTGGGTGTTGTGAATTGGTGTTGAACAACACAATAATGGTAATTTGAAAAGATGATCCACAACTACTATGATCACTGACTTATTTCTTGATTTATGTAATCCAACAATAAATCCCATAGAAATATTTGTCCAAATAGTAGGTGGAATTAGAAGCGGTTGGAGTGTGCTTGGAGCATTGAATGTATCTCCCTTATTGCATTGACAGGTATCACTTTCAACCACAAAGTTATGGATGTCCTATTTCATGCCCGCCCTAGAAAAAGAACGTTTGACCCGTTCATACGTTTTGGTAAAACTAGAATGCCCAACTATAGGTGAAGCATGAAACTCAGAGAGAAAAATCAATTTAATCTTCAATTGTTTTCTTAAATATATGTGACCTTTATAACGAAGCTCGCCATGGTTCCACGAGTACCCTACAAAATCTTGTGAATCCTGCTGCAGTGTTTAGATCAGTTTTGAAAGTTTGGGATCTTGTAACCATTTTTGGCGAACCTCTTGAAGGATATCAATGACAATGAAATATAAGGAAAAAAGGGATTGGTTTTCTTCATATTTCCTAGAAACAACATCAACCACCACATTTCCTTTTCCTTTTTTGTAGATGATCTTGTAATCATATCCAAAAAAATTGGTTACCCATTTTTGTTGCTCCAAGGAAGAAATTCTTTGTTCTAGAAAATACTTGAGCCTTTGATGATTAGTTTTAATTTGGAAGCATTGGCCCAATATATAAGGATATCAGAGATCCACATCGTGCAAAATAGAAAAAATTTCCTTTTCACAGGTGGATTGGACCAAATGGTGCTCTAGTAATTGTTTGTAGGTTAAAGCCAAAGGTCGACCATCTTTCATGAGGAAAAACCCAATACCTTTCCCTGAGGCATCACACTCCAGTACAAAGGTATTGTTGAAGTCAGGGAGAGCCACAACATAAGTAGTGCACATAGATTCTTTCAAGACTTGGAAGGAATAGTTTGTTGCTGAAGTCCAACTGAAATCATTCTTTTTAAGGAGAGGTATGAGGGGAGCTGAAATGTTTCCCTAATTTTGCACAAACTTGTGATAATAGCCTGTCAAACCAAGGAAGCCACATAGACTTTTAAGAGTTTTTTGGCACGACCAATCCTAAATTTCTTCAATTTTCTTCGGATCCACCCTAACACCATCCTTGCCAACAATATGTCTTGGGTATTAAACTTCAGATGATCCATAATCACATTTAGAATGCTTAAGAAAAATTTTGTGCTGAGACAATAGTTGTAGAATTTGATCCACATGGGAAATATGGACTTGCCAAGTTTTTCTATAGATGAGGATATAATCAAAGAAAACCAGGACAAAATGATGGAGAAAAGGATGTAAGACATGATTCATGAGACTTTGAAAATTGGAGGGAGCATTATAGAGGATAAATGGAATAACCAAGAACTCATACTGATCCTCATGAGTTCAAAATACAGTCTTGGGAATGTCTTCTTATTTCATACAAATCTAGTGGTATCTAGAGGGAATATCAAGTTTGGTAAAATACTGAGCACCACATAATTCATCCAAAAGGTCATTAATGACAGGAATGGGAAATTTTTCTTTGATGGTGAGTTTGTTGAGGGTGGGAGAATAAGGACACATGCGCCAAGTACCTTATTTCTTGAGTACCATGAATACTGGAGGAGAATAAGGGTCGGTACTAGGATGGATAACACCGACTTCTAACAATTATTGAACATTCTTCTCAATTCCATTATTCTAGGTGAAGGGATGATGATAAGGGAGAAAATTTGGAGGAAGACTTCCCAGAACCAGAGGAATGGAATGATCATGGACACCTCAAGAAGGAGGAAGTCCCTGGGGGGTTTGAAACATAGATTGGTGTTGGGAGAGGATGGATTGGAGGATGGGATGTAAAGAGGGTGTCTCAACCACCTGCATGGAATGAGGTTGGGTAATAATGCAAGAATGACCTTTTCTGAAGAGATTATCCATTCAGTGGGAATTGTCGATCTTTGGTGACCTTGTTGTGGTGCCTTGGAACTAGTGTTGTTGGCCCTCCTACTGGAATTGCACGGTTAATTTCTGGAAATCCATGGTGATAGGGTCGAGGGTGTGTAACCATTCATCACCAAGTACAATGTCACAACCTCCGATGTTAATGGAAAACATATGAGATTTCAAGTGGTACTGACCATTTTGTAGGCACACATTTTCACAACGCCCTCCACATTTCATGGAACCCCCATTAGCAATCATGATTTGGAAATTATTAACTGGATAGATAAAGCAATTGACTTCTTGGGAAATGCGACGATGAATAAAATTATGGTTGTTGTCACTGTTAATGAGAATGATAAGTTTCTAGTTCTTAATGTAGCTAATTAACTTGATAATTTGGGGAGTAGAGAAACCGATGAGTTCATTTAGGGAAATCAATAGTTCAAATTCTGATGGATTAGAGGGCAGATTAATATTAGTTGGTGGGGTTAGCTTTTGTACATGAGAAACATCGACCTCTTCTTCAGAAACATCCTCCGTCATAGCCATAAAAAAATTGTGTTCCTTACACTTGTGCCCTAGAAAATATTTGTAATCACAATTATAAAAAATACTCTTAAGTTGGCATTCAACCATTTCGGCCAGAGTCAATTTCTGGATCTTGAGGGGAGTGGAAAAAGGGGCGGGAGGAATGAGTTTATGGAGAGGAATAAAGGGTGTTTTTCCGGTTTGGGATGAGACTACTTGTTGTTCTTCCTTGGCCCTTTTAGTATATTCCAACCAAGTTTGGGGGTGAGTCATGAGGACATGGGAATGTATTTCATCCTTGAGGCCACTGATAAAGCATTCCCTGAAAAAATCATCTATCATGCCCTCCGTTCAGAAATCCAATTGCTCAAAGGAAGCTATAAAATATTCCACTGGGCTATCTTGTTTCAACTTGGTCAAACGACCTAAATGATGGGTATCAGTGTCAAAGTGGTCATAAAGCTATGCAACAAACTATGTCCAAGCCACATACCCTTGGCATGCCTTTTTATTCCATTTCCAACATTCAGGATCCAAAAGGACAACACCATAATAGAGTTTGGCCAACTCATCAGTAATGCATGCAAAGAGAAATAGTGTTTCTTTTGGGTGACCCAACCCATGGGGTTTGAGCCATAAAATTTGTTCACATCCACTCTAGGAAGGCGTAGCTCACGTTGAAAGTGATTGGAATGAAAAGTATGGGAAGTGGTGGAAGTATCACCTTCGGGGTGTAAAGTTTGTTCAAATGAGGGAAAGCCTCTAGGGACATTTAGTTTGGATAAGAGTTGGCTCGCAAAGGATTCAAGTTGGCTTTCCATGTCCTGTTTCAGGGCTTCCATTTTGGAGTCTATGGTGGAATTCATGGAAGAATTGATGGTGGAAATATTAGAGTTGAGTTGCCACAATTCCTTCTAGGCAATGGATAAATTAGATGACAATGTATTGAGGCATGCTTCAAGATATTGGTTGTGAGTGTGGGCCATGGTTAAAGGGGGTACATGAAGGGGGTGGGTGGGTCTACACAGAAAATGGGTTACGAGAGAAGGGTATCACAATGATCAGGGAAAAAAGGGGAATCCAAAGGGATAGGTCCCAAGTAAGGGGGTCAGGACCACAGGGAAAAAAGGATAAAAAAATGTTGGGTATCACTACGATCAGGAAGAAAAGAGGAATCCAAAGGGATAAGTCTCAAATAAGGGTGTGGGAAGTTCCCAAACCTTTTTTTTTACTCCTATGGAGTTATACTTCGATCTGAATAATACTGCAATGGCGAAATGCCCAAATTATTAACATGAAGAAATGTGTAGTAATTTTTCAACCATAATGCAGGAGGCAAGGTTGCACATCAATATATATTGTTTGTTCGTTGTTTTTTCTATTTTTTTCCTAAGGGTTAGGGTTTTTTTCCAGGTTTCTTGAAGATAAGGGTGTGTCCTGTGTTATAGTTCTCTGATATACGTGCGAGGTTGAACAATAGTACTCAACCCAATATCTCAGGGAACCAACTAAGGATCCTAGACCATGCCCTTACCTATACTACCCTACTACCTAGGTACTAGAGAGTATCTTCCCAAGTACTATTCTTTGTGGCACTATAGAAGTCAGGCGCCCAATCAGTTGATCTACAATGGGTTTCAGGATACCTAGGTCAGTCTGTATACATGTGTTGTCTAATGTGATACCACTCAAACGGGTACCAACAGGAGTTACAAGGGTGTCCAACAATGTGATATTAAAAACCTCTTGTATTTCATTTGTGTATGCTTCCCCTACCATGGATTTATGCGTCGAACGACAAATCATTGTAGCTTAAAGACGTTGGAATACGTCTCTACCCTGAAAAAAAACTAACCCACAATTCTTGCCTAGAAAAGTGCTCTAATACCACTTTTTAAGCACCTCGTTAAGTGATATTGAACAAAAAACAAGAATATCACAAGAATTACCAACGAAACAACAAAATATAGAGAATTAGTGCATCGAAATGATACCTTTATTGAAATGAAAGAAATGTTCACTTGCCTCTTTGAGGGGGAAACATTCTAGCAGATAAAATATCTATTACAATAATTCTCAAGACAAATATTTCTCATGCCCTCAACTACTATTTATACTAAATCTATCTACCCAAAAGAACAATCTAGAGGAAGATATTTCTAGAAGCAAAAGCTTATATTAGGTCTTCTTACATTTGACTTATTCTCTTTATTCCTAGGCCTTATTTATTAATATTGACCTTATTACATGGAAAATATATTATTCTACCTACGTAAGGGGTTGTTGGAAATACTAAAACAACTGAGAGGGGGGGTGAATCAGTTGTTTATAAGCTTAAACAATTTTATACCTTTTAAGTAATTATTAAGATTTCTTCATGTGTCATCAACCATCATACAACATATGAACAGTAAGAGTAAAGATCATCAGTCACACATGAAATACACACAGAGACAGATTTTTACGAGGAAACCCATAAAGGGAGAAAACCTCTTCTTCTTCGAAATGATAGGCAGTCTTTTTCTGTTCTGTACATCATTTACAATTGAGCACCA
>ML777259.1:0-18719 GCA_009831015.1 Picea engelmannii | reverse complement strand
ATCTGCCTGACACCTGTCATTCCCTGGTTGTGCCACGTGTCCCTGGGTGACGTGGTCTACCATCGTGAGTTGGATCAACGGTCTAGATCACATGTTGATCTGACGGTGCAGATTCAGTCGGGATTTCGCATATCGCGAAATCGGGATTTTCGTTGTCGAGTGAGCTGGACATCAAAGTCCCGATCCCCGATTCTCCGATGGAGCCTCCAGGCTGCCACGCGTCCACACGAATAGACGGTCCAGATCCCGTCGAGATTTCACCTTGGTTTTAATGGCTGTGATCAGATCGCGAAATCGCATATCGCGATTTCGGGGTTTTCGTTGTCGAGTGAACTAGGCATTTCAAAGTCTCGATCCCTGAATCTCCGATGACTTATTTCCCTCGCAACTTCTGCAAATCTGACGGTTGTCGGCCTTTCGGGAAATTTGAATGGGATCCAATGGTCACTAGATCGTTGTCTTCCTTCATCTCTGCAAACTCTTGCTGCGCGTGATTTCTTCAATGTTGTTCCTCCTGAGCTTTTACGTCCGAATCCCCAAGGGGTTTTATCCTTCATATCCTTCCATCTCTGTTGTTGCCATTAATGAAAACAACCATCAACACGCATTCGTTGCTTGTTCAATATTTGCCAACAGGGGTTAGGTCCCTAAGAAAGGTAGATCAATCCATTATAGCCTTATGCTACGAAAATACAACTAGAGAGAGATTTATACTATAGTATTTATATTTCAGATTGGTATCATCAAAACTGAGAGAGAGGTCTAAGGAAGTATTGGGAGCTTGGAGCCTGAAGGTACCTCAATAGTCTCAAGGTAACACATGCTATGTTGTACTTTGTTTGAATTTAATATAACATCTATGGTGTTTCCCCCCTCCAATTGGTGTGATTTGTGTTATTCCATGCTTTACATTGGTAGATCTGATTTCATCATGAGAGAATTAGATTATATAGGTTTGTAAACTAGATTTTGTTCATGCTAAGAAAGGTTGAGAAGGGTACATGGTGTTGTATGTGTGTGCATGTATTTCATTTTAGGATCTTGGAGCATATCTGGGAGCTACATTATCCTGGATATGATAGGACAACCATTAGGTAGAGGTAGGACCCATTATCCTCTCTTATTAGTATATATTGAACCTATAAACTAGATCTAGAGGAAAATCCATTGTGGTCTATCCGCAATCTATCTCTGATTTTAGTCCGATCAGTGAGAGAGCTCACCTATTTTTAGGATATATTCCTCTACAACACCTATGGAAGTGATCTAGGTGGATATCGGTGGCCACCCACCTATTCCAACTAGCTCATCTTGACAGTTTTTAGTTCAACACATTCTTTTATAATTCTTTGTAATTGTGGGTTTTGCATTTTCGGGGTTGTATGAATCCCTACACATCTTCCAGGTGGATATTGGTGTCTTCCCACCTAATCCAACTGACTTATTTTGGAAGTTTCATGTCAGTACATCTTTCTGTACTTCGGGGCCGTTTTGGGGCCCTAAACAACATTTTTTGGGATTTCTATAGTCAAATTGCAGATGAAAACAAAGTTTTATGACATAATTTGTATTTCTCAAAAATACCTTTCCAACGAGCTATGACATGCCTAAAACGAAGATCGTATGCAAAAGTTATGACCCCGAGAAGTTGAGGTACTAACTTACCCATCGAGGTCCACATAACTTTTGCCATTTCATCTCCTAGGGTTAGGTTTTTGGATGTCTAGGGTTTTCGCATTCATGAGTAACATTACAAATGCCTCTGGAGCCTCATTGTAATCATTCTTCTCAGACGAATTCATGTAGTAGCCACATCTCTTCTCAGAGATAGCTACCACCATTCGAGCAAGTTGTTTTTCAGTTCTGCAGTTTTATAGTTTCAACCTATTTTCTTTGTTCAATAGAAGTTATTGTTCACTGGATATATGGTGTTGTTCTCTGTATCTATATGTTATTGTATTCAATATGTTATTCATTTCATTCTTCTCATAAATTGAGACCAGTGGTATCTAATTAGTCTAGTCTTCATTTGTTTTTCTATTTTCATGTTCCCGACAAGATTTAGTTACAAGAAGTTGGGACTTGAACCAATCGATCCTTTGTAAGATCGGTCACGTTGATCCTGAAAAAAACTCATGGGTGAAAAGAATAAGTATGATGGAGCAGGAGATCCTTTTAAACTGTTGCTCGAGGAATCCCTTTCATGACAAAGGAACAGAATGATGGAAAACTGTGCACAGATCCTTCCGCAGCTACCCACAGGAGACACATCTTCATCAAGCGACCACGCAACCCCCTTGAAGTTACAAGTAAATTTTGATATTCCATTATTTAAAGGACTGATAGATGCAGATACTATAGATAAATGGATGAATATTCTCAAAGGGTATTTTTCGGTCCACAATTTTTCTGATAGGGAAAATATTACTTTTTCACTCCTCAAGGTCGTCCCCCATGTTAAGGACTGGTTAGATACTTGCTTTGAGAAAAGTGCCACAAAGAAAAGGTGGCCCCAACCCAAAATACAAGGGACAAATAAAATATGGCTACTCTCAGAACAACCAATCCAAGCCCCAACCCAAGAAGGGTAATAAGAATTTGAAGAAGAACATAGGGAAGTTGTGTGAATATCATAAAATCCATTTGCACAACAACGAAGAATGTCACTCCAAGAAATCATTGGTGGCTGAGCTGAAAGCTTACGATTCATAGGAATATTCTGACTCTGAATCAAATCCAGAAAGAGGAAAGAGGATTATCTATGCCGAACCCAATGCCACTGTCGCTACCACCAAAGTCGATCGAAGCGAACTAGAAGAACCAAAGGAAGGGGAACACATTTTTCACTCACAGATGTGGGTAAAGGGGGATCTTCTTCATTTCATTGTCGATAGTGGAAGTGAGAAGAATATGATCTCAGCAAAGGTCGTCAAGAAGCTAGACTTGCTGATGACACCGCACCCGCATTCCTACACCATTTGTTGGATCCGCCAAGGAAGAGATCTCCCTGTCAGCCAACAATGTCATCTTCCCTACGACATCAATACCTTCAAAGATGAGGTATTGTGTGATATTTCTCCCCTTGAAGTTTTTGATGTTCTATTAGGCCAACCATATTTTTGGAAGCGACATTTTAAGTATGAGTCTAGAACCCACAGTGTTATTATTACTTTGGGTAGAAAATTATACAGGATACCAGAGGTAGCACTGCCTACCGCTATTTATTTAATATCTTCTAAGAAATGCAATAAGGTCATTTCAAATACCGATAATTTTGTCTTATTTGTGATCTATGCTCGCAGTGAACAGAAGGTCGTTGCCACATCTGTGACCTCTACACAAAGCCTCTCTTTGCAACAAAATAAAGTGGGCAGGATTGTGGAAGAGTAAAGAGACATCTTCTCCTCACCCACTGGGGTACCCATGCACTATCAAGTCAAGCATCCAATTGATCTAACCCCTGGTGCACCTCTTCCCAATGGACTAGTCTAGCATCATTCATTGATGGAAAATGACAAAATCAAGCGTTAGATCCAAGCACTGCTTCAAAAGGGGCACATTTGACCCATCTCCTCTCCTTGCGGAAGCCCAATTGTACTAGTGCAGAACAAATATGGGACTTGGGGGCTTAGTATTGATTAGAGAGAATTAAAAAGGATCATAGTTAGGAACCGATACCCAATTCCCTGAATTGATGACCTTCTTGACCAACTCAAGGGGGAGAATTTCTTCAGCAAGATTGAACTGAAGTCTCACTACCACTAGGTTCCCATAGAACCGACTAATTTATGGAAGACAACTTTCAAATGTAAAGAAGGTCTCTTCGAATGGTTGGTCATGCCCTTTAGCTTAAAAAATGCACCAACAACTTTCATGAGGTTGATGGATGATGTATTAAGAGCCTTCACCAACTCTTTTGTGGTGGTATATATGGATGACATCCTCATCTTCAGTAGAACTTGGGAGGAACACATGCAACATATTCAATAGGTTTCGAGCACTCTATGGCAACACAATATATATGCCAACTTGGAAAAATGATCCTTTGGCATGAACAAGGTCCAATACTTGGATTACATTGTTGATGAGAATGGGGTACATGTGGATCCCACTAAGATCCAAGTCATCCGTGAGTGGCCAACCTTGACCACACTTATTGAGCTTTGGAGCTTCTTGGGGCTTTCCCACTTCTACCGTAGGTTCGTGTTGGGATTCTCCCATATTTCATGGGCCCTCACCCAAGTGACCAAGGGTGGTGGAAAGGAAAAATGTGCATGGGGGAAGGCACAACAACGAGCATTTGATGATATGAAGCATTGCTTGTGCTCATCTCCGGTACTATCCTTACCCAATATACAACAACCATTCGAGATTGAGACTAATTCCTCCAACTATGTTGTACGTGCATTTCTCACTCAACATGGTCATCTAATGGCATACCATAGTGAGGAACTCTCAGATACCATCCAAAAATATCCCACCTATGACACAGAAATGTATTCCATTGTGCAAGCCTACTGACAACGAAAACATTACATTCTGAGAAAGGAGACAATCATCCACACTGATCATAGGCCTTTATAGTTCATACAAACATAGGGGAAATTGCAGAACGATCGCCATCAAAAGTGGTCCACATACCTGCAGTAGTTCCATATCAACATCAAGTATAAGACATGGAGCACAAATCGTGTCATTGACTGCCTCAGTCAACCTCTTGTTGTTTCACTCACCATCATGCTCCATTCGTGTGGGCATGAGGCGTATGAGTGGACCCAACTTTATCAGTGTGACCCTGAATTTTCCACCACCTATCAGCTCTTGGGTACATGCATGAATGTCACAGATTTTCACATTCAGGATGAAATGTTATGCCATTTGGGCCACTTTTGTGTTCCAGCAAGCGAGCATGCAAATATGATTTGGGAGGCTCATTGCAGTTGTATGGAAAGACATTTTGGCATGGAGAAAATTGTGGCCATTCTACAGAATCATTTTTATTGGCCAAAATTGTGACAGGACGCCAACAAGTATATCATATATTTCAGTTCCTGTTCCATGGCCAAGAAAACCATCAAGAAACAATTCTTGTACACTCCTCTGCCTACTCCTGAGAGGCCTTAGGAATCCATCTAGATGGATTACATGTATGTCCTTTTGTCCACCAAGAAAGGAAATGATTTTGTATTCGTGGTGGTTGATCAATTTTCGAAGATGGTCATTCTCACATCCTGCAAGAAGAGCATCATAGTGGAAGATATTGCCAAGATCTTCTTCGAACGAGTGTGGTTCCATTTTGGGATACCACAGACCATCATCTCAGATCGGGACAACAGGTTCCTCAACACATTTTGGTTGAGCCTCTGGTCACTGTTGGAAACCAAGCTCACTAAATCCACTTCCTTCTAGCCCCAAACTGATGCCCAAACTTAGGTCGTCAATCAGATGATTGTGAACATCCTACACATGTATAAATCTAAGCATTCTCATACATGGGATGAAAGTCTTCCCTATGTTCAACACAACTACAATAAGGCTCTCCATAGCTCTGTTAGCACTCTGTAATTTTCCCGAGGATGAGGAGGCAATCACTGAGGTAGCATCAAACCACTTAGAGTCAAGGATCTATCCCTCAAAGACTTAGAGATGGCTCTCTCTGTCTGATATATTTGAAGGGGATGTTAGGCTAGTTATTACTGTGCATAGGTTTGTTTCTGGATTTGGTATATTTGGGAGATTGAAAACTCAAATTTACATTGGGTCATGGAGTCTACCTTTCTGAAAATGGATCTATCTCAAGTTTATAAAATTGTCTCCACAGGGAAGGATAGAAATACGGTTGGACCAAACTGAATCAAATGAAAGTGTAGGAGAGGAAAATAAGGGAAATTCCATCAAGCAGAGGAGCAACTAAGAATTCCTATGCTCAATTTCAAATGAAAACATGCAGATCATTAAAAGACCAGAACAGAGTGCATGAAAGAAATTCTATTCTTAATCTTTATTTTAATGATTAGATCAGGGAAAACATGAAATGGATCTATAGAGTAAGAAAACAGTTACCCAGCGAGGAAAAACATCACTAGGGAGTCTAACATAAGAATCCTACAGATACAACTTTTTATTTCTAGAAGATCATTTGGAAAATTACAAAGTATCCCATGTGGGGCACGAATCAAAAGATAAAAAATCAACCCCTTGTATATTTGACTTGTTATAAAATACTCTCCCCAGGCTCATGAGGTCAAATTCAACCACCTCAGAAAAAAATAGAAACAAAAATCCCTAAAATTCTTGAGTTGTCTTCCATGAAAGACGGGTCAAACTACTGAAAAAAGGGGTCAACTCAGACATTTGTTTCTCCTCAATGGTGACACCTGTGTAGATGAGCATGTTCTGGACAAAAACCTCTTTCGATTTTTCCAATTTCATCTCCAACTCGCCGAAACAGCTCCCACAAAATCATGACTAAAATAGGAAAAAATGGAAAATTGAAAAAAGGGGCTGAAATATGGCTTCGATTCTCCCAAATTCTAGCACCTGTGTAAAATATGGGAGAGGTTTTTTCTCTTCAGACCGTGCTGAAAAAACACCTCTCTCGGATTTTTAAAATTCATTTCCATTTGCCCAGAATCACCCTCGGAAACAGACTGGTCAAACAGGTGAAAAAAATGGTTTTTGAAGTTGGGAGGGCGATTTTGGAGGGGTAAAGCAGTTTACTCAGACCCCCCTGAAGTGGTAAGTGGTATTGGGAGGGGGGGGGGGGTCTGATTTCACCATGAGGTGACACTTGTCCCTCCCAATACCACTAACTCGGACCCCCTTGGTGTTGATGTGACATGAGGGGGGGGGTTTGAGTTGTATGGGGGAAATGTGTGTGGGTGTAAACTTTAGGATAGTGTGTTTAATATTTTTGTTTTATTTGTTTTTTTGTTTTATTTGTTTTAATATTTTATTATTATTATCATTATTATTTTGTATTTACGTTTTATTTATTATGTGTCGTTTAATTTAGTTTTAGTTTTTTATTTTTGTTATTCAAGTTTTATTTTATTTTGTTTTAATTTATGTTTATTATATTTTTGTTAATATTGTTTTATTTAGTGTTTAATTGTTTTTAATTATATGTTAATTTTGTTTTATATATTTTTATTTGGTTTTATTTTTAATTAACATTTAATTCTATTAAACTAACTTAAACAACTAAATTAATTACTAATTATTAATTAATTAATTATTAACAAGTCTAACATAAATCTAACTATATTAATTTAATTAATATCACTCTATTATGCTAACTAGTGTTAAAAATGCCACTAACCATTTATTACTAACCTAATTCTTTTTTTATCCTAAGCTTGTTTATGCAAGGATGAGTGATGGGCGTGATGTAGCCAATGGGACAAATGGATTAAGAATGAGTGGCACAAAGGTGTATGAACAATGCAACAGGGTGATGAAGGATCGTACGAAATGGATGGAGGCAGAAATGGAATTAACCGAGCCCAACAAGCCAGATGTCTTTATCACGGGAGAAACGCCAAATAAGCAGATGAAGAAACAAGTTACCTACGATTATAGGAGCCCAACATTGGCTCCACCCGGGGATGGGAGCTCTTTAAGGAGGTGTCAAGAACCATTGAACTCTGAAGATGTAGACTAGTGCCTTATCCATTGGGATGATCCCAAAATATGCAATCTGTGCCTATTCCAAACTTGACTGAATCTTCAAAGTGACACTGAAATGAAATGGAAAGCATGCTTTCCCAGGAAGCTTATTTGCATACTGTGAATCTGATAATTAAAATATGTTGATCTGAGGATCTTATTTATGTACATACATCATATTCTAACCTGAGAATGCACGACCTCAATCAATATGAAATATCCAATATAACCAATCAAATATTGGATATGATACCTTGGCCCTTTCACTTTTTCTTTCACCCAACTTAGAAACAAAATTGTTAATGACATGTAGTGGATATTTCCAGCCTGATATTCATCATAAGGATCTTGATAAACCTAACAGACAACATAAATACTTGGAATGGATTGTAGCTATGTGATGAACAATTTCTTCATATAAATAGCCACTGGATCAAGATAGACTTGACCCCTCACTGGATATTCGAACTCAATCAATTCAACCTCATGACTAGGTGCCACACAAGTGTTCTCTATGTCTTCAAGTGACTCGGAACATGCTTGTATTTGATTTGGCGATTTTTGTACTAATACTTCTACCGAACAAGACATTGGAGTTGATTGTCTGATCATATCCATATCATAACAGCTCTTGAAATCATTAGGGGTGAATGGAAACTGACTTTGAAAACACAAGCTATCCAACATATCAACTATTGGGTCATAAATTGCTTTAGATGATTGTGGCATTGGTTCTATTGAAATTTCATGGATTACACTGTGATTCTTAGCCAGAATATGACTAAGATTCCCTCTCACAATATGAAATGAACTAAAGAATAAGGGCAAGGGATCAAAATAGATCAGTTCATTACCTGTCCCATGCTCTATAATTTCATCTGAGGTTTGACATTCAAAAAGATTCAAGGGTTGCACCTCTAGATCTGAAGCAAATTCTATATCATCCCAGTTTTCCTCAACCGGTTCATCAGGACACTCCCCATTCTTACTATTTACAATCTGGTTGCAATGTTTTCTCAAGAGAGAGGCAAAACATAGGGGCAGGCAGTTTGCACTTTCTTGAAAATTTTCTGTATTTTCCTCCTTACAATCTTGATTAGTATGTAGAGTTTGATTGTCATCAAGTGGCATTGTGATAATTGGACTTCTTCTTCCCATGAATATAGTGTTGGTTTCTCTAAGAAGTCATCATCAAAATCAACCACATAATCATCTCCCTGATGATCATATCCTTGAAAGTCATCTACATATGCAAGGTCATCAAAAATGCACATCATATCAGCTGATGGATCTTCAACAAGCTGAGTTGGAACTTCATCTTTGACTACATTATGAATTGAATACACGAAACAATCATTATCCAATCCATGATACCAAGGATGAGCTGCAAAGTGTTTGGGGACATTGATCCCTGTCTTTTCTGGAACTATTTGAACATGTGATCTTTGAACAACAAGATTATCTTTACTGCTAATCTTCTGCATCATCTCTTTTACGGTGTTTGCCAGGACATCTAGTTTCACTTATGAAGATGTCATCCATTCCTTTTCTATTCTATCTTTCTCTTCTGCCCTTAGCTTGGACCTTTTGTTTAGAAAATTATCTTCCACATCAACTGCAATCTTTTTCATTTCTTAAAGGGTGGCATTGTTCCTTTCTCTTAATTTGAATGCCATCTCAGGATCAAAGTCATTTGGGAAATGCAAGTGAGCTGATCCTGGGGGTGGCCTTATATCAACAGGTATTGAATGATATACCTTATTGAACCTTGCTGAAAACTGATGTGCTATCTCCTCTGGCTGCCTTTTCAAATGGTCATATTCTTCTAGGATGAGAAAAACACTTCTCATGATCACCCATCGATCTAGGAAAATTTTCGCAAATTGATGAAAGTTATCAATGCTTGCAGCTGGAAGATTCTTAAACCAATTTTTAACTTTACCTCGCAATGATAGGGAAAACATCCTGATACAAACATCATCTTCTTCCACCTCAAACAGATCAAGAAAATCATCAAGATTTTGAATATGTTTTTCAGCAGTGATCTTTGCATTTTCTCCATCAAACTTGGGCAGATTATTGTTGTAATTGGCAGGGAGGTCATGGAGAATAGGAGGCAAATCTAGGGGCTTGTATCTGTCTGGGACTTTTGCAGGTATAGGAGGCAAATCAAGGGGATTATAGCTAACTGGAATTTCAACAGTGGTAGGAGATCAAGCATGAGATTTTTGTCTCACTGGGCTATCTACAGATATTGGAGTGTGTACCAGAGCTATAGGAAAAGGTTGAATCCTTTGAGGTTCTTCAACTTGAAACTGATCATTATGAATTTCAACAATAAATTCTTCATCAAGATTATAATAAGAGAGAATATAATTACAGATAAAACCAACAATGTCTTGAATACAATTTGAACTCGAATACATGATCTTTCCAGATTTCTTTGTCATGTTTTAGGTTCTTCCTCCAGTGGAGTCTTCAAATTGGAACTGGTCTGGAGCTGATTGGAGTTGTCAGGTGAAATATTTCAATCTTCTTGTGTCTGGTCACTGTCCACCATCAGTGATCAGATCTGGAACTTGAAGTGCACTATTGGACAAAGTTCCCCAGTATGGTCGCCATTATGTTAGCACTCTGTAATTTTCCCGAGGCTGAGGAGGCAATCACTAAGGTAATATAAAACCACTTAGAGTCAAGGATCTAGCCCTCAAAGACTTAGAGAGGGTTCTCTCTGTCTGATATAACTTTATTTGAAGGGGATGTTAGGATAGTTATTACTGTGCATAGGTTTTTTTCTGGATTTGGTATATTTGGGAGATTGAAAACTTGAATTTACATTGGGTCATGGAGTCTACCTTTCTGAAAATGGATCCATCTCGGGTTTATAAAATTGTCTCCACAGGGAAGGATAGAAAAATTGTTGGATCAAATTGAATCAAATGAAAGTGTAGGAGAGGAAAAGAAGGGAAAGTCCATCAATCAAAGGAGCAACTAATAATTCCTATGCTCTAATTTAGATGAAAACATGCAGATCATTAAAAGACCAGAACAAAGTGCACCAAAAAAATTCTATTCTTAATATTTATTTTTATGATTAGATCAGGGAAAACATGAAATGGATCTACAGAGTAAGAAAACAATTACCTAGAGAGGGAAAACATTACCAGGGATTCTAACACAAGAATCCCGCATATACAACTTTTTATTTCTGGAAGATCATTTGGAAAATTACAAAGTATCCCCTCTAGGGCACAAATCAAAATCTAAACAATCAACCCCTTGTACATTTGACTTGTTAAAATATATAGAAAAGACTCTCCCCAGGCTCAGGAGGTCGAATTCAACCACCTCGGCCAAAAATAGAAACAAAAATTCCTGAAAATCTTGAACTGTCCGCCATGAAAGACGGGCCGAATTGCTAAAAAAAGGGTTCAACCCAGACATTTGTTTCTCCTTAATGGTGACACCTGTGTATAAAATAAAATATTTTATTGTATATGAGCATGTGTTGGAAAAAAACTTCTTTCGGATTTTCCAATTTCATCTCCAGCTCACCGAAATAGCTCCTGCAAAATCATGACTAAAACAGGAAAAAACGAAAAACTGAAACAAGGGGATGAAATATGGCTTTGATTATCCCAATTGTTGTCACCTTTGTAAAATATGAGAGATTTGTTTTTTCTTCAGCCCGTGCTGAACGAAAACCTCTCTCGAATTTTGAAATTTCGTTTCCATTTGCCCGGAATCACCCTCGAAAATAGACTGGTCAAACTGGCGAAAAAAATGATTTTTGAAGTTGGGAGGGTGGTTTTGGAGGGGTAAAGCAGTTTACTCAGACCTCCCTGAGGTGGTAAGTGGTATTGGGAGGGGGGGTCCGAGTTCACCATGAGGTGACACTTGTCCCTCCCAATACCACTAACTTGGACCCCCTTGGTGTTGATGTGACGTGAGGGGGGGGATCCGAGTTGTATGGGGGAAATGTGTGTGTAAACTTTAGGATAGTGTGTTTAATATTTTTTTTTTTATTTGTTGTTTGTTTTAGTATTTTATTTTTTTTGTTTTTTTAAATTTTTGTAAATTTACGTTTTATTTATTATGCCTCGTTTAATTTAGTTTTATTTTTTTATTTTTTTTATTTAAGTTTTATTTTATTTTGTTTTAATTTATGTTTATTATATTTTTGTTAATATTGTTTTATTTATTTTTTAATTGTTTTTAATTATATGTTAATTTTGTTTTATATATTTTTATTTGGTTTTATTTTTAATTAACATTTAGTTCTAATAAACTAACTTAATTACTAACTTAAACAACTAAATTAATTACTAATAATTAATTAATTATTAACAAGTCTAACATAAATCTAACTATATTAATTTAATTAATATTGCTCTATTATGCTAACTAGTGTTAAAAATGCCACTAACCATTTATTACTAACCTAATATTTTTTTTATCCTAAGCTTGTTTATGCAGGGATGAGTGATGGGCGTGATGTAGCCAATGGGATAAATGGATTAAGAATGAGTGGCACATAGGTGTATGAAGGATGCAGTAGGGTGATGAAGGATTGGGCGAAATGGATGGAGAGGACAATGGAATTAACCGAGCCCAGCAAGCCAGATGTCGTCATCATGGGAGCACCACCAAATAAGCTAATGAAGAAACAAATTACCTATGATTATAGGACCCCAACAAGCTCCACCAGCCATAGCCCATTTTAGGTGGCGTTGTGATTCCAACCCTTGGGTCCCATGGATGTTGCACTACCTATTGCATCCACACAGGCATAATCTTCCCTTGTTCAATTTGAGGCCAACAAAGCCACCTGATTCATTAAGCAGATTCAACACATCCTCCAACTAGTCCATGAGATTTTGCAGAAATCCAACGCTAAGTACAGGCAACGTCATGATCAACACTGGGTACCGCACAAGTTTCAAGTGGGAGACAAGGTCTGGTTACATTTGTAGAAAGAGCGCCTTACAGGGCCCCATCAGAAGCTCCATCCACTTCCCTATGGTCCTTATACTATTGCCAAGGCTATGGGTGACAATGCTTTTGAGTTTAACATTGCCCCCTTCTGTGGCTTGCACCTAGTGTTCAATGTGGACCTCCTTCGACCATATTTTCCACCATTATTGGACACCTCTGAGATCGCAGAATAGTTGAAACCAACATAGCTCAACCCTGACTGCATGGAACAAGAATCCACTGATCATATAGTAGACACACAGGTCAAGGGCACTCACCAACAAAGGATCCATATTTATTAGGTTATCAAGGCAGGGAAACTCCTGCACCAAGGCAAGTGGCTCACCCAGGGCCAAATTCAGCATAAATTTCCCCACCTGATGGGGGAACTCAACTCAATGGAAACCATTTCTTCCTTAGGGGGGGAGGACTGATCTAGGTGGATATTCATTGGCACCCACCTATTCCAACTGGCTCATATTGACAGTTTTTAGTTCAACACGTTCTTCTGTAATTTTTTGTATTTGTGGGTGTTGCACTTACGATACTGTATGAATCCCTACACATCTTCCAGGTGGATATTGGTGTTCACCCACCTAATCCAACTGGTTTATTTTGGAAGTTTCATGTCAGTACATCTTTTTGTACTTTCGGGGTCGTTTTGGGGCCTTAAACAACATTTTTTGGGCTTGCCCTAATAAAACTGTAGACGAAGTGAGAGTTTGATGGAACAATGTGTATTTCTCAAAAATACCTTTCCAACGGGCTATCACACGCCTAAAACGAAGATTGTATGAAAAAGTTACGACCCCGGGAAGTTGATGTACTAACTTACCCATCAGGGGCCACATAAATTTTGGTGTTTCATCTCCTAGGGTTAGGTTTTTGGATGTCTAGGGTTTTGGAATTCATGAGTAATGTTAAAAAGGCCTCTAGAGCCTCATTGTAATCATTTTTCTCAGACAAATGCGTGTAGCAGTCACATCTCTTCTCAGAGATAACTACCACCATTCAAGCAAGTTGTTTTCAGTTCTGCAGTTTTATAGTTTCAACCTATTTTCTTTATTCAATAGAATTTATTGTTCACTGGATATCTGTTGTTGCTTTTCGTATCTTGGTGTTATTATATTCAATTTGTTATTCATTTCGTTCCACTCATAAATCTGGATCACCAAGTGTTGTTGGAAGTTTGATGTATGATATGATTTGTACTAGGCTAAACATTTTCCATGTACTGGGAAGTTTGAGTAGGTATATGTCAAAACTAGGGAATGAACATTGAAAAACTATATAGAGGGTCTCTAGATATTTGTGTGGAACTTTAGATTATGCAATTTTCTACCAATAAGGTAGAATCTAAACAAAAAGATATTTGTACATTTTTTTGTTGATGCAGACTAGGATAGAGATCTTGATCATAAAAACTCTACAAGTGGTTATGTGTTTATCCTATTTGGGGGAGCAATAAATTGAATAAAAAAAGGATAGATCATAGTTGTACATTCAACTATAGATGTTCGATACAAGGAAGACACTCATGAAAGTAAGGAAGTTGCATGGTTGAAGCGATTGTTTTTAGTTATTGATTTTATACATAAAACTTTAAGGATAGATTATGAAAGCTAGAGTGCAATCTTCCTAGCAAAGAACCATACTTATCATGCTAAAACTAAGCATATTGATATCCAATATCATTTTGTTAGAGACATCCTTAAAGACAACACAATGTTGTTGGAAAATGTAGATACTTTGAAGAATGTTGTAGATTCATTGACAAAGTCTATGAATATGATCATTTCTCTTGGTGTAGAGAATCAATGGACATAACTACCATTTCTCATTGATTTTATGAATGTCTATCTCCCCTTGTTTTGAAAAGGATTCAACAAGTGGAAGAATGTTGGATGTGTTGTATTTTTTACATATAGATTGTACATCTTGACACTACTTGCAATCTTAGCCTCTTAAAAATATTTTTGGTCTATTTTTTACCACATTTATACTTTTTTCATCAATAATTTCAATCCAATCTTATCTGATTGAGTTAAAGGATTATGCTTGTAATACAATTTTTCTTAGTGGATAAAGACTAATTGATATTATAGAATACCTAAATATTATATTGTAAACAATTTAATTAATATAATCATATAGAGAAATTCTCCTATTAATAATTATTAATAATTTAATTGATTTGATGCTCAATTATAAAACATTGTAGTAGTAAAACTTAAGAAAAAACACAAATAAATTTCATAATAACATAAATAAATATCTTATATTTTTTCCCTTTTTAATGAATTTATAGAGAATAATCATTCATAATCCCTTTTTAATGAATTTATAGAGAATAATCATTCATAATAGTACACACGAATATTTTTTCCCTTCTAAGGAATTTATAGAGAATAATCATTTATAATAGCACAAATAAATAAATTTTTTTCTTCTAAGGAATTTATAGGGAATAATCATCTCTCTTATTGACAAAATGTAATTATGCTAGAGATTAAATAAATAAATCTTTGTTCTAGAATAAATACATTTCATCATAGAAAAAATAAATATATTTTCGGTAATAGGGTATTTTTAGAGAATATTCATAAGTAATAGGGTATTTATAGAGAATATTCATAAGTAGGTGTAATGATTAAGAACATATTTTATTTGAAATTATTATTATTTTTATAAATATATATATATATATATATTTTTAATATTTAATTTTAAAAATCACATATATAATTTTGTTTTGTTTGTGATGTTGAGTCTGCAAAATGAAGAGGAATATTTTATATATTATTTGAAATAATAGGTATTTTAAATTAAGAAGAAAAAAAAATATTTTAAAATTTTGATATTTTTTTTTTCATTATTATAATTTGATTAGGTGAAATTGTAATTTTAAATAAATGAAAATGATGTTTTTAGAATTCAAAGTTTTCAGATATATCCTTATTACAACAATGTTGATATTCACTTTTACTCATTAAAATTGACAATTTTATTTTATATCAATGTTTGACAACTCCCCTTTTAACTCCCCTTTTCACACCTACGTTTAAAAAGCCTTCAACATTTAAATTAAATATAAAATTTCACTTTATATGAATGTTTGAAAATTTCCCTTTCACACCTACACTTCAGAACATTTAAATTAAACATAAAATTTCCCATTACAACTAACTTGTACCATATAAATATATAGAATCTGTAATTTCAACAATTTAATTTTAATTCTTCCCTTTTAAACGTTGAAAAAAAAGCTTTTCATAGCTTTTCACTTTATAGCACTTTTTAACTCTATATAACTTAATAATCATTCACCTTTTAAATTATTTAATTAATATCCAACTTTAAGAAACCGGATGCGCATCTCAAGGGGCGCCAACAGTTCGAAGTATAAGAAAACAAAACGTTCTCATACAAACAAACAAAGCGCCGCTTGAGATGCTATTTTGAGATGCCTTAAAC
Source organism: Picea engelmannii (assembly GCA_009831015.1). Lineage (NCBI taxonomy): Eukaryota > Viridiplantae > Streptophyta > Pinopsida > Pinales > Pinaceae > Picea > Picea engelmannii. The sequence goes on along the minus strand of ML777259.1, from coordinate 2,603 downwards.
GTTATATTTTTGGGGTGATGTAAATTTAGAGAAAATTTCTATTTTTTTGTTATTTAAATTGTTTTTTTAATGCATAAATAAATTAGCTTGTTAAAAAAAATTATGAGGTATTTAGATTATATAAACTTAATCACTCAAATCTACAAATCTAATCATTTATCACCAAGTTTAGAACAAAATAAAAAAAAAAATGACAAAGACTAATTTTTTTTTTATTTTTTTTCAAATTTAATAAATGTATATGGCATTACCAATAAATTAATTATAATTGTTTTATGCATTCTTGACCAAGCGCAACTTGCGCATGTGCGCCGCATTAAAGGCTTACCCATTTACATTTAACTACAGTTATTTGCACACGCCATTTCCATGGATGGTAATATATGTATGGGTATATGGATGGATGGATGGCCATCCCATCATTGGTTTGGATTCTTAAAACTCTGCACGCCTACAACTATAATAACGACGGCAACTAAGAAGTCCAAGTCGGAGATTTCATAGAGATTCGATGGAGATTTGAGGCATCCCATTTCCAGTCTCCTCCTCAAATTTCGCTTTATGACTTTTGAGGCGTTTGCGAGATCGAAGGCTATATAACTGTGAGAAACCCAACAACTCAAAAGTCTGCAATACATTGTAATGTCCCGGCGCTCTACAGGACTGGCTTTGTTTGTTTGTATGAATCTCGAGAGCCGGTTCTGTATTATCAGTAATAAAACCCAAACCCTTAAAAGTCTGCAATAGATTCTATTCTCTCGGCGCGCTACAGGACTAGGTTTGTTTGTTTGTATGAATCTCGAGAGCCGGTTTTCTAGGTTTGTTTGTTTGTATTGTAGTTTTCTGGAGTTGGAGACTTATCCGCAGAAATGATGTATCAATCGCAGCCTCAGGAGGTGTGGAGGTCCTCGCGGGATTTGATCTCGGTACGTACTGACAAGGAGGAGCCGAGCTCCAGATTGTTCGGCGGGTCGGAGGGTATTAGCATGCCGGGCGCCGTGGATTACTCGCAGGAAGAAGAAGAAGAAGGGTATGGCGAGTGGCTGCAGGAGGTAGTGGGGCAATACCATTCGAACGGTGGAGGCAGAGAGTGCAGGTGTTCATCTGTGGTGGTGCAGAAAGTGGAGGCACCGGTGAGCGTTGTCTGGTCGCTGGTTCGGAGATTCGACGAGCCTCAAATCTATAAGAACTTCGTCCGCACCTGTTTCATTCGGGGTGAGGGGGATCTGAAGGTCAAGGTCGGCTGCCTCAGGGAGATTCGAGTTGTCTCCGGTCTCCCTGCGGCCACGAGCACTGAGCGACTGGACATTCTGGACGAGGAGCAGCATATTCTGAGCTTTAGCATCGTGGGAGGCGAGCACAGGCTCACCAATTATCGATCCATCACAACTCTGCACGAGAGGCTTATAAATGGAAAACCCGGAACCATTGTGATCGAATCCTACGTGGTGGATGTGCCACAGGGGAATACGAAAGAGGATACACGTTTATTCGTCGATACCATCATTAAAAGCAATTTGCAGTCCTTGGCTCACGTCTCCAAGCACCTCATCAGTCCACGCCGCTGCTTATAGGCCGCACCAGTTTTTGAAGATTTGTTTATTCTGTTTTTGTTGGGTATACAGTTTGAGAATGTGTACAGGCGCATTTCCCGCAGAGACTCGCAGAGGCCTTCGGGGTGGTTATTGATATTTCATCATCTGCGGGTCTAACAGATTTCTTTGTTAGAGAATGCAATTCAATGGCTTCATGGGTTTTTCAAACTTCAAGATCGCAGTGCTGCAGGACTGGTTTTTTCTGGCGTCCTTGCAGGATTACTCTTCATATATTGCAGGATATCACAAATGGAATGGAGAAGTCAATTTTCCATAAAAGTAACAACTCTGCTTACCGCTTTAAATCTGAAAGGAAGCAATCAAAGGTCGTCCATGGCATGGTCGATGAAGAGTTTTCTTATTTTGAACATATCTCAGTTGTAATTATCTTCGTAAAAAGATATCGATATTCACGTCTTGTAAATCAGTACATATTGAATTTTTGATTAAATTTTATTCTTCTTTTACAGTTACTTATTTGTAAAATATGAATAAATGCTTGTATTATTTGTAAAGTCTGGATAATGGTTTTTTTGAGTATAGTATTCTATTCAGTGATAGGTATTTTTGAAAAAGAGATTCACAATACAGTAAATCAATTATTCAGTGATAGGTATTTTTGAAAAAGAGGTTTATAATATAGTAAATCAATTATTCAATGATAGGTATTTTTGAAAAAGAGGTTTACAATATAGTAAAGCAATTATTGAGTCATAGGTATTTTTGAAAAAGAAGTTTATAATATAATAAATCAATTATTGTATTATTGTAGGGTATTTTTATAAGTTGAAGTAAAATATAATAATAATAATAATAATAATCTACTTTTAAGGTTACTGTTAAGCCTGACATCAAATTGGTATACCAGATATCTCAACTCAAGATTTGACTGATAAAGTTTACATAAGTATACATACCCTACCCCTCTGAATTTAAACTTGTAACCTATTAAGAAGAAATACATGTTTTTAACATATATATATATATATATATATAATTTGTTGATAA
>ML777258.1:1532481-1574748 GCA_009831015.1 Picea engelmannii | reverse complement strand
CTGCTTCATGGTTTTGGCTCCTCATAATATTTTTCATGCAAATCGGGCATTTATGCCTCCTCTTTTGACATCTGCACAAAAGATATCAACATTTATCTGTTGTATGCTTGATGATCGGCGAGCGAGTGGCTTTCTTCAAATGTCCTACAAGAAACCATAATAACACCTGGCAAACGCAATCCTTGCAGGGCACTGGCATCTGCGATATCAAAGGATAAACACGACCATGAAAAACAAAACACTTATGAAGAAAATGTGTTATTACTTTGGTGAAACGCATGGCTGATTAATGGCTTGATTCGTGGCTGAATCTGAGGTCTGACCTAGGAATTGATTTGGTGTATTGTGGTCTCGACATTTGTCGTGTGCAAGAAAATTCATTTTGAGCGAAATCGAGACTTTCCCCAGCGCAGAGCTATTATTTTATGACTCGTGCGCTGTGGAAAGTGATGGCTTTCAACAGCTAACCAGCAAAAAATTAAAAGGAGCGCGCTGTTGAAAGCTGGAAAAGTAATTTTTGAAAACCAAGACTCGTAGAAATGAAATTTTTTACTCATTCTATCACTCAAAATGATGGTGCTATTTTGAGGGATAACACTCGTCACTTAGTCATTTTTCTGAAAATGTCTAGTTGTGCGGTTTGGCGGACTTGTGGGTTCACATTTTCACTCGTGCTTTTATATCACAACTCTGACCAACCGCTTCCCCATTCCATACCCAGCCACTTCTCCAACCGCAGATTCCCGGGTAGGCGGGCTCTAGATTGCACTTCTATTGTTCTGTGACCTGCAAATAGTACCATGACTTTTGCGATATACAAATTTATAGTTGGACTCACACCATACCGTCTTCTGTATTACAGTCTACATATCATGCCCTCTTTTGTGGTACACATTTTGCACTGAAAACATCTGAGACATACAATTTGACTGGCGGGTCCTCACGTCTCATGTGGAACTATTGTCACCCCATTTTGAAGCTCGTCTGTACACTTTCCATACTTCTCCATTTCTTCGAATTTCTTTTGCAGATCGTCAGGTTGGTAGGTTCAAGAAATATCCAATTCCTATCATTGTTTCCTGTGCCCGCACCCTTTGCAATTAGCAATTAGCAATTATATATAAGATCTTATTTCTAAGTATGAAATTAGCAAGCGTTAATGCTAAACTAGGATTTGAGGAGATCTCCCATTAATATGCATAAAACCAAAATTTTTGGATGGTTATATTATCCCTTCCGAGTGTTAACCTCAAACATCATGGAATGTCATTTGTGCGTCTTTGGGTTGGTTCGTTCACAAAATATTCAATCCTCAATTTCGAAAACGAGTTTGATTGACTGTTTCCATATTCCATACTTAGCCACTTTCCCGGAATTCCGCAAATATACAAACCGGCCACTGAACTTCCCCATCATGTACTCTTCCGTTTTACATGTTTTGCAGTCAAAAATTCTGATACATAAAATTTGACCGTCGGACACTCACCTCTCTTGAGTATCCTCCGTAACCCTATTTTGAATCCCATCCGACCGCTTTTCAGACATTGCCATTCATTCCTTGCTCTTCCCGTCTCTGTGACCTTCACACTTGTCTATAATAAAAAAATGTTTATATATATATATATATATATATATATATATATATATATATATATATATATATCTTGTTTCTAAATATGCAATTAGTGACATTTAATTCTAACAACTCATCGTGCAGGAACCGTATAGATTGTCATTGATGAGCGAAAGGCTCAAGGATATATCCTATTAATATGCATTAAACAAAGATTTGTGGAGGGTTATATTATCCCTTTCGAGTGTTGATTTCAAAATCATGAAATGTCATTCGCACGTCGTCGGGTTGGCACGTTCACGAAACCTCCAATCCTTAATTTCTCTTCATCATACCTGTCACCTTCGCACTTCTAAATATGCAATAAGTAAGATTTACTACCAACAACTCATCATGCAGCACCCATGGAGATTGTGATTAATGAACGAAAGGCTCGAGGAGCTTTCCCATTCATAAGCATTGAACCAACATTTGCGGAGAGTTATATTATCGCCTCCAAATGTTCATTTCAACCATCGACTGGAGCAAACGAACATTCTCATAAACCTATGGCATTAGCTCGAAAGTAGTTCTATGGAGATACAGTGAACATCTTCAGGCGCGAGGACCAAAAATTCCAGTGGTCCAGGGCATATTCTTATTACTCATCCCCTACCGCTGAGAATGAAGTAATTTGGACCTATGGGATTGCTCGTGCAGGTTGTGTCCCTAAAGTTTTTTACTGTAAGGAGCTGGTCTCTTTGTGCGTCGATAAATTTATTTTAGACCAAATAATTATTCCACTGCGGGACTACTCTTCTATTTCTTTGTCACCTCAGGTCTTCCACCAAATGTTAAGATTATTGGAGCCAACATTAACGTTCAAAGGAGAAGATTCCAAGTTGTTCCTAAGAAAGCATAATAATGGGTTGGACCTCTTGCTCGAGTTCTTGGAAGACCCGATGGTAGTTCCTGAAGATATCACAAGCTTGCAGGTTAGTTCATTTAGAATTCCATTTTGGGAAATTGCCTGGTTGTTTACAAGAATAACAGGACAGGAGTCCACAACAATTATTTCTCCTATGGCTCTTTATATTTTGTATTTCACAGTCAAGGAACAAGCCATTTTTTATTGGCAAGCTAATTTCCCATGAAATTTGTTCCCAATTGTCAAGCTTCAAAAAGGAGAAGAAATTTTCATGTCATCCTACTTAGTTTTTGCGATAGCACATTGTTGTCAGTTTCCAAAACTGTTTTTTTTCCAAGAAGGTCAACTGGGAATTCGACCCAGTAACGTTCTGGTACCAGGCCTTGTGGAAGCACAAGGCCTCCCACTTTTTTTATGAGGTTTTTAATGGCTTTGTGTCTGTTTTTAAATTTTTGTTGTTAGGAGAAGATGCTCCCCGCATATCTGACCAGGCAACCAGGTTTTTGGACAGGAAGGGGGCACTTGAACATCTGGATAATTACACTGTGATAAGGATTTTTGGCTCCAGGTAAAAACCTGCTCTCCTTCCATGTCACATTACGGACAGAATGTTTATTATAGAAGTAGCAAGGCAATAAAACTATTGGTTGCATCTATTCCAAGAGAAGAGAAAAAAATAGTTAATTCCTCTGCCTTGGAAAGTTGGGCACTTAGTGTTGAGGAACGTCAACAAAATTGACGAATTTGCAGCCCATTTTAGCAACTTGAACCTAATATATGCTGAAATCCTAAGAGGGTTCTACCCCAATAAAAAAAAATTACAACATTTACAAACACTTGGCTTCGACAATTCTTTTTCCAAAAAACACCGAACCGAAAATAGATACATTCACAACAATGCTCTTGCTTCTAATGTTGATGACCTAGACACATTTCAAAGCACCACTGAATTGTACAAGAAATAAGGAAAAGACTCGGATGAGAAGAGTGTTCAATCGGCGAATAGCACTCCCAAAAGTACAACATCCTGGAGCATCGCTCCAACGGCCCACCACAAAAAAAAAGAAACTTAGAGTTCTTCAAATGGAGGAGGCGATAATGACCCTCCTCACCCTAAAATTGATAGTTCTCATAAGCTTCCAGTGGACAAGAAGAGAAAAAAAATTGTGGGACAGGCGGAAGATCCTGAAATTCAGAGTGAGAACATGGAACTTGAGCCTGATCTGGATAGCGTATTCTGCTACCTTGATCATCCCAGAGACACAATCCAACATAGTCGTTCGATGGACATATCTGATACCGAAAATTTTGATGAAGATGAATCCTTTGTGTTCCAGAGCATTATTTTTGACAGCCAATCCAAAAAATTAATTATTGCAAAAAAGATGTAAAAAATAAGAAAGGAAAATCTCGTTCAGAGGTTAACCTTGTGAAGATGCGGTCATCCCAAATCTGTCGACTTCACATAGCGACCGCAGATGATCTTGATGATTCCATTGGAGGCATTAAGGCCGAGAATGCCAAACTGAAGGATCGGGTCAAGGAATTGGATGAAGCTTTGATTCCTATACCACTGCTTGTCAATCCTTTGGCAATAGTCATGCCTGCCACCCCTGTAGCCAAGTTAAAAGGATCCTCCAGCCTCCTCGCATCGTGTAGAGGATATGTGGAGAATAATATCAAGAAAATAATGGAACTTATTACTGAGGCATGGGAAAAATCACAAACCATGACTTCACTTGGAACGAGGGCACATAATTTGCTCAAACATTTGCAGGCGGAGTTAAAAGATGAAGAACATTTATATTTAGACACGGTCCTTCCTTTTGGCACCATTGTCAACAACATGACAGAAACGAGAAGAAGACAACAAGATCTCCCATCCAAAAACTAGATCAGTCAATTAAATGCATGTTGGAAAGAAAAAGTGAAGAACCTGCATCTCATTGTCCAGTCATGTGAACAAGCCATATCAAAGAAAGAAAAATTATTCACAAAACTGACCAGAATAAACTTAGATGGAAGGACCAACGACTTCCAAGACCCCAACTTAATCGTCAACTCCTTGCCCTTAACTAAGAAAGCCTTCGATAAATAGGTTGATATTTTTAAGGCGTTGTCTTTAGAAAATTTTTACAGCATCCTTGAATATGGTTAAGATGACGTCGACAACTGGCTAGTCGACTATTCGGTACAGAATGAGGAAATCGATCAGGCTCTACGTAATATTTCTATCGACTTCAGGGAATTAGAAAAGGAAATTTTCAACATAAAAATCCAAAATGAGATCAATGTTGCCCCAATGAGAAGCTACATTGAAGAATGGCTCGAAAGGGAATTGAAGCAGGTCACCGATGAAAGGCAACAGGCAGTTGCCACAATTCCAGTAGCCGTCGACGGCATCAATGAAAAGGCATCAACAAACAAATAGAAAAAGGGGTCATATGTACCATCACTGTAAGTCTATACTGATCACATCATGCTTTGTTTATCAACCCAGTTATTCCACTTTTTTAAATAGAAATGTCTAGCCAAATACTGATACCTTTCAATTTATTCTTTTCAGGTATTACACTCTATCATCACCCACTTCTTCTTTCTACAGTCCTATTTCTGGTACATATTTCTCTTATGGTTCGTGGGAGCCCCAATCCCAGTCTATATGAAAAACGCATTTAAATTTCGAGGAATATGTAACAGACAATATTAGTTTTTGATATATTTCAAATAAAACTATTTTTTATCTCCTTTTATATTTATGTCCTCATAAATTTTTATCTCCCACTATGCTTATGGTCTGCGGGAACCCCAATCCCAGTCTATATGACAAATGCATTTAAATTTCCAGGAATATGTAACATTTTTTATATATTTCAAATTAAACTATTTTTTATCTGCTTTTATACTTATGTCGTCATAAATTTTTATCTTCCACTATGTTGAATGTTAAGAAATTGTATTTTCTTAATTTGAATATAACTTTTTTTTGTCCTGCCACATATAGAGACAAAATAGACATAATTTTTCAACATAGCAAAATAGATTATATACTTTCAAAAAATAAATGGGACTCTAGAGGCCACGTGTCATTTATTGCATAGATACCACCTTTGCTTCATGTTGCTTTCCACATCTCTGTTGTATTTTCCATTTGCCTCCGCTACTTTTTCCTATCTCTGTGCATTTATTCCCAATTCAACCCGACAGGGACTACGCTGCCACACAGCACTTGTTAAATATGTTTTGTTTCAAGTTACATAAGTAACTATGTATCGTTTCAAGTTATACTTACCTAACAAAATCAGTATATGAGGAAAACAAAAATAGTATATTAGAAAGTTCATTTTTAAGTGGTAATGTTACAATTTACAAAAAATAATTAATAAAAAAATAAATTTAATATTGATATATTAAATTTAATATATAAATATAATTATAAAATATATATATATATATAATAATTTTTTAAATAACAATTAATTTAAAACAACTTGAAGCCATGGGGCATCTTGAGGTAGTGGTCGAACTTGTGGTTGCACCAAAAATATTATATTAAATGATATTGTGATCGTGCACACATAAGTGGATCAAAACCCACCCCCATGTCCTTCAATTTTGAAAGTCCCTGAGGTCTAGAGCAGTATGTGAGGGAGTGCCTTGTTAAGGAACTCTGTAAGTGAAAGTCACCAGTTTGAAACCCCTGGGGACACCTTAAATCCATCCATGTTAAGGGTTGGTGTGGTCCAGGCGAGGTGTGATCCCCGGGTGACTTTGACGGCTTGCATGCCCCTGGGTTGTGGCATTTCAGCCAGATGAAGTCCCTCACCAGTCACAAGGTTCAGGATTACCAAACAAAAAAAAAAAAATTAAAACTTCCAAAAAAATGAGTTAAATAAATTAAAACTTTTATTTAAAAATTTAATTGATAATCATATTACATGGTTTTTTTTTATCTAGAGTTTTGTTAAAAACTTTCTAAGCACATTTAGAGACAAATATTTTTCCAAATTCTATTATTTATATCTTTTAATTATAAGTTTAACTTGTCTCCGAGGTGTAGGATATTTGTTGGCGGAGTGTGTTTTTTAGGCACTATGTGATGTTAAGTGACCGGTTCGAAACCTGTGGGGACAAAAAATCCATCCATTTGAGTCTAACAATTTACAATAATAATAATAATAAAAGTAAAAAAAAAACATTATTTTAAAAATATTTAAATAAACTACATTTATAGATAAATCCACTTAAGCCTCATTCACTTCATCAAAATGATTAAATATATATTTTAGTACCACAATTTAATAATATGTATATCATGTTCTATTAACATGATAGAAAAGTCATATTATAAATGGGGCATTTCACCACATATAGATTCAAGATTCAAGAAAAATGATGTATTTCACCATAAAAGAATTACAAGATTTTATGACGACAACTTTAATTTTGTTGAAATAATGTAACTGCAAAGTGTATTCTTATTATTATTGATATATTATTCATAGGATCAATCCCCATTGTGGATTGATCATGTCGGTTATTGTAATAGGACCAAATCCCCTTTTGTGGATTGGTCAAAAGACAATTGTAATAGGCAGAATAAGAAGTCGCCCCTAGCAGATATTAAAGAGGCCCAGAAATATAATAAAGGTGGGTTTACCCACCCAGTTTGAGAAGTCGGCCCTGCCAGTGAAGAGACACTTCACACATGCCAGACTTGTATAAATAAAGAGGCCATCGCCTCACTTAGACACACAACACACTTGATCATTCTGAGATACAAGTTTTGGATTTCCGGTTGGAGAAGAGAGAGAGAGAGAGTGGCGCATATTTTGGAGAGGACTTTCTGTTTCAGCTAGAGTTATCTCTTGGCATTGTATTGGCAATCTATAATAAGGAAGTTTTGTTGGGTTTTCTTCCCCTAGAGTGTTTCCCAGGATAAATGTTGTGTCTCTTGTGATTGTGTATTTCTCAGTGATCTTGTCTTATATTGTTGTTATCTATTGAAATGCAAAGAACTATAATAATGGCATAAACATTAACATGGTATCAGAGCCAAGCTGAAGGAAGCATCTTTCGCAAGAGAAAAATGCCACTGTTGTCATACATGCAAATTAGGGTTTTTCAATGGTGAAGCTTTTCAGCCCTAAGACCATCTAGAAAAGTGTTCCCTTCCCTTGGGATCAATTTGGCATCATCATCACACCTTTTCAGTGGTTGGATCTCCCAGAAAGTGAAACCCTAGTTTCACAAAAGTACCAGAAAACCAAAGAACCAGAAGTACCAGAGTACCAGAGGTACCAGAAAACCAGAAGCACCAGTCCAGAAATCCACAAATCAAGTTTGGAAGGATAAAAGTTGGATTTTCTCAGATCCAAGCACACCAGACTACTCACCTCAGCGAAGCACATCTCCTGGTAAATTCAAAATTTGACTTTGAGCATTTTCATTTTTCGATTATTTTCCTAGCTCCAGGTAAAAGATGTCTGCAAGCATGAAGCTTCCTGACAAACTGGAAGGCATAGACAAATTTCATGCCTAGAAGTATACGATCAGCCTGATCCTTTTAGAGAATGACCTAGCAAGATTCATCAAAGCAGAAGTGCTAGAACCCGAAGATGTTGTAGAGAAAGAAAAGCATCAAAAGGACTCAATCAGGGCCCAAAGAATCATTGCAAACTCAATCAAATACCACTTGATTCCTTATGTGTCATCCAAGAACACTCAGAAAGAGATTTTTGATTCTCTAAGCAAAATATGCGAAGGAAAGAACATCAACCGAAAGATGAATCTAAGATCTCAATTGAAGAATACGAGGATGCAGAAAGGAGAAATGATCCAAGAATATTTCTCTAGAATCTCAGAGTTTAAAGAACAGTTAAAAGCGATTGGAGACACCATAGACTAAGACAAACTCATAATGACGGCCCTAAATGGTCTCACAATACCTTGGGATGCATTCATCCAAACGATATGTGCCAGATCAGAGAAGTTGCAGTTTGATAGTCTATGGGAAGAATGCATCCAAGAAGAAACAAGGGTAGCTAACCATGAAGCGCTACTAGCAAGAGATGATGATCAAGCCCTAGCTACACACACCAAAAGAGGAAGGAAGAAACCCTACTTCCAAAAGGAGACTCATAAAGAGCCTCAACCACCAAACAGATTCAATAATAAAGAATCTCATCCAAGGAGATTTCAGAAGAAAGGACAACAAAGGGAAAGAGACTACTCATCTGTACAATGATATCATTGTGACAAGATGGGACACATTGTGAAATTATGTCCAGCCAGACGAGAAGAATACAAGAGAAAACAAAAGAGGCATCATTCCCATGCAGTTGAAGATGAAGAACCACCTCCAAAGATGATAAGAGAACAAATTAACAACCATGTCTTGTAGAAACAATCATCCCAGGCCATTGAAAACTCATGTGAACTTTGGCATAGAATACTACATCACATCAACTACAAGGTGCTACCCTACATATGTAAAGCGGTCACAGGTTTGCCAGAACTCAAGGTTGACCATGAAGGCATATGCAATGGATGTGCACAAGGGAAGAACATCAAGAACCCCTTTCCGAAGAGAGACAGCAAAGCAAAAGGAGTCCTAGAACTCACTCACTCAGATGTGTGTGGTCCAATGCCATCAGCCTCCATTAGTGGGTATGTATACCATGTATCATTCATTGATGATTATTCTCGTAAGACCTGGATGTATCCCTTAAAATCTAAAGATGAAGTGTTCAACCAGTTCAAGGAATTCAAAGCCTTGATTGAGAATCTTTCAGAAAGAAAGATTAAGATACTCGGGTCAGATAATGAAGGAGAATACACCCTATTCTTCTCCTATCATCTTCAACAGAACGGTGTAGCTGAAAGGAAGAACAGAACAATAATGGAAGTTGTGAAGACTATGATACATGATCAAGATATTCCTATGTGCTTATGGGCAGAAGCAGCAATGACAGTTGTTTATGTGCAAAACCAATTATCCCATAGTGCACTTGGGTTCAAGACCCCTGAAGAGATGTTCACTGGAAAGAAGTCAGAGGTAAGCCATCTCAAAATATTTGGTTGTCCAATCTTTATTCATATACCGAAAGAGAAGAAAAACAAGCTGGAACCCTCAGGAAAGAAGGGAATATTCGTGGGATACTGTGAGGTCTCCAAGGCCTTCAGAATCTACATACTAGGTCACCACCACATTGATATCAGCAGGGATGTGACCTTTGATGAATATGCAACGCTCAAGAAGTCAAGAAGATGGCAGTTTGAAGAAGTATATGAAGAGGAACCCATAATCCCTAGAACTACTGTGAGGGAGGTTCCCAGAGCCGCTGAACCAATGAGGGAAGTCATAACTTCCCATGATGAAGAGATTCTAGAAAACCATGATGTAATAGAAGCTCAAGAACCTCCTCAGATGACAATCCTCCATAAAAGAAAGCCAGCTTGGGCTAGAGAGCTTATTTAAGATGGAGAGAAGTACGGTGTTCCAGAAGGAACCTCAAAACAAGTGAAAAGACCAAATCCATTCTCCAGTTACACAGCTTTGATGTGTGATCTCCTAGAAGAGGAGCCTACCTATGTTGAAGAAGCCAGCCAGAAGAAAGAATGGGCTGATGCCATGACAGAGGAATACCAATCCATAATAAAGAATGATGTATGGGAAATAGTTCCCAGACCGAAGAGTAAAGACGTGGTATCCTCCAAATGGATCTTCAAAATAAAACATGTTGCTGATGGAAGTATTGAGAAATATAAAGAAAGATTTTTCGCTCGTGGATTTTCCCAGAAAAAAGGCATTGACTATGAAGAGACATTTGCTCATGTGGCCAGATACACTTTGATCAGAACCATCATAGCCCTTGCAGCTAAGATGAAGTGGAAGTTACACCAGATGGACGTAAAGACAGCCTTCCTAAATGGTGTCATTGAAGAGGAAGTGTATATAAAGCAACCTCAAGGATTTGAAGTTGCAAACAGGAAATCTCATGTCTGCAAATTGAAGAAAGCCTTATACGGATTGAAGCAAGCTCCCAGAGCTTGGTATGGCCATATAGACAGTTTCCTGACAAGTTTGGGCTTTACCAAGAGTAAAGTAGATTCTAACCTATACTTCAAGGCTATGAACGATGAGCCAGTGATACTATTTCTATATGTGGATGACTTATTCTTAATTGGAGAAGAAAAGCTCATCACCAAATGTAAGAAGAGACTTGCTTCCGAATTTGAAATGAAAGACCTTGGCCTAATGCATTATTTCTTAGGTCTTGAGGTATGGCAGAGTCCAGAGAGGATCTTCCTTAACCAAGGGAAGTATGCAGTCAAAATCCTAAAGAGATTCAACATGTTGGATTGCAAACCCATGAATACACCCATGGAAGTGAAGTTGAAGTTGTTGGTTGAGACTTCATCAGAATTGATTGATACCACACTGTACAGACAGATTATTGGATCGCTGATGTACCTGACGAACATCAGACCAGACATTTGTTTTTTCATGAACACCTTGAGCCAGTTTCTGGTAGAACCCAGGCATGTTCACCTAGTTGTTGCAAAACATGTGATGAGGTACCTTAAGGGTACATTAGATTGTGGTCTCAGTTATGACAGAGATCATGATTTCACATTGAGTGGATACACTGATTCAGATTGGGCAGGAAGCATTGCTGATAGGAAAATCACTTCCAGATGTTGTTTCAGTTTAGGATCAGCCATGATCTCGTGGTAGAGTAGAAAGAAATCCAGCATTGCTCTCAGCACAGCAGAAGAAGAATACATTGTTGCGTGTTCTTCTAGCTGTGAAGTTATATGGCTTCAAAAGTTGTTGACCGGTCTATTTGACCTAGAGATGGAAGCAACCTCGATCCTATGTGACAACCAGAGCTGCATAAAGATGACAGAGAATCCTGTATTCCATGATAAGTCGAAGCACATAGAGATCCGATATCATTACATCTGTGACATGGTACAGAGAGGATCCATAAAGCTCCAGTACATTAGCATGGATGAATAGATTGCTGACGTGTTGACCAAGCGCCTATCTCGTGTGAAGTTTGAGTATTTCCGAGATAAGCTTGGCATAGTCCGAAAGGACCTTCCTCGAAAGGGGGAGTAGTTGTTGTGATGAGATATTCCCTGCTTCCGACCTTATGGTTATGACATAAAGCAGGACGTTGTGTTCCTTGCTTCTGACCTAGTTGTCAGACGTAAAGTAAGAAGATGAGATGTTCCTTGCTTCTGACCTTGCTGTCAAACATAAAGCAAGATGATGTGTTCCTTGCTTCTGACCTAGTTGTCAGACGTAAAGCAAGATGAGATGTCCCTTGCTTCTGACCTAGTTGTCAGACGTAAAGCAAGATGATATTTTCCTTGCTTCTGACCTAGTTGTCAGACGTAAAGCAAGAAAATGAGATGTTCCTTGCTTCCGACTGGATAGTTGAGACGTAAAGCAAGATGATGTGTTCTTTTATTCTGACTTGGTTGTTAGATGTAAAGCAAGATGATGTGTTCCTTGCTTCTGGTTGGATAGATGAGACATAAAGCAAGATGATGAGATGAGGCTAGTACTGTACTTCCAGCTGGATAGTTGTGACGTAAATCCAGTCTATCATCCTGCTTCCAACCTAATGGTTGTGACGTAAAGCAGAATGAGTATCTTGCTTCCAGCTTTATTGTTGTGATGTAAAGCAAGACTATGAGACGAGACTAGAACTGTGCTTCTGACTGGATAGCTGTGACGTAAAGCCATTCTAGTATTATGATGATGAGCCAGCCTAGTGCTGTGATGATGATGATGTATTAGTTTTTATACTAATCCATATTCACGCATATGATGATTGCATTCTTTTGAGAATGGTGATGCCTGTCATTGAAGAAAACTTTTGATGACTTATAGATATGCCAGTCAGTGCTCCAAGATGATACTAATGATGTTTCCCTCCTGATGTTGTTGATGATACAGACCTCTCTCTCCTGATATTGTTGAAGAATACCCTTCTTGTTAAGGGGGGGTGTTGAAATAATGTAACTGCAAAGTGTATTCTTATTATTATTGATATATTATTCATAGGATCAATCCCCATTGTGGATTGATCATGTCAGTTATTGTAATAGGACCAAATCCCCTTTTGCAGATTGGTTAAAAGACAATTGTAATAGGCAGAATAAGAAGTCGGCCCCAACAGATATTAAAGAGGCCCAGAAATATAATAAAGGTGGGTTTACCCACCCAGTTTGAGAAGTCGGCCCTGCCAGTGAAGAGACACTTCACACGTGCCAGACTTGTATAAATAAAGAGGTCGGTGCCTCACTTAGACACACAACACACTTTCTCATTCTGAGAGATAAGTTTCGGATTTCCAATTGGAGAAGAGAGAGAGAGAGAGAGTGGGGCATCTTTTGGAGAGGACTTTCTGTTTCAGCTAGAGTTATCTCTTGGCATTGTATTGGCAATCTATAATAAGGAAGTTTTGTTGGGTTTTCTTCCCCTAGAGGGTTTCCCAGGATAAATGTTGTGTCTCTTGTGATTGTGTATTTCTCAGTGATCTTGTCTTATATTGTTGTTATCTATTGAAATTCAAAGAACTATAATAATGGCATAATCATTAACAAATTAAGTGGGACAAAGTTCTATTTTACTACATTAACATGTATAACTCATATTAATTATATTGACAAAAAATATTTTTCTATTTTGATGTGTAAAGAAGAAAATAAACATTGCTAAAATAAGGAAAAATTATCATGAGTTTTATAGTGAAAATTGAAGAAAAGTGATGAATTTCAACATAAAATATTAAATGAATTACAAGATTTTATGATGAAAACTTTAATCAAGTGGGCGCAAAGTTCTATTTTACCATATTAACATGTATAACTAATATTAAGTATATAGATAGAAAAATATCTCTCTATTTTGACGAGTGTAAAGAAGAAAATAAACATTGCTAAACTAAGAAAAAATTGTCATGAGTTCCATAGTGAAAATGGGCATTGGTCAATCCCAAAACACAAGTTGGATGAAAGGGTGTGTCAACTTTGCGAGACCAAGAGGGTTGAAGATGGAAAGTACTTTCTCTTAAAATATCCATCTTATACCCAAATTAGATATTAATTTCAAAAGATTTGTCACACTACCAACTTTCCTAAACTTTTAACTCAACAAAACTATGATGATCTTGGAAGACTTATATGGTAAAATTATAAAAAATTGCAAGTAATCCCTTGCCTTCTTAAGGCCTGATAAACCAATTCTTCTTCTTCTTCTTCACCACCACCACCATCACCACCAACATAAACAATTATTTTATTAAAAAGATATTACATTCATGAGAGGTGAATATACATGTTCCAATATGAAATAAAGGATTGTTCATAGATTTGAAAAAACCCATATACTAATTGCGTATGACCATACTATCTATACAAAATACAAATTATCCCTTACCCATACTATTAAAAAAAATATTGTTCAGTCTTACATTCTTTCCCAAAAAACATGGTTACATTGTTGAAATTAGTGCAGCTGCAAGAGACATTCTCCGGGACGATGGCATAAGACCCTAGTTGAGAACTAGGGGCCTCAGTGCACTCCTGGGGTTTCTTGGTTTGGGACCAAGCAGTGATAGTTAGGGAAAAAGACCCTAGTGAGGGCCCCCAGTACATGACTGGGGTTCTTGGTCTAGGACCAAGCAGTAAGTCCCTAGATGTGTTATAGGGCCCCTGGATGTGTTCCAGGGAATCCTTGCCCGTTGCTTGGATTAATTATTGGATGTGTTCCTTAATGGATGATGTAAGTCCATATATGTGTTCTAGGGACCCTGGATGTGTTCCAGGGAACCCTTTCTTAACTCATGGGTTGATCCTTGGTCTTGTACCTTGGTGGATAAGACCCTAGATGTGTTCTAGGGCCCCTAGATGTGTTCTGGGGAAACCTGGTCTTGGACCAGGTAGATCTTGGTTTAAATACCAAGATGTGATGATGTGTGATCCTATTCCTCTCTCCCGGGATGGTCCATGAGACCTAGGAGTAGCTAAGAAGATGGACATGACCACATTGTTGATGTACCCTCTTATGCAGTGATGATAAAAGTTTATAAGTCACTATGAGACTTATGTGGACATGTTTTTCCATTGAGGACCCCCTTGACTTTGTCTTAAAGTTCCCCTTGCTTGTTGTCTTGTTTTCCTTCTTGTTTTATGTGATGTTGGGTTTTTATAATTACTTTGACTTATTTGACATTCAATTAATATTTATATTAATTAAATTGTCATTATTAAATTGTTTTATTTTAGCCCTACCCTTCTTCATAAAACTATATAAGGAACCTTTCCCCTCTCATTTTAACACACACACTCACTCCTCACTCTTTAATTGTTGTGGCTACCTCAGTTGTATTTCTTTGGTGATGGTGTGTCCCCTCTAGTGGTTTCTCTTTTCAGATCTGAGGTAATTGTTTGGATACTTGTTGGCTAGGAGCTTCATCTGTTTTTCCTATTGTTGGTGTAGAGGTGTCGAACCTCTCCTTGATGGTCTAGTTTGTTGTGGTTGTCGTGGACTCCACCTTGGACCTTCCCTTTCTTTCCTAAAGGTGTCATGGGATGTCCCTTGACTGTGCAAAGGTGTTGTGTCCCTTCTTTGAGGTTGTCGCTAAGTGTGTTGATGTTGGTAGCTTTGCCTCTTGCTTGTTGTCCATTTTTGTTGGTGGTTTGTCCCCTTCCTTGTTGTCTACAATTGTTGGTACCTTCCTCTTGAAGGGTTTGTTGTCCCATTTTTTGTTGCTTTCTTATTGAACGGTTTGTTGTCCCTTTTTCTGGTACCTTCTCTAGCTTGAAGGTTGTGATTGTTGTAGGTTTTTACAATCTCAAATTTGGACAGTAGTTAAGTGTTTTACTCCAACCTTGATTTTGGTCCTTCCCTTGGAAAAATTGTCTACCAATCCTCATGATAGAGATAAAAACCCTAGAGGTTTGATCCATGAACCTTAAACTGGTTTTCTGAGCATATTAAAGAGGACTACATCCACACATGTGACAGGTACATTCTTCATTGGCTAAGAGGTAAGCTAAGGTTTGTTTTATGTACTCAGAAAAAAAAAGTTTATGTTCAGAATTTAATTTTATATATTCAGATATGTTTATGTATTTTCTTAAATGTGCTGATCTAAAATTATACTAGTGAAAAAAAATTAAAAGTAGTATTGTTTTCTCTATTTTTCCCTAAATCTATCATGGTATGAGAGCTTAGGGCATGAAAAGATCTCAAGAGTTGTAGACTTGAGCCTGTGTAGATCAACTTCTTAGGGTTTGTTTTGCATATCAGCAATAAATCCATTTCATAATTTGATCCAGAACTCAGCATGGCCTCATCTTCAGTTAAAGCAGAAGATAGGATTGAAGGGGACTCCAACTTCAATGCTTGGAAGTCTAGGGTACTCAACATACTATAAGATAAGGGGACTCCAACTTCAATGCTTGGAAGTTTAGTTTTTTTCTTTTCAAAGATTTCTCAAACCAAAGATCAGCTTACAACAATTGGAGTTTTTGTGGATGATGATGACTTTGTACAAACTACAGTTGATGGACTCCCTGAGTCATGGGAAATCTTTCTCGCTTCATTCAACGGAAGAAAAGCTCAACCTAACTTCTAAATATTATGGCATGATTGCTTAGAAGAAGAGGGAAGACTCAAAAGTAGAAATGAGCACTCAACTGTAACAGTTTAGTTAAAGACAAGAGATGGAAAATTTTCCTTTAGCACAAAGGCAAAGGTAAGAAACCACAAGGTAAGCTATCTCAATTTCATTCTCATTTATCTAAAGTAAGATGATTTAACTGTAAATTACTAGGTCATTATGCAAAAGATTTCAGGAACCCTCCCTCTCCGCAGAGAAGAAAATGTAGGTTCCATGCTTCAGTTGCCACTGAAGAAGAAGAGCCTCAAAAGGAACCTCAAAGAAGGAGAACCATGGTTTCCACCAAAGAATAAGAAAAACACCGATAATATTATCTCATCTTGGCCCTCTCTGGCACTATAACCAAGTCATAGGATGTTTGGTTAATGGACAGTGGGGCCTCCAAACATATGACAGGCTTCAAACTGAATCTTGTAAACTATTGGGACAAGAAGTTCAATGTAAAGGTAGAACTGGGTGAGGATGGCACCTATGACATCAAAGGGTTTGGATCAATGTTGGCATAGGGACAGACCCAGATTTCAACGCTTCAACAATGCACCAACAAAACCCTAACTACCGGCCCTTTCAGCAACACCTTCGAAGCAAATAAAGTCTCACCCGAGGTAGAGGCAAGGGGGGTTGTAGGACTTAAGTGTCTACAACCTAGCTGGGACATAGATATGTGATCACAATACTTAACAGAACACTTATCAATTAACATTCAATAGTCTTTGACCCTTATTCACATCGTAGGTAAAAACCTTAATTACATAACAATGCAGTATTCATCAAGGTCTAAGCACATCTAACCATTCAACACATGGCATTAAAGAATATCTAGCATTTATTCATATTATTAAGCACTAAGCTACTACATCAGATGCATCTAACATACATAAATATTACAGCACTAAGCATAAATCACATCAGTAACATATCAACCACATCACACAAAGAAACCACAACACAGGATATACGTGGTTCACCCCCAACGTGGGGCTACGTCCACCAACTCTTCTCCTCTTTTATTAGCTTCTTCCAATATTCTTACATGCACAGAGCCACAAAGCCAACTCCGCATAGGACAGTATATTTTTGTGCACCTCGCCAGATCCTTCTTCCCCGAGTTAGGTCCAAGCACCAAGCCTTACACAATTCCTTACAATCACTTGCACTTATCTCTACAAGTCCTAGCATAGTCTTGGCACAAAGCCAACCGATCATGCACTAAGCCAATTCGATCACATAGATCCAACTACTAATTTTATCTCTCTCTTACATCACCTATCTATCTATTTATACATTACAAAAGGGGCCTAAACATGGGTAAACCCATGGGTCAACATCCCATACCCGTTACATAAACCCTAAACCCAAAAATCCCACAAAAGGGGGTGAGATCCCACGATCTCCACTTTTCCCGGGTGCTCTGTCTTCGACCATCCTGTCGAAGTCCCAAAAATGGTCAAAAGCAACCAAGGTTCTCCAAAACTTGGTCGAGGGCCAACAGGCCCACAACACTCACTCGTGACTCGTCCTGAGTCACTCTAATTTGGGAAATTTTTCTTCGAAGGCCTCAAGCTACCTCGACTTGTTGCTTCGCCATAGCCTCCTGCTCGGTGAACTCTTGAATGACTATCTCGGTGACAAGTCCTTCCAAGCGTTGTTCCACTGTGGTGACCACTTGTTCCAGTTGTGCACCTTGTCCCTTGAATTCTTCAAAAAGTGTGCAGGCTTCATCCTTCACCAGCTGGAGTCTCTGGGTCACTTCCATGACTCTACTCTGGATGGCATGGACCTGCTGCTGTATTGTGCGTTGTTCCTGTGACCTTTTCATCTTCTCAACCGCTAAAAGAAGTTTCAACTGCACTTGCACTGTCGATGCTTATTGCTTTTCCTCCTAGAGTTGTGCTTCTAATGTTCTTAGTTATGGGTCCTCTACAAGGCACGCATAGGTCTGCGCACTTCATTTACTGAGTTTCTTGCTTTCTAACGCCAATGCCTTGATTCTTTCGACTGCGCTCTAGGTAGTTTCTTCCCTCTGATCTCGCACTTCCTGTGGAGTGCTCGGCACTACTTGCAATTCATGTTCTTCTACTCTTTCTTGGAGATATTGAATGGATTTAGCGAGCTTCCCCACTTGGCTCTCACCTGTCTCTTCTTCCATCGATTCCAATCCCATCATAGAGCAAAGTTTTCAAGTGACTGCTTCTCTAACTCTAATTTGCTCCGCGAGCAGCTGATCTTTCTCTCTCTGGATCTGCTCTCTGTTCTCTTCAAACTTCGCTTGGAGGTCATCTTTCTCTTTCTGTGCAACCTGACTTTTCTCTAGGGCTTCCTCAATTGCTTGCATCAAAACCTTTGTGGCATGTTCTTTTTCCTCCTATACTCGACGAAGGAAAGCCTCTAACGCATATGCTAATCTGTGTAGTTGGGCAGGCTCATCTCCTACTTCTATATCCCTTGATGACAACGACGTAGTAGACACTGCGCGGCTCGAATAGAGAGCTTGTTCCACCCCTTTGAGCTCCGCCTCGAATCTTAGGGATGATTTTAAGGATGGAAATTTATTTTTAAATGTGGAAACCTTGGAGAATCTTATTAATCCTTCATATGCCAAGTATAAATGTTTGGCGATATTTTTGTAAAAATATTGAAATTTCTATGGATTTTATATAGTTTGTATAAAAGTTTGGCGATTTTTAAGGTAAAATAATTTTATCCTATAGAATTTGGGCGAATATTTTTTAGAATGGCGAATTGTTTTTGGGGAAAAACCATGGAAAATTAGCCCATGAGAGAAATTTAGCACCTAAAATCATCCTTGGGGCCCTTGATCCTATCATACATTGTCTCCTATTTGGCTTCGTTTCACTACAAAATATCCTCTGAGGTATCTAATACAGCTACGATGATGAGGTCAATATCATCCACCGTAAGTATAGTCTGTAATTGAGGCTTATTGGCTCGTGAATTCTTTCATGCTAAGGGTTTCTTTGGAGAAACCTTTCTTTTCTTTGACATCTTGGCCTCTGTAGGGGGATCTTTAGATAGTGTCACTTCACCCTGTTCCTGCTTGTCTTCTTTCCCTTCATCCTCTTCTTGGTCTACTTCATCATCTCCTCCTCCTCCAGGTGAATCGGGCGCAGTTTCCTCCAATGCGATGTTCATTTCCTGCACTTCTTTTTTTTTCTTCTTCTTGCTACTGTTGGGTCCATCATACTCTTCTCGAGTGAGTACAGGACTTCTGATGAGGCCGGGGTTAGAGAGTTATGTTTGTTTGATTGGTACAAGGAATTCTACAGGCCATTCCTTGTTTATTTCCTACATATCTTCCTCGGTGAGTTTGTAATAGGACTGGATCTCTTCCTTATGTTTGTCCCCGTACGCAGTGATGTAAATGAAGTACTTGTCTACATGGAACTTCGCAAGTGGCTTGAACCTATGGAGTGTATTCAACGTCATGCGAGGGAAGGATTCAATGGCCCTCTTCAACTACAAGTAATAGGTGTGGAACACCGCATTAGACTTCCATTGCTTCGCCATGTCACTTGAATACCAGAGGGTAGCGAACCTCGCAGCCAATGGTTTGGACAACTCGACTTCGGGGAAGTTTTATCCCTCTAGCATCTCCCAAGTGATGAAGGCAAAAAGAATCAACAACCAACTTAAGTGAAACTCATAGCCCTAGTCCTGTGCTTCACGAAAATCTTGCTCCAACTGGTTGACAAGGTAGCTCGCCCAGTTCATCTGCATCCCTTCAACGCACTTTCCCGTGAGGTTGATGACAAACCCTGTGACCTGTGTTGGCCTATTCTTCCTAAAGAGATTACCTTCTATCAACTAACAAGATAGGCGCACTGCACCATTTTGGATGGAGGCTACCTTGTAGCCCCGCTTCCCCTTCTCTACATCATCATAAGTTTCCTTTATTCGTTGCACAAGGGCACAATCTGCAGCCTTCCCTAGGTAAAAATCCTGAGGGTCCGGTCCTTGCATGCTCAATCAAGTGATCTGGTGGATCAACACCGGATCTACAGTGATGCGTCTATCCAACCGCAGGTAACCACCATGGTAGCATGACAGGAGGATTTTAACGCACGCGTTAACCTCATAATGTCTATTGAAGTGTGGTATCTTCATCACATTAAGGATTGTTGATCTCGCGATGTCCATGGTCCGTGACTAAGGAACTATCTTTGGATTCTTCCCTGTTGTCTTTGTCAAGTACTTATGTGGTGCGATCATTCCATAATTCTTATGGTCTCTTAAGTTGAAATCATTGATCTTGAGCGTCAGAATCTGTCCCAACTGCAGTCCAACTACGCGTATCCCCTTCGGGAGGTACGCAATGATCAGTGTATAATTGAAATATCTCAGGATGATTTCACGACTAACCATGCCAGCCAAAGGTGGGATATAGTCAGGAAATACTGACAGGATGAGCTTCACATTCGCCAGGTCATCGCAGTGCTTACTTCTTTTCTCTGTCGGAGTTCAGGATGGCCCAGATCGACATGCAGTTGATAGGGATGCTTTCAATCCTCTAGTCAATGAGGCCTGTAATCCTGCGGACATGACCTTTTCAGCCACGAGGTCTATTATGATCTCCTCCACAGACTTCTCTATTGCGCTACGTTTTCCTGACATACACGCTCGAGATCGGATGTATCAAGTAGGCGGACAAAACTCAAGGTAAGAAAACGGGTTGTGAGGTCTCAATAAGCATAGCGCGATAGAAATCAATTCTCTATGGGCTCGAATAATCATAGTTTGCAAAAGTATCCCCAGTGAGATCACATTCGATGGATTAAATATATAATGTCGTAACAGACTCCTCCAATAGGCAGGAATGTCTCAATCAATACGATTCCATCCATTATGGCATGGTCCCAATGGTCCAATGGTGATCTTTCCGGAAATAACTTTGTTTCTTATTCGTTCTGGAGAATCATTCTAATGATTGAGACACCTCCAATGTTCATATTGCTTCACCATGGAAAAGTGTCAATTTGTTTTGTTCTGTTATTCCAGCAAGGTTCAAGTTCTACAAGTCTTCCTTCTGCGAAGTCCTTTCTGGAACCTCCTGCAATTTTTCTAACTCTTATTTATTCTTACTGAGCTTTCTTGCTTTCTTTCTTGTGATCTGCATCTATGGATTCCTCTATCCAATCTTATTCTTATCTTCTCTTAGAATAGTAACTTTCATTGTTGAGGGTCTTTCACAGGGTTTGAGGGTGATACTTCTTCTCTTACTGTTTATGGAGTAGGTGCTCTTCTCTCCTGCATGGATAAGTTCTTTAAGCCTTCTTGCATTCTTCCAACTTTGACATCTAGGTCTCTGGTCCTTAGTTGCTTCGACTTGTCCTCGTGTTATTCTATTAAGCGCGTTATTCTCCATGAAATCTCTTAATTCTTTCCTTTTTTGTTCTATAGCTTCCTCTTCTTCTTTCTTTCGGATCTGATCTCTCTCAATCCAAGTCCTTCCTAATAGAAGTGCAAAAGGAGCGTTGTTCTCAACAAAATTAATGACCTTGAATTCTTCTTCTGTCGATGTTCCATGAGCACTCATAGGTACATGAGTAAGTCTTCCACATAGGGTTATCATCTTTCCTTTAAACAATCCTATTCCTCCCAATGAAGGAACCATAGCAGGCTTTCCCAAAATTTCCCAAGTACGTTATGTCATAATATTCACCTGTGTTTTTGCATCCAATGCACAGTCTATGTCGAAGTCTCCTATTCTTGTTTCTATGCAATACTTCTCTTTTAATATCTCTTGTAAGCGAATGTCTCTGTGATCATTCATTGTTTCTTTCATCTGCAATAATATAGCCTCTGATTATTTCTGGTTCTTTAGCATATTCTTAGTCTCTTGACCTTCCTCATGATTTTCTTGTCTCATGTTCATCTTCTCAACTTTAGCAATCATTCTAGGGAAATCCAAAACTTCATGTTCAGTAGATTTACAACAAAGGCAAATAGGACCTCTACCAGGCCATTCCTTAGCAAGATGTTCCAGTCTTCTGCAACTATAACAAAGAGTCAATCCTCTCTTTCTCTTAAATGATCCTTGTTGGCACAAGGGAAGACCTAAGGTTCAATGCTTCAACAGTGCAGCAAAAAAACTTTAACTACTGGCCCTTTCGACAACACCTGTGAAGCAAATGAAGTCTCACCCGAGGTAGAGGTAGGGGGGGTTGTAGGAATAAAGTGTCTACAACCTAGCTGGGACACAGATCTGTGATCACAATACTTAACAGATCACTTATCAATTAACATTCAGTGGCCTTTGACCCTTATTCACATCGCAGGTAAAAACCCTAATTACATAACAATGCAGTATTCATCAAGGTCTAAGCACATCTAACCATTCAGCACATAGCATCAAAGCAAATCTAGAATGTATTCATATTATTAAGCACTAAGCTACTACATCAGATGCATCTAACATACATAAAGATTACAACACTAAGAATAAATCACATCAGTAACATATCAACCACATCGCACAAAGCAACCACAACACAGGATATATGTGGTTCACCCCCAGCATGGGGCTACGTCCACCAACTCTTCTCCTCTTTTATTAGCTTCTTCCAATCTTCTTACATGCACAGAGCCACAAAGCCAACTCCGCATAGGACAAGAGATATGTGTGTACTTCACTAGATCCTTCTTCCCTGAGTTAGGTCCAAGCACCAAGCCTTACACAATTCCTTACAATCACTTGCACTTAGCTCTGCAAGTCCCAGCACAGTCTTGGCACAAATCCAACCAGTCATGCACTAAGCCAATTCGATCGTATAGATCCAACTACTAAGTCTATCTCTCTCTTACATCGCCTAGATATCTATTTATACATTACAAAAGGGGCCTAAAAATGGGTAAACCCATGGGCCGACATCCCATACCCATTACATAAACCCTAAACCCAAAAATCCTGCAAAAGGGGGTGAGATCCCGCGATCTCCGCATCGCCCGAGCGCTCTGCATTTGACCAGCCTGTCAAAGTCCCAAAAATGGTCAAATGCGACTAAGGTTCTCCAAAACTTGGTTGAGGGCCAACAATCAGCATCATTTCATCTTCAATCAGGTAATGTATTTCATATTGATGAAATTCTTTATGTTCCTGGATTAAAGAAAAATCTCATCTCAGTTGCAGTGTTAGAAAGCAAAGGGTACTCAATAGATTTAAGCAAAGGGAAGGCTCTCATGTGGCCCTCAAATAGTAATTTACTCTCTTCCATGACTATCAAAACTCGTGAGAGTCGACTTTACAAAATAATCGGTCAAGTTGTTCAAGCATCAACTCACGAGATGATAAACCGCTGCGAAATGCGCTCAAGTTTTGATTAGATTGTACCGAATGGATGGATGGGTGCGCGTCCACATTTGGTTGGTGTAAATTTTAGCATGTTCCCTGATTTATGCATTGAACATTGCATCGGATGCATAGGACCTTCCTCATTGTAAAGATAAAGATGCAATAAATTCATGATACCACTATTCCATGGCCCTGACAAGTAGGCATGATGTTAAGTATGCATGGAATTCCTTGGCTGCTGGCATTCATTTGTTGCTATGCTTCTTCAGATTGTGGGGATGGATACCTTCATTGTCTTGATCCTCAACATTCTGGCCTTGGCATACTATGTTCTAATTCTCAGCAGAAAAGCAAAGAACGGAGCCCCTCCAGAATGGCCTTTTGTTGGGATGCTCCCGTCCTTGTTTATACATTTCAACGATTTATACAATTCGATTTCAAGAATCCTTATAGGATGCGGGGGAACTTTTATCACGAAAGGCCTTCCGCAACCTATTTTCCTTACCAACGATTCCGCAAACGTGGAGTACATTCTCACAACTAAGTTTTTGAGTTTTCCAAAGGGTCCTGGTTTCAAGAGCGCATTTACAAATGTGTTTGGTGTAGAAATTTTAATACAAATTATGTATTGCATGGATTCTCCTGATCTAACAATTATATGCCACTATTAAATACAAAATTGCTTCTACAAATATTCTTGTGGAATTTAAAACACGATCGCCAATTGCAATATCAAGAAGAAAGATCAATCACACATAACACAGGTGTTTTTACCGGAAAAGCATAAAGTTAAAAACCCCACTATCATATATTATGTATATATCATGGATCATGAAACAATCTCATACAAAACTCTAATCCAAGATCTCTCAGTACAATAGACAATCGTCTCACACTGTCATACAAAAGTTGGCAAATTCATGTGCCAATTTACTGCTTCCAGACAGCCTGCCTCCTCTGCGCAATCCCTATTGATGGAAATCCCTGCAATGAATGAATTCCTCTTGCCTAGGTTGCGCATTCCTCATGGGCACATCCAATGTGTGTGTGGTTGCATGAGTGCACCCACTAAATTCACAATTGATAGTCAAATTGTCCCTTTCACCTATTATCTCAATTGGGTCTCCACTGGATCTAACATGCATGTAGTTAACAGTGGTAAATCTTCAGTTGCATGTGAGACCACTGATTGTGAATTAATTAATAATTAATTCACTAATCTCTCACTAGTGTAAGTTCAGTTACAACTAGTACAACTGATCTTAACTCGCTTAATTGAGTTAAACTACTTTACAACTCACATAACTACACATCCAATTATGTTACAACTTCGAATCACTCAGTTACAACTAATTCGACTTGCATGTCCCACCAACCAACCTTTGAACTCGAAGTTCCTATAGCTAACTAATTTTCCACTTCAATTAACTATTTCCAAGTGCTCATTGAGAATAAATTAATATTTATTGTTCAATTATTATTAAGAGATAATAATAGTCGACATACATCTATAAATAGAATTTGATCACCATCTATAAATAGACTTCCACCTAAAAATAGCATGAGGCTCCATCCTAGTGTAGGTGCATAATTTTCACTAGGATCTTCTTGTTGAATATCAACACTCCCTCTCAACAAGAAAGGGATTATCCTTCACCCCGATCATGTCTCTATGGTATTCGAATTTGCTCCTGGTGAGCACCTTCGTCAGAATGTCTGCATCTTGTTCTTCTGTAGGAATGTATTGAAGCAACATGATCTTCCACTGCACACAATCTTTGGTATGATGATACTAGATATTTATATTCTTATATCTATCATGAAACAGAGGATTAATCGAGATTTTAATGCAACTCTAATTATCACAATGAATCATTGTCGGATCTAAATGAGAACAAAACAAACCAACCAAGATCTTTCTCATCCAAATAGCCTCACATGCAGCTTGACTCACTGCCATGTATTTCACTTCCACTGAAATGAGTGCCACGGATCTGTGTTTCTTGTTGTACCAAGAAACAGTTGTAGATCTGATACTTAATATCCCCTCTGATGTGATTTTTTTTTCCGTTGGGTTGTCCGCCCAATCTGCATCCATGAAGCCATGCAACTTCACCTCATCCATCTGTCTGTACCATAATCCATACTCAGATGTGCCCCTCAGGTATCTCAGGACATGCTTACTCACCTTCCAAAAGATCTTGGTAGGCTTAACCATCGTTTGACTCATATGGTTAACTGCACAGCAAATGTTCGGTCTCGTGTTCACTAGATACATTATCAAACCCACTAATTGTCGATAGACATTAGCATCCACTACCTCTCCAAAAGTAGCATCCTCTTTCTTCCAGTTTCCTGGAAGAGGATTATCCATGGGTTTGCATCCCTCCATGTGAAACTTACCCAATATCTCCCTTGCATACTTGCCTTGAGACACAAAAATTTCACCATCTCGCTGCCATATTTCCAATCCAAGGAAATAATGAAGGAGGCTCATATCCTTCATCTCGAACTCCTTTGCAAGGTCCTCCTTGCATGAGTGTATCAACTTCTCATCACCAGTCAGTATTAAATCATCAACATAAAGAACAATGATTAAAAGATTAACCTCCACCACAATTTGGTATAGGTTTACATCTGCTTCATTTTTGGTGAAGCCCGGTCCGGTGAAATAATTGTCTATCCAAGTGTACCAAGCATGGTGTACTTGCTTCAGCCCATACATCACTCTTTTGAGTCGCACACATGCAACTCACTGTTGATGATCTCAAATCCTTCAGGTTTCTCTATGTACACCTCTTCCTCAATGATCCCATTGAGAAACACAATTTTTACATCCATCTGATGCATGCACCATCCCATCTGTGTTGAGAGTGCAAAGATGGATCTTATGGAAGAATACAGTGCTACAGGTGAAAATGTTTCTTCATAATCTATCCCCTCAATATATGACAAGCCCCAGGCCACAAATATGGCCTTGTATTTCTCCACACTCCCATCAGTAGCTTTCTTTACCTTATAGATCCATCTCGAACCTACCACTAATTTGTCGACCGGTCTTGGGACAATTTCCCATGCACTGTTTTTGACAATGAAGTCATACACCTCCACCATTGCATCAACCCAAGTGGGATCTTGTACTGCTTCCTGAAAGGAAGATGGCTCAGTCACAATACATTTTCTCATGAGAGCCATGTATACAGTGAATCGATCAGGAGACTGTCTATGTCTGCACTGTAAAGTAGGGGCTCCTACATTCTATGCAGCGTCTAGTCTCAATCTATCAGCTTCCGTGGTGCGCTTTCTGCCATTTCTGATGGATGGATCTGCATGAGTGGCTTCCTCCACTCCATGAACTTCCTCATGTGGCTAATCCACATCTTGAGACTCACCTTTGGGAACCCGCAGTTCCTCCTCTGCATGCAAATCTAGCTCCTCTCAAGCGATGACCGCATGGCTTTCCCCTCATCAAATTTTACATCTCATCGCATAACAGTCATCTTACTGTTAGGAAAATACACATGATAATTATGGGGTTTTTCTATGTACCCCACAAATATCCCAACTTCAGCAGTCGGCTCCAGCTTCTTCCTGGTGTTCTTGGTCACATGCACATAAACAGATGAGCCAAAAATCTTAAAATGAGAAACATCAGGTTTCTTACCAGTGAAAGATTCTTCAGGTGTACTCATGCCAAGTACTCTATGAGGACAACGGTTTTGCACATAAACCGCAGTGTTGCATGCTTCCGCCCACAAATGCATTGGTAGGCCCTGATCATGCAACATCACTTGTGTTTCACCCATGATCATTCTGTTCTTCCTCTCCACAACCCCATTTTGTTGTGGGTTATGAGGCGCTATGAGTTCTATTCGAATTCCTTCTTTGCTGCAGAAGTCTTTGAATTCGTTAGAGATGTATTCTCCACCATTATCG
The DNA here is from genome assembly GCA_009831015.1 of Picea engelmannii. Taxonomy (NCBI): domain Eukaryota; kingdom Viridiplantae; phylum Streptophyta; class Pinopsida; order Pinales; family Pinaceae; genus Picea; species Picea engelmannii. The sequence goes on along the minus strand of ML777258.1, from coordinate 1,547,317 downwards.
CTCCTCAGAGCCTTCACTTTCTTCCCCGACTCTTTCTCCACCAATGATTTAAACTCACAGACCTTTGAGAATGTTTGATCCTTCTTCTGCATGAAGAAGATCTAGCATTTACAAGAAAAGTCATCAACAAAAATAACATAATACTTATGTTTTGTTGTTGAAGCAACCGAGAATGGTCCACACGCGTCTGTTTGAATTCTCTCTAGGATCACCAAAGCACGGTTCTCCTTTTCATGAAAGGTGGACTTTACATACTTCCCCATGGTGCAACCCTTGCACTGATCTAAATGAGCAAGTGTTCCCATTGGAAGTCTAGTAGATATTTGCTGCATGATTTTCAAGGCTCCATGATGAAGATGTCTCAATCGCCTATGCCATAATTCACCCTCATCCCGGCTCACAACTTTTTTTGCCTTGCCCATCATGGCAGTGCAGCCATCTACCTCCAGCTTGTAGATATTCTTAACTTGAATCCTTATCTTCTTGACTTGACCCATTGTTTTATGTCGCAGGAAAGCTTTTCCATCATTGAAAACAACATCATAGCCTCTGTCCTCCAACATTGCGATTGAGACCAAGTTTTTCTTCAAACCTAGAACATGCATAACATCTTTCAATTGAAATGGTTTACCGACTCCCTCTGAAAGGTAATGGTACCAATTCCAGTCACACTGTATTGTCCATCGTCACCCATCTCTACATACATTTTGATATCTTTCTCCTCCAAGTCACTAAAAATCTCCTTATCTCTCGTCATGTGGAAGGAAGCTCCACTATCCAAATACCACACCGATCCCAATGCACTTGACACCATGCATGTGATCAAGGAGAAGTCAAGTTCAAATTGTGAGGCAAGGGCCTCACCAACTGCAGCTCCAGCATCCTTCTTGTTCTTCTTCTTCTGTAGATAGTTAGTTATGAGATGCCCATGTTCATGACAGTGAAAACACTTCACTTTGGACAAATCCAACTTCTTTCCTTTAGACTCGGATTTTGAATGGAATTTATTCCTCTTCCCTTTCCTTGCCTTGGAATCCAAATCACAATCCTCTTCATCATCATTCTTTGATGAAGAGCCATCTCTGGTGTTCTGCCTGAACTCCTCTGCACCAAATCCAACCATAGTCATTCCCAATCTGGCAATTTTTCCCTTCCATTGACAGAGTCTTGATAATTGTGCTAGTTCTTGGGAATTCCTAGGAGAGCCAAGATCACCAAATCATCATTAGCGATTGTTATTACCACACTCCCCAATTCATCTCGACATTGGACAAACTTCGTGAGATATTTTGGAATGGAGTCGCCCTTTTCCATATTGATCTTCCTGAGTTTATCTTTGAGAGCCAATTTCCTATGGTTGTTGTTGTTTTGAAATAGATCCATCAAAGTATTCCACATTGCATATGGTGTGGCTTTCCCATGGAGGTTTGAGACAATGTGGTCTCGTACTCCCTCCAACGGGATCCTTCTCACCTTTACCACTTTCTTTTGCCATGCATCAAGCTTTGCAGCATCTGGCTTAGAAAAATCTTTGTCAATGAAATCCTTCAAGACATTGTCTTCGAGTACTACCTCCATCATGTCCTTCCAAGCATTTTAGTTCGAGCTTCCCTTGAGTGCATACTCTAATATCAAGCCAGTGAAATCCATTTCGATCTTGAATCAGCTGTAGCACCAAGAAAGTCTTTCTACAAATTCGAATTCTATCCAGTCACAAACTCCTCTTCTATAATATTCTGCGCTCTGACACCATGTAGAAATTTTAATACAAATTATGTATTTCCTAGATTCCCCTGATATAACAATTATATGCCACTGTTAAATACAAAATCGCTTCTACAAATATTCTTGCAGAATTTAAAACATGATCGCCAATTGCAATATCAAGAAGAAAGATCATTCACACAAAACACGGGTGTTTTTACCGAGAAAGAATAAAGCTAAAAACCCCACTATCATATATTATGTATATATGATGGATCATGAAACAATATCATACAAAACTCTAATCCAGGAGCTCTCAGTACAATATACAATCGTCTCACACTGTCATACAAAAATTGGCAAACTCATGTGCCAATTTACTACTTCCAGACAGCCTGCCTCCTCTGTGCAATCCCTGCTGATGGAAATCCCTGCAATGAATGAAGTCCTCTTGCCTATGTTGCACATTCCTCATGGGAACATCCAATTTGTGTGTGGTTGCATGAGTGCACCCACTAAAGTCACAATTAATAGTCAAACTATCCATTTCACCTGTTATCTCAACTAGGTATCCACTGGATCTGACATGCATGTAGTTAACAGTGGTAAATCTTCAGTTGCATGTGAGACCACTGACTGTGAATTAATTAATAATTAATTCACTGATCTCTCACTAGTGTAAGTTTAGTTACAACTAGTACAAGTGAGCTTAACTTACTTAACTGAGTTAAACTACTTTACAACTCACATAACTACACATCCAATTATGTTACAACTTTGAATCACTCAGTTACAACTAATTCGACTTGCATGTCCCACCAACCAACCTTTGAACTCGAATTTTCTATAGCTAACTGATTTTCCACTTCAGTTAACTATTTCCAAGTGCTCATTGAGAATAGATTAATATTTATTGTCCAACTATTATTAAGGGATAATAATAGTCGACATGCATCTATAAATAGAATTTGCTCACCATCTATAAATAGACTTCCACCTAAAAATAGCATGAGGCTCCATCCTAGTGTAGGTGCATAATTTTCACTAGGATCTTCTTATTGAATCTCAACATTTGGTGATGGATTGTTTAACATCGATGGAGAACTCTAGATTCACCAAAGGAAGGTGTTTGTGGTAGAATTTAAGTCTGTGTCTAGTCTCACTTATATGTTGAAGTCAGTACAAGACTCCTTGGGCCAAAATCTCATCCCTATTCTGGATAACACCACATCCAAGGGAAGCACGATCGATCTTCAAGACATACTCTTTCATTTCACATTTGACAACATCTGCAAAATTGTGCTTGGAGTGGAAGTGGGGTGTTTAAGTTCATCTCTCCCGACCATTCCTTTTGTCAAAGAATTTGTCGATGTTATTGAAGCATCCTATAGTCGATTTATAACACCTATATTTTTTATAAAGATCATGAGATGTTTTGGTTTGGGGATCAATGTGAAACTTCAGTCTGCTCTGAAGACCATCGACCAGTTTGTCATGGAGAACGTTTCGTCTAGAAGGGAGGAATTGTGTATGGAAAAAAATGGGATGTCGGATAGCCGTGCAGATTTATTATCTATTTTTATGAAATCTCCAGACAAAAATGGAGTCTCGTATTCTGACACGTTCTTAAGAGGCATTTGTCTGAGATTGATTCTTGTTGGGAGTGACACAACGTCTGTGGCACTTTCCTGGTTATTTTGGCTACTTCTTCAACATTCCGGTGTGGAAGAAAATATTTTGAAAGAGATCCACCGCATTTTAAAGAATAGAAAAGCTAATGTCAAACCCGGTGATCCACTTTGTTTCAACATGCAGGAGCTAAAAGAAATTCATTATTTGCATGCATGTCTATCCAAGATAATGAGACTTTACCCACGTTTTCCATTGGGCAGAAAGGAGGCGATAGAGGACGAGGTCTTGCCTGATGGGACGTCTATGAAGAAAGGGACTACTATTATTTACGTTACTTACACCATGGGATGCATGGAAAGCATCTGGGGCAGAGACTGCATGGAATTCAAGCCAAATAGATGGCTTAATGATGAGGGCATTTTTGTGAACCAATCTGTTTACAAATATCATGTTTTCCATGGAGGCCCTCGTCCGTGTTTGGGGAGAGATTTTGCATATTTGCAGATGAAGCACATAGCAGCATCCATGTTATATCGTTACAAAGTGAGGCTGGTTAATGAAGGTGAACAAGTGAAATATAAAGTAGGTGAATTGACTCTCTTTATGAAGAACGGGTTGAGGGTGAAGTTACAACCACGGATAACTGGGTAATCCAAGTTCATATGATGTATTACAACATCTATAGATATATTTGTATGATCAGAGTAATCTACTGTTGCTATGTGTGTTCTACTGTTTCTCTCTGTGTTCTGAATGTTCTCAATAACCCATTTATTACATGATTGGATTTAGTTTTATTAAGTACTTTAATAATGTAATGGGTAAATAACTCATTTATTACATGATGGGATTTACTTAATATAATGTAAAGTGTAAACAACCCATTTATTACATGATGGGATTTAGTTTTATTAAGTACTTTAATAATGTAATGGGTAAATAACTCATTTATTACATGATGGGATTTATTTTTATTAAGTATTTTATTTTAGTAGATTTGAAAAAACCCATATATTAATTGTATATGACCATACTGTCTATATAAAATAAAAATTATCCCTTACCCACATTATTAAAAAAAACGATTGTTCAGTCTTACATTCTTTCGCAAAAAACCTGGTTACACAAATAAACTTCTACGAACAATTCGCATACTTCTATCCATACTCATAATATTAGAGGAAAAATTCCATTCAGTCTGTCTCCTTTCCATCAAAAAAATGACAGAAGCCAAAAGCACCAAAAGGAAGCAATAGTTCCTCCTTTGAGAGCTCATCGACTTTTATGTTAAGTTCTTTGAAAATATGTATAAATGACAACCACTCAAAAGTTTGACATATTTTCATTATATCCTCCAGCAATGGCCCTAAACAGACATTTTCCACTTTGTCTTTCTTGAGATCCCAATCTATCACAAGATTTGAATCTCCCATAACTTGTAGTTTTTTTACTCCTCCACAGTGATAGCTAGCAAGGTCCTTAAAGTTATAAATGTGGCTATGTTGGTTGTACCACTTTGAGGTGCGTAATAGATATACATATAATGATTCTAGTTAAAAAAATAACATGATTCCAACCCCACTGGGTGGAGGGTTGTCTTGGCTTGCGCCATCAAAGAATCCCCACAAAAAATCCATATCGAGCACAAGCATATTCTAGTTTTTTTTGCCTTTGGTTAGAACCTTGAACTCCTTTGAGAAGTTGATGATCATATTTTCCTTGACCTAAGGTGAAATAGCCATGTCTCTGAAGATGCTATTGTTGTGAGCCCACCATATACTATTGACCAGTATGAATGGAAGGCCTTCCATGTGTTTTACCATTTTATCCTCCAACCAAGCCTCCATGCAAGTGTCTAGGATTTTATGCCCCTAGTTCTCCTTCTGCTTGTATTTCTTCTGCGATACACTTGATCACCTGCACTATGTAAGGATAGAAAATAAATAAATGAGGGTGTGTGCACAAAGTTGGTGGATGAAAAAGTGGCAAGGGGGTCAAGAGGAACGTGCATCTGCAAGAATGCATGTGTGTTCCTAGGAACACACACACATTCCTGATGTTAGAAGTTCAAAAAATCTCGAACCTCCACTCAACATGCCACATAGGAATGTTGGTAGGAACGTGTGTGCATTCTTAAGAATATGTGCACATTCCTTAGAATTCATGCACATTCCTAAGAACGTGTGTGTGTTGCTAATGTGGTCATTTTTTAAGGGACTGTGGGCGCAGTTTGTGCCTATTTGCACATCGTGCCTCACGTTTCTTTCTATTTGAGCAAGAAAAGAGGAGAATTAGAGGAGAAAATCTTGGGATCTTGGCATCCTGTCCTTCTCCACCCAGGTATGCTTGATGTTTTGTCATTTCCTTTCTTATCTTTGTCTCCTCTCTTGTTTTCTTTGTCTTCTCCTATGTTATCTTTGTCTCCTCTCTTGTTTTATTTTTCTCCTCCTATGTTATCTTTGTCTCCTCTCTTGTTTTCTTTGTCTCCTCTTTTGTTATCTCTTAACAATTCACTAATTTTGTATAGGTTTTTTACAAGTTCATTGTAAAGATAACACATAATTTTTCTTTGTTTTACACAAAATTATGTTAACGATTTTTTTGGCATAAAATGAAATTGTTGTTTGTAAAATCTTTTTCAAAAGTGCACTTATTAAATTGCAGAAAATATTATTAAAATGGAACCCGGAGACAATGAAAACCACCCACACACAAACCAAGACGAGCAAAACCCCAACCCGCCACAACCACCAAACATAAACATACTGATTGATGAGGGTTTGGATACTTTGAGATCACTTGTCAATGATTTAAGGGGAAAAAGAGAACCTAGCTGGGAGTCCTTGGTCACTTCATTGGACGTCATTGTGAGGCCCATTGCAAGTGCCCAAGGGAAATTAACTTATATTTCTGAATACAGAGCTATAATGTTTGAGTATTACAGGACTAGACTGGATAGAAGCTAAGTTAGATACTTGGGTATTACAAAACAAGATTTGATGTCCCTTTTTAGTGATCCTCGATCTACACAACAACCACCTATCACCAAGAAACACATTTGTATTAATTGGTGTATTCGCCCATAAATTCTTCAAAACTAGATTGATAGTTGGTTTATCGTATTTAATGCACCTCCTTGCAATAACATGGAGTTGCCTTTATATTTTTTGAGAAAATTATGGGAAAAATTTGTTTTGGGTCACCATGTCATCTACTTCGACATTGGTGACTTCCGGGGGGTGGGTTGAGGGTCTGCATAGGACCGAGAGCATGCTAAGTGTGATCACATGTTAGGTTATCATCCCTCTAGGCGAAGACCTAAAACCCCTGCCCAAGGTCTTCCTATTGCATAGGGATTGCAATAGGTACATGTTGTTCTATCATCCTTGACTCGGAGCCTAGTGCAACATGGTAGTTTTGTTCCACTATTTCGGTAGGAGGTACTTGTCGGTGACATTGATAGAGGGTTCAGACCTTCAACCCATAGAGCAGAGTCTAGTGAGGAGACGGCACGTGGACATAACAGTCGTCCATGTGAACCTCACAGATGCTTGAGTTGTAGGAAGACTTGTTATGTGCCTATGGAGGCCAGAGGATAACAAAGCTTCATGGAGGAGGTTAGTATCTTAACAATATCTATGTTCTTCATCATTATATATTTATATTGTATTTTGTGTCTTTATTTCGATATTTTATTGTATGATGTTTTGTAGTTGATACACTTGAATAAAAAACCCTCTATGTCGATAGATGCATCGACGTCTGTCTCCATTACCAATGCAGTGGTAGAAGTAGCTTTCTCTTTTGATGTTCCGCATACACTGGTATGTGTCACATTTGATAAATTCACCATAATGATTTCTTTATTTTCTTGCATCCTAAAATTTATAACGTTCTTGTGTTTCTACAACTTGTAAGACCAAGCGATGTTGAGCAATGTCCACCTGGGATGGACAAGTCACCTGCCTCATAGGTATCATGTGTTGAATTAAATCTCATTTAAATCTCAAATTTGTTGTATTTATGTTGTTGTATTTTACTATTTGGTACTAATAACAATATTATTAATATGTATATAGGCTACTAATATTTTCGCTACTTATAATACTAGTTCAGTTTTTGGGCAACCGATCATGGATTTTGGGTTACCTGTTTCTAGGCCAAGCATTATTCCATCACTTGTACAGCCCATGAGGGTTCATCTCCGCCCAACCTCAGTATCTTTCTTATTGTGTGCATCCTCAGTGGATGCACCCACAGGCCACTCATCTGCACCAACTCTTCCATCGCATACATCCACAGTGGATGCACCCATATGCCACCCACCCCCCTGCCACCATTTCCACCTGTGCCATCCACCGAGACTGCCATAGTAGATGTTTCTTGAGAATGTTGTACAGTCAAGCGCTCCACATTCCAGTGACTTTGCATCGATGCCCAAGATATTCACGGTGAGATAATGTGTTGATGATCAATTTTTAGGTATCATGAATGGAATTGATTTTATGCATATTTGTTTAAATTTCATGTGTTGATCCTTGCAACTCATGCAGTGCGGAATAGTTGAGAGATTAGATTCATGGAGGAGGGTAACACCCTCATGATTGTCAATACCATATGTTGTGGGTTGTCTTATGTTGAATTACAAACTATGATTTTGTAAGTCTTTTAATTGATTGTGGAAAAAAACTTATAACAAAAATTTTTCTTTGTGCAGTATCCGGAGCGATGAAGCACACACAAGCACAAAACCACTTTAGGTTCTTCTTCAAGAAAGAGAAGAAATATGGATTTCCAGGATTCTCTTGAGGGTGGCAAGGGTGGTAGTGGTCAATGAATGACCAATGATTTCCATTTTGTATCTAGGCCACCTTATGGTTGCTTTTTTTGTTAGGGAACTTGTTGTTGTTATGTATATTGGGCACGATGTGTCATATTGTAAAAATGTACAATTTAGATGATGTTGAATATATATATATATATATATATATATATATATATATATATATATATATATATATATATATATATATATATATATATATATCATGGCACGTTTTTTTATGAATCTCATTGTTTCTACATTCTACGTTGAAGAATGTATGAATTTCAAAGTGTATGAATTTTATGTGTGTGAATCTATGAATTTATTTAATTTGATTAATTACTTTTTAAAGTGTGAAGGAAGTCTATGTAAGTAAGAATAGTTCATTTTCTTCTAAAGTGATTATAAATACTTTCATTATGCATTAATGAATCTATTATGGTGGAAAAGATTGTTAAGTGTTAAATCCATACGCAATCAATGGTTCTCAAGGACCTAAATTTGACAAAAGACTGAAGTCCCATCCTAGTTGAGACTCCAGAAACCAATGATAAGAATCATATAGGATAACATAATCACAATAGAAATACGAGAGTTGAAACCTCACATTACTCTATCCAAAATGAAGCATGGTTCGTTATAATGGAAATCACAACATGTTAAAAGGGTTTCTTAATACAAAATCAACACATAAAATACGAGTGCACAATAAAGCCTCATATCTAATGAAAATGTGCCTAAAATTTTCCATTAAGCTTGCCAAAATTTTCTACAATGTAGCCCAAGAGGAGAGCTCCTAAACACCCAAATTCTCCACCTTTTACAATGGAGAGAGAGAACTCTTCTTTATAGAGTGAGTCTCTTCTCTTGTACGATAAAATACTATTATTTGCTAACTAACTCCATGACAAGTCAAATAAATATTATAATAATTAATTAGTTAGATCTCTCCTCAATCCATGGTTGACCATGTTACAATATGTGGACATTAGTCTTTCCAATGAAATTCACCCTCATCCAAAAATAGTACTAGTATGCACCAATTAATGCTCGTGAAGGGGACACGCCACCAAAAATAGGCATCCATCCAATTTAAATGCCAAGAGTCCACATGGAATGTTCCCTCCACGAATATGCATGCATGCAACCACTCCACATGTGTGAATTCCAAGGTAGCCAACTCCATGGATGAATGTGCAAGATGCCAAGTGGATGGAGCACCCACAACAAACTATGTGATCAATCCCTAGAATTTCCTTACCTTGCCTTTGATTTCCTTTATTTCCTAGCCTTTCCTTGCCTTTGACTTTCTTTGTGTTCCTTTACCTTGCCTTTCCTTTCCTTGCCTTGCCTTGCCATGCCTTTCCTTACCATTACATGCCATGCCTTTCCTTTCCATGCCATTCCATGCCATGCCTTGCATTTCCTTGTCCCTATATGTAATGTCATGCCATGCCTTTCATTTCCATGCCATGTTTTTATTTTCCATGCCATGTCGCGCCATGCAATGCCTTGACTTGTCATGCAATTCCATGCCATGTCTTGCATTTCCTTTCCTTTTCATGCCATGTCTTTCCTTTCCAAGCCATTCCTTTCCTTGCCACGACATGCCTTACCTTGACATGTCATGCCTTTCCATCCCTTTCCTTTCCATGCCATGCCTTTCCTTTCCATGCCATGCCTTTCCTTTCCATGCCATGCCTTGCCTTGACATGTCTTTCCTTTCCATGCCATATCTTGCCTTGCCTTCACTTGACATTTCATTCCATGCCTTGTTTTCCCATGCCATACCATGCCATGCCTTACATTGCCTTGTCTTGCCATGCCATGCTAATGCATGGGATGGAATGGAAAGTCAAGGCATGGCATAGCAAGGCAAGACATGGCATGGCATGGGATGACTAGGCAATGCAATGCAACGCATGGCATGGCATGGCATGGTAAGGTAATGCATGGCATGGCATGGCATGGGAAGGCAAGGCATGGGATGGAAAGGAAAGGAAAGGCATGGCATGGCATGGAAAGGCATGGCATGGCATGACAAGTCAAGGAAAGTCAAGACATGGAATGGCAAGGCAAGGCATGGCATGGCATGGGATGGCATGGAAATGAAAGGCAAGGCATGGCATGGCAAGGCAATGCATGGCATGTCAAGCCAAGGAAAGGAAAGGCATGGCATGGCATGGAAAGGCAAGGCATGGCATACAACCAAGTTTTTAAAGTGGTATACAACTTCACCTAGTCTATAATCTTGAAATACATAACCACCTTTATTTTGTGTTCTTCCATCATGTGTCAGATATTCTCCTTTAATAACCATTGATCCAATCATGAATTCAATGCCTTCGGAGTCTTTTATTGATCGCATGAGGGTCTGATTTCCCTCTAAGAAGCATTCTAACCAATAATCAGTGTCTCATTCATTACCTCTTGGGGAAACCACTACATATATGTGCCCTCCAAAAAATGGAGTGTCAATACATGAGTCCACTAAATGACCAAAGCATAAAACATTGATGCTAGTTATTCAAAATTTAATAGAAGGTTTCAATGAACCTGGTAGTATGATATTTGAGACATGATCATAATCTGATGAGATATTTTATTGGTCCTCCTCCAACTGCGATAATTCCATAGTTATACGTTGACCAATGGGAATTGATACATGATCCCATCTATCAACCTAGTATGTCGAGTCACAATCATCCCATTCATTACTACTACATGGACCACATAATAAAGAGAGTTTTCTTGTCCATATTTCAAATATTGCATTGTCTGATCTTTGAACTGAATGGAATACGCGAGTTCCCTAGATTTTTTTGCATTCATGCTATTGTGATCGATCTGCATCAACCAACTCCCAAAAATATATATGGACATGTCATTTCTTGTGTAATTATTCTTCACGGGTTCTTGTTCCCTCTCCCATTACTAATGAACACCATTAAATAATGGATTTCGCATCTCGAATGAGGGAATTAGTTTTGAAAATCATTTATTTCCTGCATAACGCTCTTTTTATGCATGCAACTACTCCATCATGCTCCCCTTTCCCGTGCTCGGACTGGAAATAGTTCCAAATGTGTGATACCTTGAGTTTTTTGTGCAACATACACAACCATTGAAATACACAAGCATTTTTTAACTGTCCTACGAAACCATATGACCAAATCCAATGTTGATATATCTGTATGTTCTTCTCCTTAAGGTGATTGTAAAAAAACTGAAAGGAATGTTGTATGTAGGCTAAGTCATTGCATCGATCATCGCTTATGTAGAAGTGATAATCCTTCAATATAAATGTGTTTTTTTCGTTACTATATGGACCATGCATGTATGTGATATGGACCATTATGTTGACCTTCTTTGAGTGATAATATTGTCTTTGAATCTCATTTTGCAATTGAAGGGTGCAGTTCTGAGCAAAATCAACCACTAATAAGACAGACCCAAGGGGAAATTTATCTCTATATATTCTAAAATGTTCATCATGCCATTGAGCCACATGGACATGTCCCATCTAAGCAATCTTTTTAATAAAATGTACAACCCTTTGTCCTTATACACAAGATGTTATGAATAAAGTCTCTAGATGACGGTGGCGGAAATATAACTGAGCATTCCTACAAAAGGGTGTTATGCAATACAAAAAATATATATATGTGTGTGTGTGTCATAATAATAACCATACTCAATGTGATATCTACAACAACATGTGTTATGAATTGTGTTTATTCAAACGTACTAAGGCTTGCATTTATGGAAATATCTTTGGCCCAAGTTAAGTGCACTATGTACTGTCATGAATCTCTCATACAATTTTTTCTATGTAATGTCAAGAAAGTTTTTAATATGTGGTTTCCTCAATTTTAGTACATATTTTTGGTTGGAAGAGGGCCTAGTGTTCTCATGTCAGAAATCATGTACTAGTTCCTTAACTGCTCCAATTAACTTCATGTCAGAACAAGGTAGCCTGCCAATGAAAGCCCACAAATTTGGTGGTCCACCTATGTCAAGGCTATCTCATCTATTAGAATACTTTCTAAGGGTTTTGATATTGCATTTCATGAGATGAGAGGTTTGTTGGAGCAAACAATGTTTTCTTGTGATCTTGCTAACAATTGATTGTGACAAGACACGTCGGGATGCATTGCGGTCTTTAGAACGAGATTTCTTACCAATTGTTTGAAAATTTTCCACAATGTTTATAACAATATGATGACTTGTTTCTAAACTTCTGACTTTTTAATGCCTAAAATTATCCTAACAATAGTGAAACTTTTAGATTTTAACAAAGCAAAAAATAATTGACATTTAGAGGGATCAGATTTTGGTTCAAAATATTCTTTATTGATTTTATAAGAATGATAACAAATAGTATATTTAGGTAAGTTACCTTCAAGTGATGTTAGACCACTTTCATCCACTTGAATGTGTTTAGGAGTTATTCACCGCACACCGCTCAATCTAGGTATGGACGATGAACCCCTATTCTGGCACTCTTCACCTCCATGTTGTGGAGCTAACAACATTGCAGTTATTTCCCCTTCAATCATTGGTGGATCAATTCTAGGAGGAGAGTGGACATTCCCGTGACTAGTTTATGGAACGTCTACCTATCCAACAAGAGGTTGCACCATAGGAACTTCTTCACCATGATGTCGTGCACCAGTTTCCTCTCTAATTTCATCGATTGTATAATCAGCTCCAAGCAAATCCTCTATCATCTGGTCATTCACAACAACTTGTCTTGATGAGATACTCATTAGATTGGTTTGTACTGAACTCTTATTCTTTGATTGTGGTGATGGAGGAGAAACAACAATGGCATATATTCCACTAAAAATTGGATTTCCCTCTTATGAAAGCCTGTGTTTTGACATACGTAGTTTTTCCTTTTATCTTTCTTCTTCTACATTTTCAATGGTTAATTCTTTCCTTTAGGACTTTCTATGTTGATTTCGTCGATTCCCCATGTTTAAAGAGAAAAATTGTCTTCCAAGCACCTTGCCACAAATTTGTCTTGGTATTACAAAAGAAGACACAATTAACAATTCTGATTCCAATTGGACAAATTTGTCTTGGTATTACACAAGAAGACACAACTAACAATTCCAATTCCAATTGGATAAATTTGTCTCAGTATTACTCAAGAAGACACAACTAACAATTCCATTTCCAATTGGACAAATTTGTGTTGGTATTATACATAAGAAGACACAACTAAAAATTCCAATTGGACAAATTTGTCTTTCTATTACACAAGAAGACACAACTAACAATTCCAATTCCAATTGGATAAATTTGTCTCGGTATTACTCAAGAAGACACAACTAACAATTCCATTTCCAATTGGACAAATTTGTGTTGGTATTATACATAAGAAGACACAACTAAAAATTCCAATTGGACAAATTTGTCTTTCTATTACACAAGAAGACACGACTAACAATTCCAATTGGGCAAATTTGTCTTGATATTACACTAGAAGACACAACTAACAATTCCAATTGGACAAATTTGTCTTTCTATTACACAATAATATACAGCCAACAATTCCAATTCCACTTGGACAAATTCTTCTTCCAATTCTTCCCACAATTGTATTGCAATAGCACAAAATTGTCTATGAATTAAACAACAAGACAAAAAGAACAAAAACTTGTTTGTTCTTGCTATTTTAGCATGCATATGTCGGGATTATTTGATTTTTTGAGATAAATGAGGTTAAGGAGTGTGCTTAGAACATAAAATTTCCTAGCAAGAACATGCACACATTCCTATAATGTTTGTGCACTAAAGCGTGTGCACGTTCTAGGAATGTGCACTCATTCTTGTTGGGTAGGGATGAGCTCCCAACCTCAAGGATTTTGATTCAAAGAGCATGTGTGAACTCTTAATGCAATAGATACAGAATTTATTGTATACCAAACATATTTATGAATAAATATGTATAGGGGTTTGGGAAAAACTAGGACCTAATGGCTTAGGATTGAAATTTTTTTGAAGCATAAATAAATGGTTAGAGTACGAAGATGTGGGTGTAAGGGTTGTGGGGGATTTAACAAGAGGTATATGCATAGTGCACTTAGGGCTCAAGTGTAGAGGGGGTTAAGGGTCAAGTATAGGTTATTCCTAGGCTTAGATGGAGTTATGGGGGTCTAGTTCAAGCTCTAGGTCATGGTCTAGGTCATGGTCATGGTATAGGTCTAGGTCATGATCTAGCTCTAACTCTAGCTCTATGTCATGGTCTAGGTCATGGTCTAAGTATAGCTCTAGGTCAATTTCATGGTATACATCATGGTCATCATATAGGTCTATGTTATAGTATAGGTCATGGTCATCGTATAGGTCTAGCTCATGGTCTGGGTCATGGTCTAGGTCTTTCCATGTCTAGGTATTTCTATGTCTAGGTCTAGGTCTTTACATGTCTAGGTCAAGGCCATTTATTGCCTTGCAATGTACCAAAATTTCTATAGTGTGTGAGTCTAAGAGGGAGAGAGAGGAATACATAAAGGGGGGTAGAGAGAGAGTGTATGAGAGTGTGAGAATCAGAGAGAGGAAAACAAAGGGGGGGTGGAGAGAGAGGAAGAAAGATAGTGTGAAAGAGGGATAGAGGAAGACAAATATGGTGTGTGATAGTGAGGGAGAGTGAGATATAGAGGGGGGTAG
>ML777258.1:1514844-1531342 GCA_009831015.1 Picea engelmannii | reverse complement strand
GGGAGGGGGCGAGAGCGTGTGAGAGTGTGAGAAGGGGAGAGAGCAAGACAAATAGGAGGGGTAGAGAGAGAGTGTGAGAGGGAGACAAAGAGGGGGGTAAAGAGAAGGATAGTGAGAAGAATGGGGGGTAGAAGGAGACATAGAAGGGGGGGTAGAGATAGAGTGAGAGGAACAGAGGATACAAAGGAATACAAAGAGGGGGAATAGAGAGAGAAAGAGGGGAAGAGAGAGAGTGATATTGATACTAACAGCGAGGAGAGAGAGAAAGGGTGGGAGGGATGTGGAAGAAAGAAGAGGGGGTAATGGGGGAGGGAGGGACAAAGGGGAAGAGGGAGAGAGAGAAAGAGATAGTGAGAGAGAGAGTGTGTGTGTGTGGAAGAGAGGGGGTATAGAGAGGTAGTGGGTGTGAGAGCCTGGGGCATGTCAAGGAAAGGTCTAGGTCTTTCTATGTATAGGTCTTACCATTTATAGGAGAGAGGGGGGGGTAGAGAGAGAGGGAGAGGGAGATAGAGAGGGCAGGTAGAGAGAGAGTGAGTGAGAGGAAGGGGAGGATAGAGAGGGAAGGGAGGTAGAGAGAGGTAAAGAGAGAAAGGGGGGAGAGAGGGGGAGAGAGAGGGAGGAGGATTCCAAGTGTGGGGGAGAGAGCAGTAGATGTAGGAGAGAGAGAGAGAGTGGGAGGGAGGGGGGAATGTCAAATACGAAATAGGTTATAGGAGTGCATGCATGCATGCTCTTAGGAACGTGTGCATGCTCTTAGGAACACGTGTGTGCTCTTAAGAATGTGTGCACATTCTTTTGAATTTAAATTTTTTTGGGTAGGATTGACAATGTGTATGTTGACTTGGTTGCCTCATATTTAGGTTCAGGATGACAAACCTAGTGGTTCGGTCTGAAAATTGATAAAAACCTCCATTTTTGTAAATACCTCTCCATATCTCTATTTTTGACGTTATTTTTCTATAGGCTATAAAATTTAGTTGTTGATGAAACTATAGACATAGATAGAGTCGACTATGCAGATTCCAAATATATATATATATATATATATATATATATATATATATATATATATATATATATATATATTGATTGTTTACTATTTTTAATCTATTTTTTTCTTCGCATATATCAAAATCCTAGAATACATACCTCTCCTATTTTTGCTATAACTTTTTGTCGGCTTAACCATTTCTAGAATGAGTTATATGTTTTACTAGAGAAGACCGATATCTATGATCTTAAAAAAAGAAACAATCTTTTAATCAACACATGCACGAACAAAGACATATACCTTATATTTTGTTGGAAAAATAACATACCATTGTTAGAAAAAATCAAATTTCACATAGTTATTCATAATTTCTATGAATAAAAGTTATATATTTGGAAAGCTAATTCAATTTCCTACATTTAATCATCTTACACCATATTCAAATTCATTGTAAAAGTACCTTAGATAATCCCTCCAAATTAAAAGATTGTTGTTTTTCCATGTTTTCATTGCCACTAACATGTCATGAGAGGCCATCATTAGCTTGCACATACCCATGAGTGTTTGTTTCCTCAATATTTTACATAAAGGCATCGACTAGGGCCAATATATCCCCACTTTAATCATTTTTCCTAGTTTAAAATTTTATTTGTGAGAGTTAGCCACATTGTAATTTTACTTTTCAATGGTGCATGGAGTTTTCAGATAATGTGACACCACCATTGCTTATTGCCAGAGAAACTGGCATCCATTGTAGTTGCATACCCCAAATTTGTAGTGTATTCTCCTTATAGATGTGATTTTGGAATAGCAGAGGGAGTCGCCCTCCTCCTCCTTTATCTTTATGAAATTTGAGACCATATTTCCTAACTCTTCTACAATCTTCCATCCTTTCGTTCCACTGGCCCGAGGAGAATGGGATTTTGCATCCTTGAGAGAAAGGATACGAGCGTCGTGGAGCGATTGTAACAAAGCTTCAGAAAGTTGATAATCCTCCTTGATTCCCATCCATGGATCCTGGCCTATTCTGACTTTACACCCATTACCTATCTTCCATATTTTCCATGACCCCACCAATGGGAAGGTTGCTACCAAGTATTTTCTAGGATGATGATACCATTCCTCGATGGCCATATCCGCAAGGTATTTCAATTTCATGACTTTTCCCCATAGGGATGAGTTATGATTTAACCTACACAAGGTTCTAGCGGCCAATGAAATTGTGAACAAGTAGATATTTTTTAAACACCACCCTCCTAGATTCTTAGGAAACACCACCCGACTCCATTTGACAAGTGGGTAACCTCCTGAAATTCATGAACCAGACCATAAGAAATGAAATAAAATGTTTCTAATTTTAGTAAGAATGCATTTTGGTACCACCGTTATAGATGTCCATAATACTGGAATGCTTTCAAGAACAAATTTTATTAGAGTTAGGAAACATGCACATGATAGGATCTTGTTTACCCACAACCCTATGTGTACTTCAATTTTTTTAAACAACCACAGCCAATTTGAATGTTTATACCTAGTTGGTTTAAAAAAGAAACCTAGGTATTTAAACCCTGTATCCAGCTCCTTTCGTGGGAAGGGAAGAAGAACATCTAGCCAACAAAGAGTGAGTTCTGGAAAACTACAAGGGATGAGACAAGATTTTTCGCGGTTAATTTCCATGCTCAAATATTTGTAATATAAGTCCAAAACTATATGCAGTGAGGAGAAGTCTCACAAAAATCCCTGAGAGAAGCATAACACATCATCCACAAAGACTAGGTGAGTAATAGACACTTGATCAAAAATATTCACCCCTGAGCTCTCCTTTTGTTTTAGAATTGTGAATCAACATGTTCAAGGAATTGGCTAAGATGAGAGAGAGGAAAGGGGACATTGGGAACCCTTGTATAAGCCCCTAGAGGCCCAGAAAAATCTTGAAACGGAACCATTTATGAGCACAACAAAGGAAACACATTCAAAACATCTCATAATCCAATTAACAGTAGATAAGTTCATTCCCATTTTTAACATCACCAACCTCAAAAAGGTCCAATTGACACAATCATAGGGTTTTGAGAGGTGAAACTTAAGAATAATTTCTTGTTGATTGGACACCTTAATAGAGTGTAAATCCTCTTGCATTGTGCTATCGACAACGCATTGTGGATTTTCCTACACTACAAGAACCCAAACTGTTCTTCAATAATGAATTCACTTAAAATTGGTTTTATCCTTATTACGATAATCTTTTCCACAAGGTTATAGATTACGTTACAACACGCTATAGGATGATATTCATCAAACGTTACTCCATCGTGTTTTTTAGGGATAAGGGTAAGGAAGGTAGAATTTAGAGCACCCAACATCATTCCGTATCTCTGAGACTCCCTTGCCACCACCAAAAAATATTATTTTATCAAGTTGTATAATCCAAAGAATAATTATACAGAGAGACCATTGGGGCATGAACTTGTACCCTTTTGCATGAAGGAGAGCATCCATTGGACTTCAAACTAGAAAACCTTTTCCTCCAACCCCTGGTTCATTTTGACAGAGAAAACAGTTGGAATCTTGGAGATAAATTCCAGTATTTCATGGATTGGGCACCCATTATTTTCCTTGAACATGTATTGGAAATGGTGAACACCTTCCTCAACCAGTTCTTTAAATTTTTGAACATGATCACCACTTAGCTTTTAATCTCCTGGATTGAGTTTATATTTTTATGATGATTTGCTTACTAGTGGAATAACTTTGAGTTGTTATCCCCTTCCTTTAACCAAATAGTGTGACTCTTTAAGTGCCATGCGGCTTCTTCTTTCACCCAAATGGAGTTCCTAGTTGCTTCCAAAGAACATAAAATTAATAATTTAGAAGTTGAAAAGGTTCCCTCTACTATATCTGAATATATGTTGCCAATCTCCTTCTTCGCCTCTTTCAACATGTTTTGCATCTTTTCCTTATAGGTTTTAAACCACTGCTTTGTGACCTCTTTAATATGCATTAGGTTTTCTACCATTTGCTTCATGAAGGAATGAGAGGGA
This sequence comes from Picea engelmannii, assembly GCA_009831015.1. Lineage (NCBI taxonomy): Eukaryota > Viridiplantae > Streptophyta > Pinopsida > Pinales > Pinaceae > Picea > Picea engelmannii. The sequence goes on along the minus strand of ML777258.1, from coordinate 1,527,310 downwards.
ATGGATGTAAGGGGTTTCCACGTATTCTTTACCAATTTCCTGTATTCTTCCTCAAGCATCCAAGTGTGATTCAGTTTGAAGGGAGAGGGTGGATTCTCTTCCCTCGATGTTATTTGGAAAAGGATTGGAAGGTGGTCAAATAGTCCTCCCGAAGAGACCCAAGACTTTAATATTAATTAATTGTCCATCAAAGCTTCCAACACCCAGAAGTGGTCCAACCTGTTAGAAATTGTTGTCTCACCAACGTGAAATTTTTTCCATGTTGGAACTAGCTTAGTTGGTAAAATGTCCATCAAAATATGTTTCTCAAAAAACAACATAAAGAATACCCTATGAATGTCCAGTCTTGTGTTGATGCCCCAAACCTCTCTTACATAAAATGTAATATTTAAATCACCTCCAATAAGAGTAAAAGGATATTCCAAGGCCTTAGAGGTTGCAATTCCTTTCCTAAAAAGGGATCCGATCAACATACAACCCATATGTATTCAACATTGTGAGCCTTATACCTAGATTTACTACTTCCAACTGAACCAATATGATAGATTTTTGGACAGAATCGAAGTGAGCTTTAAATGCAAGATTTCATCCAGTAAGAAATCCTCTAGACTGCCCATTTGTATCCAAAGAACAAAATGACCAATTTTGTAACCATGGTTCAAAGACAGCTCTTACATGAACCCTATTCACCATGGTTTCTTGTATTAAGATGATATCCAGGTTATGGCTCTGAATGAGCCTTTTGAGGGATAGCTTTTTACAAGGCCTCCTCACCCCTCTCTTGTTGAAGGAGAGAACAATCACATGGAAACCCTTTTAAGGGATTTCCCTACTCCAAGGGCCTTGAAAAGTATTTCTTGCTTTCCTTTCTCGATATCTTTCATAGCCTTCTAGTGTGCCTTGGACAAGTGGGATTTTTTACCTATAGGGTTGGGGTGAAGCGGTTCAATGGTAAGGCACCTTTCACAATGAATTGTCTTTAAGCTTGGCATGAGACCTTAGTGCATAAAATTTGACAGGGGTGACAACTCTTCCCATTGACAGAGAGGGGTCCGAGGCAAGAGGGGGATGGGAGAGACGCCCAACCAATTTTAGACTTATGTCACCTTAACTTTATGGGGAAGGGAGGGCCCATATTTATCTTCGACATAGTGAGAAATGAGAACATGAGTTAAGGAGGAGGTCGTAAGACAAAGAATTCTTCCCAAGTGGTGATGCAGGTGCTTCCATTGGGGTGTCTTCAGGATATGCGTCCGGATCAATTAAATGATGGCCTTGCGCTTTGGATTCTGAGAAACTCAAGATTAGATATAAATATCCCATCTAACGGGATCATATCCTCTCCGTAATACAAGGCGTCATGCTCCATAACGGGATTAGAAAACTTATTCATGTTATTAAAATCTAAAAATTAATGTATTTATATCTCGGTGTTTTGGGAGGCCATGCTTGATAACTCCACTAAAGAGCATACTTTTTGGAACGCTATATTAGAATAATTTTCAAGTCAACTTAATTTGATTTTTATTATAAAAAGTCAATTTAATTTTATTTTTATTATAAAAGTCAATTTAATTTGATTTTTATTATTATTTTTAAAATATTTTATATACTTGGGTTGATCGAATTTTTTGAAAACTAAAAAATTGTTTTTCAAATTTTTGAAATTAAATATTTTTTATTTTTTTATTAGTAATTATAATTGATGTCACAAATTGCATATAGTTTAAGGGTTATTTGTTAGATTAAAGAAATAAAACTATAACTCTGATTTATTAAACTATAACTCCACATGGTATAAATACAAAATTTCAAAATTATACTATAACTCCACATGGTATCGTATCAAATTATTATAGTCATTGGTGCACCTCTACCTCTTGTTTATTAAAAAAAAATTAAGACTAGCAACGAATTTATGAGAAAAGTACGTAAGCATTATTTATTTATTTAAAATAACTATAAGTGCTCATTTAAGACGAGCAATGAATTTTTTCAAAAGGAACTCTATCATTGCTCCGTTGTGAATTATTCAATTCATTCGTATTAACCGGTCACCCATTGAGAGTCTCAAGGTAAATATTCTAAGAGTATTAAGGTAAATACCATTATCGCTCAAGTGAACTCACATTTACATTAGATTTTGTGATGGAAACAATCATTTGAGATCATTTTTATAAAATATCATTAGAATGTGAAAATTTATTACCATTGAAGTACAATTTAAGAAGATTGGTTTCTTCTTAAGAGATCACAAGTTCAAATTCAAAGGAGCTAGCGTAGGTATACTTCCGTGGACTTTATTAGTCAAATCATTCGACGAAGGGGGTTCCTTGTCCCAAAAACAAGGGATCTTATACACCAATTTGGTCTCTAACTTAGTCATGACCTTAAAATTAAATTATTATTATTATAATACGACATATGACAAGATTGTGTAGAAAACACAATACTTATTAAAAAAAATTATTAGACCATTATATGTACTTATGTTATATACAACAATATCCATTTTGGCATTGACAATAATATAGTTTCTACAAGTTTCTTATGCATTCAATTTATTTATCATAGGATGTAGGTAGTTATGCATATCACATATGTCATTTAGGAGTGGATTGAACATATTTCTCTTATTTTTGTTGATGGAAGTGAAGAACCTATTCATATATGTGTCATTGAGTTGGAGGGCATAGTAGGTAAGAACAGCCCTAATTGTTGGTTTGTAGCATTAATAGTTTTTGCTACTTTTACCACTTGTTATGCTCATTGTCAGAATATGGTTGAAATCGTTTCGTCTTCCTTTCTATGAAGGTTACAATGCTTCTACTTCTCAGGGCCTATGTGGGTTTTACTTCTCACTATAAGTACTTATTATATCCATGAAGTTTATGAAAGGTACAAACTGATATGCCCTTTGGATTAAGGGGGTATTGAATCAATGTCACTTATTGAGGCTTTGTGTCATCTCTCCTATCATGTTGGTGTGTTCCTTTGACACATGCCCTTATTTCAAGTTTTAATGAATTTATGGCAATGGATAAAAGTTATCTTTTCATGCAAAATTCATTCAAAATTGGACTAACTACATTTTGCACTTATAGACTTTGTGGGCTCGACAAATTTTTGTCTGGTCCATGTGAGCCTTGTACCTATTTGAGGTGTTATTGGTGAGCAGGTGATCAACAATGTTATCTAACTAGTTTAGATTTTAAATACTATAATATTATGAGGCTTCAATTGGAATATGAAGAATCTCCACTTGAGTGCATTTGTGCGGAAGTTGATTATATATGTTTTAATGATGATGTTTAGGAATAGAATATTTTTTTAACTATAAATATGCATTGTCTCAAGGTAAACATTTCACATACTAGAAACACGCTTAGATAAATTCTTTTGTCAATTTTGTTTATTGTAAGATTCACTTCATTACATGCAATAAATTACTATCTAAAAACATTATTATTTGTATGTACCATTGATATCAAAATGTTAAAAATCTCATTTTCATGAAATGTATTTATATGCTTATTAAAAGTCATGAGTTCATGAATTAATTTATTTTCAAATACTTTAATCATGGAAAATATAGTAATGCCAACAACAAAAAATTGATATATTTGATTGGGAGATAAGATCCTATCTACTAATTATCTAAACAAATTTGAAACACCCCTATGAATCTTTCTCTTTTATATCTAATCTTTTCAATGAGATGTTTATCAGTAAAGTTTAAGTTAAGAGCCAAAATTTATGTCCTTGGAATGAATAGTTAACATAAAAAAGCAACATGAGAGTAACTAAGGATCTCCATTAAATATCATTAAACAAATATCTATCTAAAAATAACCAACATGGTAAAGATAAGAGAAATATTTATGATGCATGAATCCACATCCATGACATTAATTAATAAGAAAAAAATTAAATGAGCAAGTCTCCCTTATCCATGGAGGGAAAAGGAGGTAAAGAGTCTCTTACACTATGTGTTGAACATCTCTCCAAGAATTCGATGAATGAATTAGGAACTAGGAGGCGTGAGTGTAATTCTAATGTGCATTACACTTATACTCTCTCAAACGAGTGGAATCATCTAACATGTTCAACTAAATGGAATATAAGTCAACATCAAGTATCACTAAAGGGGACACATATGCCACATCATTAACATATGTAACATTAAACAGAGCATTACAAGTCATATCCATTAACTCATTTGAACATAAGTTTTTAAATAAAAAAGCGTAAGAGATAAACTCATACACAATAATCCATAAACCCCAAATACAATACATAATATAAGTGCAAATAAAAATATGTCCACTATGAAAAATGCACCAAATCTAGTGTAAAATTCATGTGCAAATATGATTCACTATAATAGTTAACTCTCCCATGATTTAATGTCAAGGGGGCACACAACATCTAAACATAATTTCCATTTCCTAAACGTCATTTTTAGTTAGAGCACATATGATTCATATGAGGAGATTACTAGTCTCTCAAGGTGCAGGTTAGGGGTATATACCTAATTAGGTGTATGTGGGTTTATAGTAACTATAGCATGAGTACATATGATTAGGTGTATGTCATTTATAGGGATTTTGGGTTAGTATTAATTGAGGGTTAGTGGGGATATAATGGTTAGCACTTAATAAGGTTAGAGTTGTTAAGGTTGTTGTTTAAGGAGCTTGTGGATTTACATGGGTTTATGATCAAGGTCAATTAGCTAGGGTAAGGGGGTTATATGGATTAATGATTAAGAGAGATAGGTATGTATTATAGCACAAAATTCCACACCTATGCATTTGTGCCATGGCCTAACCCTTTCCCAAAGCTTTCTAGACATTTTCCCAAGTTACCTCTCCTAAATCATTTAAAAAACATGCCTTATGAGCATATATGTGGATATCTGTGGGTTGCAATCTAGAATGTCGCGGATGTTCGCGCGTTGCACTAGGGAAAATCATGGATATGCTCATAAGGTATGTTTTTTAAATGATTTAGGATAGGAAACTTTGGAAAATGTCTAGCAAGCTTTAGGAAAGGGTTAGGCCATGGCACAAATGAATAGGTGTGGCATTTTGTGTTATAAACGTATGTTAGGGGGTTTGTGGGGTTATATGGTTAAAGGGTTAGAGGGTGATAGATGTTAAGGGATAGTGGTGTAGTGGTTATGGATTAGTTTATTTTTAGGTTAGGTTAGTGGGTTTGTATTCATCAAGGGTTAAGGAAAATTAAGAGTTGATGAGGTTATAATAGTTAAAATTTTAGGTTGGTTAAAGGATAGTGAGGTTATAATGGGTTTGGGGATAATTTTAGTTTGGGGTCAATTGGGTTTAAGGGTTTATTAGTTAATAATAACCAAATCTATGGCCAAATTTATGTCACATAGCCATATGCTCCTTCGGATCCCTATAGTCAATCAAACGATGGAATTGTATATGCATATATAGCTAAGAAAACTAAGATCCCCAATATATCTCATACATGCATGTTCACAAACCAAGCCACATGGAACTATTGGGAATGTAATCCTTGGGTTTGCATTTCTTGTAACATAAATTATAAATATGAAGAGTCATAGGTGATAGGAAGGGTCACCCATTAGGGAAGACCAACATTCACATTTTCTTGTGTTTGTTGAGTTACAAGATAATGCAATAATAATCAAATGTGGAGTTACTTTTCTGCCATACCTGGCCTAACAGTGGTATCATATCCTGGACTAAATCCATGATTATCTTTCCTAGGTGTTTCATTTTTGTAGAGGAAACGTATCTCAGTCTTCCTCAGCTCTGTCTTTCAGTCTACCAGTTTGTCTCATGCACTCTCTCTCTGGTTTTTTTTCTGCAGCACTAAACCTAATACACCTCTCCATATCTCACGCATGTTGAGCACACTGAGCACCTCTCTCTGGCACCTCCTTCTCTTGTACCGTGTAAATTCAATCTGGTAACTCTCACTCCATCAAGTTGGTCGAAATTGTTTGTCGACAGTCAAAACCCTAAATGTAGTATGTGTGCAAGCCTTAACTTCTGTGTTCACTAGACCATACGTAAGTTGGTAACCAAAACTATCCATACCTAATCTACTCGTTGTAATCTACTTGTTGTTCACATGTTTTCAATCTACAGGATGGAGATACGAGCTATGAAAGACACCCAACCCCCTAAGTACCTTTTTAAGGGATGGGGTATTAAAGTTTTTCTTTTTCCTTAAACATAATCTACGTCTCTTCTCGAGGACATCAACGTCTTCACTTCTCATGAGATTTTGTATGACTATAACTATGCCCAAATTTGAGATCTAGATTGAATTTCATAACCTTTTAAAGTCTCAGGGTCTTCATGGGCCAAAGGTCTCCCTAACAGTTCTTGGAGAATCCTAGTTCAATAGTGACGAATTCCTTGGAACTTCTACTCGATCAATGGATAGCCACTTGTCAAATTATGGGTTAGCCTATTGTAATGCATTTGTAAATTTCTTTCAAGAAATGGAGCCCCTTACATTTTTTGTGTTGATAATATCCTCTAACAATTTCTTTACTTAGCTCTCAATCTCATCCTTCAAATTTCACTTCCCTCAAATTTACATTTCTCAAGAAAGAAAACACTTAAAAATTTATTTCAATAAAAGCATTTAGTTTTTAGAAAATTTAATCGGAACTCCTTCGATGTGCATGGGAGGAGTTACCTTCAACTCCCCCGATTCACATCATTACAGGAGTTCTTACCAATTCCACCAATAAGTGTTCATACTCTGACGATCTTTCCCATCGCCCAAGTTCCTTGTAACTCCTCTGATGAAATCATAGGAGTTAGCATCAACTCCTTTGATTTCAATGGAGGAGTAGTCTCCATCCACTCTGATATACTTCAACACACTTTATGCTAAGTTCTCAGATGTACATCGGAGGACTTATTCCCAACTTTGTCGATTTTATTTGAAAATATCACCAACCGCATTTAATGACCATATTTGAGAGAATTACTATACATAGGTGCCTGATTTCTCACAATTAACATCCTTACTTTGATCACCAAAAAGAGATAAATAGGATTTGGGTCACCAAACACCTAGATTGGAGTTCATAGGCCTCTCACAACCTTACACGTGTCCCTAAAACGTCTCAGTAAGCCCTCGATATGTCCTTTTTGCAATTTTTGGTTAGGGTTTCCACTTAAGGCTAGAGTTATTTATATTATTTTATGTTGCTCGAGGGATCCAAGGCTTCCCCACAACCTTTTTCATTATCCTATTTACATCCTTCCCACCACAACCCTACGTTGTCCCTCTATCAAGATTTTTGGTTATCCCAAAAACCTTCCCATGTTGAATTGTTTGCTTATACCTTGTGACAACCTAGACCTGTTATTACCACCACAAATACTTTCATTTATTATAAGCCCTAAATAACCCCCCCCCCTCCACCAAGTCTGGCACATTTATGCAAAACAACACTGACCTCGACCTTACTTGACAAGTCATCTGCAAACTCAATCCCTTTGGTTCAAGTTTTGTTTCCAGGCCTGGTTTAAATCACAAAATGGAAATTAGTATCAAGCACCATGTAAATCCTCATCTTAATATCATCGATGGTTTTCGGCATAGTTAGTGTAAACTTCCTCGACGAACTGCGTAGGAGTTAGAATCAACTTACTCAAATTTACATAGGTCGTCAGGACTTATCGTGTCAACCTCCTTGATATTTCATTAGAGGAGTTTGTATTAACTCCTTCGATGCTATCGAAGGAGTTCCCCAAAACCTTGTCGATGACATATCAGAGACTTTCAATTTAAACTTAGCGACGTACATCGAAACTTTTCAAGTCAAATTGGTCGATGTTCATCGGGGCCTTTAATACCAAAAGTGTCGATAGTCATAAGAACACTTATCGTCAACTTCTCTGATTTTCAACGAAGAAGTTAATATCAACTTGGCAGATTAATATCAAAGAACTTGTTAACAACTCCTCCAATTTACATTGGAGGAGTTGACATCAAACCCTCTGATTTTACCTTCTGAACACATTTTGAGTCATTTTCTTCCAATCTTCACAAGATTTCTCATCATGCCTACCATCATTTTATCATCCTCATATGATGACCTTCCACTAAGCATCATCTTGAGTGAATCTTCCAGTACTTGATTAGAATAGATAATTTTTTATGTCTTTTATGATATCGCATTCATATCCATCCTATGTTTTCTTGACAGGTTCATACATGTCTTCCAAGAAAAGGGAAACAAGTAAAGCGCCAAACACCAAGGCCTCTGCCAATAGCCAAAAATATGAAGATTAACCAACAATGGTTGTAGTTATGTACGAGGATACCTATGGAATTCTAGAAATGGAAGGAGAAACACTCAAATGAGTAAATGTATACCAAATGTTCAAAAATCAAAACTTTTCCACTGACAATGAGGATCATGATGAATTAAAAATATTCAAGAACATCACAAAGTTTGGGATATTTAGGGTAGCAACCCGCACTGTTGTATTCCCTTGTGTATATTGTTATAAATAATAGGTGTGATTTTTTAACCATAGACAATATAACAATATTGTCACCCAACCATAGGTCGAATCCACCCCCGAGCACCTTAACCTTGACGGAGAATAAGTTTGGAAGAAAACCCTAGGCATAATAGCCAATCAAGGTAGCATATCATTGTCCAAAGTTAGCATACCAAGCAGAAAGTCCAAACCATAACCAAGAGAGAGTCCAAGACTGAAATAAAAAAATACAAGTTATAGTGGTTGCAGCTACAGCTACTCTCCAGACTTGCTCACGACTAAATTCCTGCAGTTGCGAGTTGTGTATGTCCAAATGAGCTCTGGAATTATGTATTTATACTGATCCTCCTTAGCTGTCTAGGCAGACTTCTCATTTTGGAGGCTAAAAACTCAATATTAAATATTTCCTTTAGCTGACTTGTCTTCTAGGGTTATGTCCAATGCTTTAGGGTTTCTTCTTGCTTCCTGGAATATCCTATTCTTGTCAGGGTTACACGTGGAGGTTAATACCTCTCATGGCTACCTAATATCAACACTCCCTCCTAGATAGGGAGGAATTGAAGGCAATGGTCTTGAGCACAAACATACCATTCAACCGGTAGCATCATCATAGCCATACAGGCTATCTCATGATTAGATCATGAGCACCATCATCACTATCAATATCATCTAAAAGCATCAACTGCATCATCTCTCGAAGACATACTCTATTTGAGTAATCAGACATGATGTTGAATAAGTCACTCACTCCACAGAGTGACACAAGAACCATTCTTCTAATCTGGACATATTTCCTAGAAGAATAATTATTCCAACAGATGTTGGAAGCCACACCATGGGCTATAAGGACTATTCTTCTAATCCAGACATACGTCCTAGAACAATAAATGTCCTAGGCCATTTTTCATCTGGAGAATGTTTTTCCATCTGCACGCTGACTATCCATCTAGCTGATAATCATTTTCAACACTACTGATAGTCTACATGGAAATCAAAACAATGTCAGTCAATAGAACACAATTGTGTCTATCCATAATAGTACACAACTACTATCCAGTGGTACACAACCACACCAAGTAGCACACGTCTATTTAACCAATAACACATTGTCACAACCAATGGAACACATCCATCACAATGGCATACATCTATTGTCCAGAGACATACAGTCTCCACAGTAATCATATCATCCGATATCAACCTGCATAACAATATCATGATACAAACTTAGTCATCTAGTCCATTCTTCCACTCACATATGTGAGATCTGGAAGATTATATTCCCTCGGGAGGTAAAACATCAACCATGGGCTATCTGGACTATTCTTCTCAAGAATAGAAGAATAATTGTCCCTGATTTTTTAGCCTGGACCATTCACCTAACTGGGCCATCCTCCGGCACTAGTCATAGTGCAACCTAGAGAGAATGAGTCTTCCCTATGGAATGCATGTCCCTGATTGTTGAACCTGAACCATTCACCTAACTGGGCCATTCCTCCAACATTAATAATAGTGCAACCTAGATATATTGAGTCTTCCCTAGGGAATGATTGTCTGGACCATTTCCTAATGGAAATGACTGTCCTACACCAACCTCCAAAACAGACCATTCTTCAAAACTACTCACAACTGTGGACTTAGAAAGAATGACTGTCCGACGAGGTGGACAATTCTACTTGACCACTACTTAGAGTGACTTCCAAGAAGAATGATTGTCCTAGACCATTCCCCCACACTGGCCACAAGGGGAATCGTTGTCTATGGTACATCAACAATCTATCGAACCATTTTCATTACGAAAATGACTATCTGATATGGACCATTTTCCGAACTGGAAAATGCATGTCCGTCAGAAATATCAAACCACTTTCCGAACTGGAAAGGAATTGCTCATCCTGGACCATTTTTTGAACTGAAAAATGATTTTCCATAAATCAATAACACATCAGTGCTCCCTCCCAACCTGGGAGTAATCTTTTCCTTTTTCAATAAGGAATTCATCTCCACAAGCCCCAACTTATTTCTTAAGTACGCAAAATTTTTCATCTTGGACAAAGGCTTTACCAAAATATATGTTATCTGATCATATGTGGAGATATATTGGAGAAAAACTTATATTTTCTAGACTTCATCATAGAGAATGTAATGCTTGATCTCAATGTACTTCGGTCTGTCATGGAACACTGGTTTTCTATGAAGGCTTCATATAGCTCTGATCATTACAATATATCATGGTCAAATTCATCACTTTTGTTTCCTGTTTTCTCATGACATCATGGCAAGGCTCAAACTAAAACATATCCAAGTAGCACTTCTTCTGTCATCATGAGATTTTTCCATGGATTAGCAATCCATCATCTTAGACTTCTGAGTAACTATTTTGATACACTATCTCTGTCATAGAAATTTTTCACCACGCTTATGTTGTATAAGAGATACTCTGCATCAAGTTGTTTGAATCCATACAAGGTCTTATTACATCTGCATACATGGGTTTGTTTCTGGTATAAGATTCTTTCTCACTTGCCTTATTGGGAAGAAAAGTTTTTTACATGTAAATTCCAATACATGGATAGTACAAGAGGTATATCTTTAACAAGTTGTTGTCGTAGTCTTCTCCCTCCTTCTGGAAGAACCTCTAAATCTTGCAATGCTTCCATTCATAAGTCTTTTTCACATTGTTCTTTATCATAACTTCCATTTATTCTGTTTGATTTCTTCTTAGTGATTTCAAACCAAGTTGGTAGTCTTTTGTGATTCTCGGTATAATAACTGGTTGTTCTGGATTTTTCTTTCTTTCTTGGAATCTTCATGTTTCTCTTTAGCTATTGGGTCCATGGAGTCTTCTATATATTCCATGCCCTGAAGATTCCAACTTCTTCCTTTCATCATAGGATCATGGATGTAGATGGACAACCAAGGATACTTTAAGGCTTCTTTTCGAAGAAGACTTCTTCTAAAGTCAAACTAAACATGTGCTTCTTTTCATGGCTGCTACTTTTAATGGGAACATGGATATATACTTCATAATCTTCAATGGATCATATTATTTAGGATTATCTCCCTCCTAATCCTTGCTTCATGCATGAATGCATGCTCTTCTTTTGGAATTATGTAATCATCTCCCTCCCTCTAAGATAGTCCACGCTTTCGTCTGCATTCTTATTGCCTTCTGCAAGGTGTCAAAAGTCTTTTCCTTTGTTTTGACTTCTTCTAGGTCTCTTCATGTTTGATTCTTATTTCGGCTTATATGGAAGTTGTTACTTATATAATAGCTTCCACAGGAATTGTTACCAAATACTGTCAAAATACTTCATCTTTTCATGTGTATTGCTTGACTTGTAGTCATCGTAATAGCAATCCTTATCCTTTTATTCTTCCATAAGTATTGTTTCCCTTGAACACATTCTCTTCTAAGAAATAGATATACATGATATGTATAGGAACTATGTAAACATGATATATACAAGAGCTTTGAAGAATATTGTTACCTTGACTTAGAAGAAGAAGTTTGTTTTATCCTGCTTGACTTTCTTTGAGGGTTCCCTTTCTACGGCAACTGTTGCTTCATTTGTTTCCTTCATTTTCTTTAACTCAGGACAGTGGTTCCTGTAGTGACCATACTTTCAATAGTTGAAGCATTGTGTTAGCAACAATTGTGGTATCGGGGTTTCAAAGGGTAAGACAGTCGAGATATTTCGAGTCTTGAAAGACCGATGGGATCCTAGCCGTTGACCTTGGCAGGACACGCGTCAGACATCAGAAGGAGAGTCGGGATTTCAGTTCATCGGAGGATCAGAGTTTCTGGAGGCAGGGAACTCTTACATGAGTGAATCGCGATGCGTGATTCCCCGACTGAATCAGAGCCATCCATCAGCAGAGGCACGTGGCGAGAGATCCTGCAAAGTCGGGGATCCCGGGAGCTAGAGCTTCATGTGTTT
>ML777258.1:1496104-1513704 GCA_009831015.1 Picea engelmannii | reverse complement strand
CCACGTCCACCCGCTAGTCCTACCAGGATTTCTCCAAACAAGATACAAATGGCAGAATGAGGAGGTTTCCATGTCCTGTAGGTACAGAGTTAGCCAAGGCTTTCCCCGATCCCAATGAATCAGTTATTGCAGCAGTTGATGGTGGTTGTACATCATTTCCACCATAAATGGGAAGTCCATAAATGACTGTAAGCTGGTCATTTCATTCACAAGTCCTTTGGAACGCGATTGCGTCTGACTGAAGTCCACGAACGTCCAGAGACTGCAGGTGCAGTAAACACGCAGGCGTAATGCCATCAATGCAATGTCTTGAATTGGCTTCTATGTTTCTCTCTAAGTATTTAGAGGAGTTTTCTCATATTTTGTAGAGATCGATGGTTGAGCAGAGCTCCCTGGTTGTAAAATTTTAATGAAGCATTGTTGTTCTGGTTATGTACGAGCTTTGGAGACTTCTTGCCTTATGAATGCTAGTTTCTATCATATCTTTGTTTACATTGTATTAGAGCATCTCGGAATTGGAGGATCCAGTCGAGCTGTAACTATTATAGGATGATGTTGTAATGGATCACTGTAATAGTTATGGAGCCTCTAATCAGTCCCTGTAATTCTCTTGGCGCTGAATGACTTGGAATTGGAGGATCCATTCAAGTCCTCTTTCAGCTTCTTGAAGACCTGAACCAGGAGGATCCTGTTTTCGGAGTTTTTCCTCTGCAAACTGTTGCAAGCCTGATGCCCAGAGCTGTTTGTCCACTTTCTCCTAAGTCTTCCACCTGTTCATGTTTAAATCAACCCACTGGCTGAAGTTAGGATTCCAGACCTCCTCTGTCCTTATGAACCAGACTCAGTCCCTGAGTTAGAGTGATACCTCCTAGAGCCGTTATCTCCATTTGATCACCCTTCATAAACAAATCGTGACATAAAATTGATGGGCGTTGGGCTCTGCTCCTGAAAGCAATCCAGGAGTGACTTCTAACGCTAACACATTGTATCTTTGACATATCCTTTTCTTGATTTGGTTTCTTCCTTGAGCCAAACTTCTTCTCATTCCTAAAATTCTTGAACTTTGTTGTGAAAGCTTGATCATCATATTTCTTTTGGGATTTCTCTTTTGCGTTAATCCTTGATTCTTCTTGTGCACAACAAGTCCAAAGTTATTCAAATGTGGGATACTCCTTTCTTGTGTTCATGCTTGCAACAAATGCATCCCATGTCTTGGGAATACCATAGAGTACTATATTTACCAGTTCCTTCTCTGAAATGATTTCTTCAATAGCTTGTAGTTGATCTCTTAACTGAGAGATTATCACAAGGTATGATGTTATGATGTCATCATCATTCATTTTCATGTCACGGAGCTCATTCTTCATACTCATTACTTGTCTAATGTTTCTGACTGAGAATAGGTTAGTTAGGGCATCGTACATCATCTTAGATGAGTCAAGATGAGAGATGTAGGGTATCAAGTGGTCTTTTATAGAGTCCACTATGATACTAATGGCATTGATGTCATTGTCTTTGAACTTCTCCATAACTGCAATGTTCTGAGGTTCCTTCTCTTTTCCTTCTTCAAACTGTGGTTCCACGATCTTTCCTTTCACGATATCCAACACTTTATTCTTGTCAAGGATGAGATCAATCCTTTTCTTCCATGCTCTGAAGTTAGAATCACCTTCTAACTTGTTTTTTGACTTCATAGAGTAGGTCATGATTGCTTTGACTTGGTCAACATTTGACTTTTACCAAAAACTCAAACTTGACGTCTTAGCTTGCTAAGAGTACCAGGAGGTGTGCCAGGTTAGGGTGGACTAGGATATCCATAAATTAGGTCAATCTCTTCACTTAAGGTGCCTCAAAAAGAGGGTTAGGGTTTCGTTGATGTAGCAAAAACTTTGACTGCAACTACAATTGTAACTGATCAAATCCTCCCAATCTATCTTCCAGTGGTTAGACTGTCTGAAGATAGTGTGGGCCCATAATCTGTTAGAAATAATAGGTGTGATCATTTAACCATAGACAATATAACAATATTTTCACCCAACCATAGGCCGAATCCACCCCCGAGCACCTTAACCTTGACAGAGAATAATTTTGGAAGCAAACCCTAGGACTAATAGCCAATCAAGGTAGCATATCACTCTCCAGAGTTAGCATACCAAGAAGAAATTCCAAACCATAACCAAGAGAGATTCCAAGACTGAAATCGAAAATACAAGTTGCAGTAGTTGCAGCTGCAACTACTCTCCAAACTTGCGCACAACTAAATTTCTATAGTTGTGAGTTGTGTGTGTCCAAATGAGCTCTAGAATTTTGTATTTATACTGCTCCTCTTTAACTGTCTGGGTCGACTTCTCATTTTGGAGGCTAAAAACTCAATATTAAATATTTCCTTTAGTCGACTTGTCTTTTAGGGTTATGTCAAATTATTTAGGGTTTCTTCTTGCTTCCTAGAATATTCTATTATTTTCAGGGTTACACTTGAGGTTAATACCTCCTACAGCTACCATAATATCAACATAGATTCCATCACCTAGATCCTATATATATATATATATATATATATATATATATATATATATATATATATATATATATATATATATATATGAAATACAGATAACAAAGTTACTGACTTAACGAGAACTGTGACCTCAAAACGAGAACTCTAGCCCTTAAAACCCATATTTTTGCATTAAAAAACATGAAAATCAACCCCCAAATCAAAAAGTGGTGTTACCGGTAGCACCATTTTTTTAAACGGGGTCAAAATTTCAACATTTTTCAAACATGGCCTTCGAAACTCAGACAGTAGCTCAAAAAAACCTTAAAACCAACACCTAAATCAAAAAGTGATATTACGTAAAACAAAATGTGTTTTCCTAAACATGAAAATCATAGCTCTTTATGACCTAATTGAAATTGTGACATTGACAACAAATCCCTACGTAAATAAACAACCCAAAATTGGACGCCAAATGGTCACTTGAAAATTCATTTACAAACTTTTTTTTTTAATTTACATTAAAAAATAAATAAATAGAAAGGACAAAATCTTCACAAATAAATTTTTTTTTAAATGACCAAAAAAACACATTTAAAAAAATATATTCAAAATTCAATTTAAAAAATAAAAGTAAAAAAACAAGGTGAAAAAGAAAAATAACTAAAAAGAAACAAACAAAAAATCACCTCCAAAAACAATAATTTAAAATATATATATATATATATATATATATATATATATATATTGTACAAAAGAATCATTAAAAAACTTGTTTGTATAGGGTCAGTATTTATGTTTTAAGACTTTTGCGACCAGTGTTATGATAAGGTAGTTCTTTCGGATTCATTGCATCAGTTTTTAATTCGATGTTTCAGACCAAACAAATGTGGTCCATCATCAGGAAGAGTTTAAGATATGAACGAAATCTGATAAATCATCAAGTGTATATATATGAAATTTTTTTAGTAAAGAGCCGACTTATTAAAAATATAAACCTAAAAATATTACTAATTAATTTCTAGAATCTATCCTTGTGGTTAGTGTTGGGATCCAATTCTGACTAATCTTCAAGCCATGATTTATGTTTAGATTGTTAAGTCGTTTTTCAATTTCGATGGCTTTCCTAAATTTCCTATTGTGATAGTGATCTACCTTCGAAAGAATTTTGGCCTCTTCAATACAAATATGATGTTTTGTTTTGCCCAAATGTTCTGCCAAAGTTGAGGGATGAGTGTGATTGTTCTTGATATCAGCGGCATGTTATTGAATCCTAATTCTAAAGGAACGACCTATTTCTCCTATGTATTGTTTACCACACGAGCACAGGATCATATAGACACCCTTATGTTCAATGGGATCAGCAGGGTCTTTGACCGAACTAAGGGAATTCCTAATAGTGTTTATGGGTTTGAAAGTTGCCCCAATATTTTTCTTCTTCAAAATGATAGCAAGCTTGTCTGTTGTCCCTTGTATGTAAGGTAAGAAAACTTTGGACACATCATTATTTGTTTGTTCCTTATTTCTAAGTCTTCTAGTGGCATTCTGAAAGGCTCTAATCACCTAATGTTTTTTATAGCCATTATCTTTGAAAACCTTGAGGAGATGGTTTTTCTCTTCATCGAGGTGTTCATCATCAGAGATTATGAAGACCCTAGTAGCTAGGGTGTTGAGAATCCCTAATTTTTGGGCAGGGTGATGATGGGATTCGGCATGAAGGTACTTTTCGGTGTGAGTTTTCTTCCTATAAACTTGGTTGGCTAAGGATCCATCGGGTCTTTTTGTGACTCTAACATCTAGAAAATGAAGATTGGCTTTATCTTCAACCTCCATAATGAATTAGCTTATTTATCTGAGAGTTGATGCTGCTCAGAGCTAGGGTTTGGAGCAACTACAATCTAGGATTTGACAGTCACGGTCATGACAAAGTACAACATGGTTACCAAAGGGGGTGGTAATGGAACCCCCTCATACAAGCAGGTAGTGGTGGACAGGGGGAAAGGCCCACGAGGCATAGGTTTCAAGGAACCAATGACAAGCACCTCAGGATCAGGACCGGAAAAGAATCAGGAAAGCAACCAGGAAAAAAGGGATTGCATGCGGGAAGAAACCAGAGAAACCTAGAATGATGCACAAGAACCAGTGAACCCCAATGGGGTATAAGGATTCAACCCGTGTAAACCTAAAACAACACTGATACCCAAGGTGATACTGGAAGATCCACAAACGCAACTCTTCTGGGACCAGATGAAGATGCATGCACTAATTTGCAAGTTCATGGGTTTGTGGCCCACAGAAAGAATGTTGTGCAACTGGATAAAATATCAATGGAAGCCAAGAGGGGAAGTGGAACTCCATCTTGGCTCGAAAGGCTTCTTCACATCAATATTCATGAACTTGGAGGACAGGGATAAATTCTTTGAGGGGGGGGGCATACTTCCACGCCTCAGCAAGACTGTACATACAGCCATGAAAGGAAAACTTCTCCCCAGAGAAAAAAACCTTCAAGAATGTACCTATCTAGATGAGGCTTTACTCCTTACTACTAGACTACTAGTTGCCCTCCACCTTCGAAGCAATCGGGAACAAACTTGGAAAATATGTGAAGACATCGGAAGCAACCCTAAAAGGGAGATATACCTCCTACGCCAGGATCTGCATAGAGATGGATGTTTCGGGGGCACTCCTAGAAGCGATAAGCCTGGAATTCAAGGATGAGGAATGGATACAAAGAATTGACTACGAGTAGATCCCATTCAAATGAAGAATATGCCATGAACATAGACACCTAATCATAGAATTTCTCCTCAATAAAAAACAAGAAGTGGAAAACACCAAAATACAGCAGGATGAGGATGGGTTTATAAAGTCGAACCACAGAAACAAAGCAAACAAGAGAATAAGTAAAGCCCCAACATGAAGCAATTTGGAATCCAGAACTAGAACAGAAGGGTGGGACAAGACAAACAAAGGGGAAGAAGGAGGAGAGGAAAAGGAAAAAGTTAAATAATCTAGGGAACAAGCAACAAATGAGAACACAGATAGTCCAAGCAATAAGATGGAATAGGGGGGTAGCGCAACTCCTATGGAAAGAGAAACCAGAGATGCAAATACCCCCATGCAGGAGGTAGACAGAGATGCAGAAATGACACCAAGTGAGGTAGGTATGGAAGATGTTGATCTCAGAGATATTGTGTAAATGGAAGGAATAGATCTCCCAAACATACAAGAGCAATGGAAAAGGCAGGGCATAGACGGTGTACCAGCGGAGCAACTAGATCGTATCCAATACCTCTTCCTCCTAAGGGAGGAAGAAAAATCTCGAGGGCTCAAGCGCACGCACGAGGAGATAGGACACCTAGGAATCAAAGCAGGCGAGGGACAACCACAGCTCTCACCCAAGCAGATGAGAAGGAAGAAAGGAAGGAAATCAAACAGCGTAGCCCTGCAGGAACTAGGAGCTCTGATGATAAACTCAGGTAAGATCAAAAAGATATTTCCCAACTCCCCCCCACATGTTTGAATGAAGATTATAAAATGGAATATTATAGTCCTAAGCAGCCCACGAAAGCAAATAATCCTTAAAAACAGACTGAGGAAGGAACAATCAGACCTTTGTTTCATTCAAGAGACAAAATGCATTGTAGACAGAATGGAAACAATCAACAAAAAACAATTGAGCAAGTACAAAATGTTGATTGTCGAAGGACAACAGATGGAAAGAAGTATGCTCACTTTGTGGAACCCACAAGTGATGAATCTACTAGCATTCGAAGCCACTAGACACACACTTTCAGTTAACATGCAAATCATAGGTAACATGGAGGTGATTCTATGCACTAATGTATATGGACCCCAGATGTTGGAGGAAAAGAGAAGACTGCTCCTAGATCTAGAAAACCTAAAAGCCAGTTCCAGCAACCTCCACTGGATCCTTGCAGGGGACTTCAACATCATCATGACACTTGTGGAGAAAAAAGGAGGCACCAAGAGATTGAATAGAGATGTGGAAGACTTTTCATCTTCATTGACACAGTGGAGATGGTGGACATCAGAACAAGTAATGGTCAGTTCACCTGGAACAACAAACGGATAAATCAACATCAAGTAGCGACAAGGCTAGACAGATTCTTGGTGTTGGAGTTCATCATTCTACAAGGATTAACTTTAGACTGTAGCATCCTTCCCTGGGGGGGTTCTGACCACTAGCTAGTCCAATTGGAAGCAAACTTCCAAACCACATTGAAGAATAGAACTTTCAGATTTGAGAAATTTTGGATCGAACATCCCACCTTCAAGGAGAACATCAATCAATGGTGGTGGGAGGAACAACTGGAGCAAGGGACAAGGATGTTCAAACTATATAAGAAACTCAAGTACATTAAACATAAACTCAAGGAGTGGAACAAGGAAACCTTTGGAAACATAAACCAAGAAAAACAAAATATTGAAGACAGAATGAGGAAACTCCAGGAAATATGCATAGAAGAGGGCTATACAGAGGATCAGAAAAGGGAAGAGATCCAAATGACCCAGGAATGGGAAGCAATATGCCAACAGGAAGAGACTCTATGGAACCAAAATTCCAGAATCAGGTGGCTAAAGGAAGGAGAGCGGAATACCAAGTTTTTTCATAGAACAACCATTGCTAGAAGAACCCACAACAAAATCTTGAAAATTCGGGATCATGATGGGATCAAGAAAGAATCCCATAAGGAGATTGAAAATATACTGGTAAATCACTTCCATGGGATATCCCGGGAACCCAACCAAGACCGAAAGGATTCCATACAAAGGATAACTCAACACATCCCTTGGCTAGTTACTGAGGAACAAAATATCAATCTAAAAAAACCCATCGCTAAGGAGGAAATTGACCAAGTGGTCTAGGAGATGCCCAATGGAAAGGCCCCAGGTCTAGATGGTTTCATAGTGTAATTCTTCAAACCCTACTGGGAAGTTGTCAAGCATGATGTTTATGTGGTGGTGGAATACTCCATACGTTCGGCCTCCATTCTGAAAGCGCTAAATGCCACAATGATTACTCTAATCCGCAAAGAAAATGAAGCAAGGACCCTAGACCACTATAGACCCATAGCTTTATGCAATGTGGTTTACAAGATAATCTCCAAAGTCATAGCCAATAGATTGAAACCTCTCCTACCCACATTGATTTCACAGGAACAGGCGGGTTTCATAGAAGGGAGACAAATTTTGGACAACATCATCCATTCCCATGAGCTCATACACACACTGAAAATCCATAGGAGAGGGGGGATGATAATTCAACTTGACCTAGAAAAGGCTTATGAAAAAATTAATTGGCACTATATGGTCAAGACTCTGGAATCCTTTGGCTTCGCACAACATTGGATCAACTAGATTGTCATCCTATTCTCAACGACTAGTTACTCGCTCTTAATCAATGGAGCCCCAGCCAAACCCTTCTGGCCTTCAAGAGGCATCAGATAAGGAGATCCACTATCACCCTTCATGTTCATTCCGATGATGGAAGGACTCAGTAGAAGCATAAAAAGCGCAACTGCAGCAAGAGAAATAACAGGCATCAAACCTTTCGAAAATTGCCCTACCTCCATGCACCAACAATTCGTTGATGACACCTTACTCCATGGAGCACCCATGGTCAAGGAAGAAAAATCCTATAAAATAATCTTAGAATATTTTGGGGAAGCCTCGGGAGCGGAGATCAATCACTCCAAATCCATGATCTATTTCTTCAATACCAACCCTGCAATTCAAAGAAACTTGGAAAACATTTTGGGGTTTGAACACAAAACGCTCCCAACGAAATACTTGGGAATCCCCCTGATGGACAAAGCATGAAAAATGGCAACATGGGAAGTAGTGATCAACAAACTACAAGAGAGGGTGAAAATTTGTACTTACATATCCCTCAACCTAGCAGGGAGACTTATCCTGACCAAAGCGGTTCTGCAAGCAATTCTGACCTATATGATGTCAGATTTTCCTTCTCCCAAAGGAATACTACAAAAAATAAGAGCCATCCAAAGGGACTTTCTATGGCGAGGAGTGGAAAATAATAAAAAAAATGGGCCCTGGTGGCCTAGGAGAATGTTTTCAAACCAAAATGCAAAGGAGGCCTGGGGTTACAATACCCACAAGTAACCAACGAAGCCTACGGGGCGAAACTCTGGTGGAGATGGGTCAAAGAAAAATCATCACTGTGGGGAAACCTCTGGAAGGCCAATTATGCCCTGGACATCAACGACCAGGATCGAATTTTTTTAATAGGCACAAGGGAGGGATCATCCATCTGGAATCTAGCCTAGCGCAACAAAACCTAGATCCAGAAACACAGCTTCTGGGAAGTTAGGAATGGTAAAACAGCTAGATTCTGGGAGGACGCGTGGCAACAGGAACCCAAAATGGAAAATTTGGACAGGGAGGAACTCCAACAGGAAATGACTGCGCAAGGAAAAATCAAAATCCATCACTAATGGAAACAAGAAAATGATCATGACAAATGGAGGATCTGGGACAAACTCAATCCACAAAACAGAGATTGGATCATGATAATAATGAAAGAGGTGGAGAAGGATTGGGGAAAAGGAAAATTGTTGTCTCGGAAGAAGAGGACCAACTAAGATGGGGAAGGAAAAATGGTGGGGAATTCAGCTTAAAATAAGCTCGGAATTACATCGCGGACCAGGACCAAGAAGATCTGGCGCAACATTGGGGAAATATTTGGGGTAGCCCCCGGTGGCCAAAAATCAAACTGTTCAAATGACTAGTACTTCACAACCGAATTCTAACCTGGGAAAACCTAAGGAAAAGGGATTTCATATGCCCATCACGATGCCACCTCTGTCAAGCTAAGGAAGAAACAATGAATAACCTCCTCGATGAATGTAATTACACAAAAAAGATCTGGGATTGGGCAGTGGACATCATTCGCCAATCCAATAGGACCCAAGGTAACATCAGCGCAACCATCAACAACTGGAATGAGAGTTACAGTGAAAATGAAATGGTGAACCTTTGCTGGAATCTCATGTCGGGGATGACCATATGGGCAATATGGAAAGAAAGGAACCGGTGCATCTTCAGGAATGAAAGCCTTCCGAAAGGGAAACTCAAGGAAGAAATAATCTTACAAATATGAGAAACGATGTAGAGCCACAACTTCCAGACTAGAAAAGTGCAACTCATAGGCCAGGACTCCCACATCATGGAATGATTTCACCTAAAAGATGGGTGCAACATCACACAAGTAGGGCGGCCACTGCAACTCCAAATAGGAGAGCGCAACTGGACACCCCCTCTGGCAGGGTTTCTCAAGTTGAATTTTGACGGGGTGGAAAAAGGAATCCTAGGAATGACAGGGATGGGAGGGATGATCAGAGATAGTGATGGTAACATAATTCGGCTATACGCTGGGAGTATGGGAAACTCAACCAACAACGCAAGGGAATTTGGAGCCCTGGAGCTCGGTCTTGAAATTCTAAGTCATGAAAGGATGACAAACACTATCATGGAAGGTGATTCCACCTTGGTTATCAACACAGTGAAGAGACTCCAAAATGGCACTAGAGTGGGAAAGGTTCAGAGACACTAGCACTTGGCACACTCCCTACAAAAAATCTAGGAGCATTTGTAAACGATAAACATAGTGGAGTTGCGTTGGGTACATAGGTTAGTGAATGGCCTGGCGAACAGAATCGCCAATGAGGGGGTTAGCAAGGAAGGATCGGAACTAGACAGACACAGATGGGTTTCAAGGATGGAGCAGGCAGAAAAAGACACAGAGGGAACCTTTCATACTCTGGTTACATCGAAAGGAAGGTGACCATCACCTAGTGGGAAAAGGAAATCAAAGAAAAACGCAAGGGAAAAGCATGGGATGCTCTGACTCAGGAAGCGGATTGGGTAACTGACTCGGGAGCCATGCATCCCAGGGAAACCCTCTACCAAAAAACGGTGGAGGTGGCGTGATTAAAAAATATGATGATCGACAAAGTGAGCTCGAAAATGGAAGACGCTAGACTGGAGGACAACAAGGAACACAAGAAACTGCTGAACGAAATCTTGAGTTGCCTCAGCAGTCTGGAAACCATTACCAAACTGCTCGCTGAGGTCGAGAAGGACCAGAAAGCCAAGATGGAGCGGTTGGCTACTCAATTCCACCTCTACCTATGCTATGTCCATCACATGGAAATCACGCCAGCTGACGAAAATGGAGCACCAGCACACATCACAAAGACTCGCACGATCTCCCAAAAGGAGGAGAACAAGAGCCAGGTGGATGAAGGAAAGAAACACATCATTGTCCTGGACTAGTGTCTGGTTAGTCTATTGTCAAGTCATTCTGGTCAGTCTAGTGTTAGTCTCATCCTCTGTTCTTTTTTTCATGTTTGTTTTTCTTATCTTTTCAAAAACTAGATATGGTTGGATTGGGCTAGTTTTCCATGGTGGAAGTCCAGTCACACCCCTCATTTATTTCAGAAAACGCAACTCGGGAACCTCTGGTCTAGTTTCCTTTTTGGCAGACCAGGGAGTCCCCCTTTTTTGTATCACAACCCTCCTTTAGTAATACAGGCTCTTACACTCACTTACAAAAAGAAAAACCTCCATAGTGAATTTGATGTGACCAAATTGTTTATTTAGGTCATTCACAAATTCATTTGATTTTTCACAACCATGGGGCCAAATAACAAAAGTATCATCGACAAACCTATTCCAGTATTTGGGTTAAAAGGGTGAGGAAATAAGGGCTTTTCCTTCCAAATCCTCCGTGAATAAATTATCTATGATGGGAGAGAGGGGGGATCCCATAGAAACCCTATAGGTTTGTTCATATATGTCACCCTAGAAACTAAAAAATTTGGATTTCAAACAAATTTCAACTAACTTAGAAGTACCTTGGTTAGTGGCATTTTTAATGACCTCCATAGCTCCATCAATGGGAATCTTAGTAAATAGAGAAACATCATCAAAACTTACGAGGGTGGCATCCTTGTCCAATTTGATGTATTTGATCTTGTTTACAAAGAATGTGGAATCTTTAACAAAAGAGCTAGTATTTCCGACTAAGGGTTTGAGTTTATGAGCCAGATATTTTGCAAGTTGATAAGTAGGACTACCTATTGTGTTGACAATAGGTCTAATAGGGGCTCCTTCCTTATGAATTTTGGGAAGCTCGTAGATCCTTGGGGTGGAAGGGCAACTAACAAGCAATTTATTTTTATCATCTTCATTTATATTGCTTAACTTAATGGCATTAGAGACTTCCCTTCCAATGTTTTTTAGGGGATTTTTATTAAGTTTCTTATAACTCCCACTATTGTTGATATGGTCTATCATTTTTCCAATGTAATTATCTTTTTTCATAATGAAAACAGCCCCACCTTTGTCTGCTTTTAGAACTACTAAATTCCTATTGTTGTTGAGGGATTTTAGAGCCAAAAATTATTCTTTAGTGATATTGCTCTTTGGTGGTTTTACTCTACGGATAATTACTGAGTGGTCTTACCTGATTTATTATTTAACATTATCTGAAAGGTTTTTAATTCCATTTTCAATGCTACATAAGATATCCTCAATAGAAATTTTGTGAGGGGCATGAATAGCAAAGTTAAGACCCCTCTCTAGTAACCTAGTAGTGTATTCATCGATGGGTTGACTACTAAATTCTTGCATTCAATAGATCTAACTTCGTTGCTATTGTGTTCAATAGGTTTAACCTGGTTTTTATTGTTATTGGAAATGCTGGAGACGATATTAGTGTACGAGGTATTATTATCATTACCAACACTGCCACTATTGGATAAGCAAATCGTTTCGATATTGGGTAAACTTATTTATTCATTGTTTTCAATGTATTCCTTACTATTATTTTTGGAATTCATACAACAAACAGTACCATTAATATTGCCAGTGGTGGAAACAAGATTATCATATGATCCATTTATTGAAGTATCCATTACACTGTTACCTGAGATGCCAACAATGGAAAGACATATGTTACTTACGTTACCATCACTATTTTCGTCGTTTTCACTATGGTTGTCACTAAATTTAATGGGGTCAATGTTACAAACACTATCATTATTGTCATCATTACCTACGCTGTCATTATTCGAAACATCCATGCCCTCAATGTTTATATCACAATTGTTTGTGTCCTTAATGTTTTCATCATTGTTATTCGTGGTATCAAGATTCATTTTCTAAACAATGGATCTAGAGAGATTAAGGTTAGCATCAAACCCTAATTTTTCCTTAACTTGGAGACTATTATTATCATTATATTTAATTCATTCATTCATTATTGTGTTAAATCTATTCTTCTGGGTTGTGCTTATTTTACTAATAGCACAATTTCTGTTATGAAATTGTGTAATCAATTTACCATTGGGATTTGTAGAACCGTCCTCGTACTGTGGAGGTAGTTCATCGCTATTGATTGTTTCTTCAAGGAACGCATGAATTGAATGTCTGTTTTGATCAAAGACATCATATTGGACAAGGATGACACCCTCGAAAGTTTTGATGTTGTTTCTCTCTTTACTAAGATTCCCATTGATGGAGCTATGGAGGTCATCAAGAACGTCACTAACCAAGGTACTACTAAGTTAGTTGAAATTTGTTTGAAATCCACATTTTTTAGTTTCCAGGGTGACATATATGAACAAACATGTGGGGTTTCTATGGGATCCCCCCTCTCTCCCATCATAGATATTTTATTCATTGAGGATTTGGAAAGAAAAACCCTTATTCCTCACCCTTTCAACCCAAATACTGGAATAGGTTTGTCGATGATACTTTTTTTATTTGGCCCCGTGGTTGTGACAAATTAAATTAATTTGCAAATCACCTCAATAAACAATCTGGTCACATCAAATTCACTATGGAGGTTGAAGATAAAGGCAATCTTCATTTTCTAGATGTT
Source organism: Picea engelmannii (assembly GCA_009831015.1). Taxonomy (NCBI): domain Eukaryota; kingdom Viridiplantae; phylum Streptophyta; class Pinopsida; order Pinales; family Pinaceae; genus Picea; species Picea engelmannii. Next base: position 1,500,277 of record ML777258.1, on the reverse strand, counting down.
AGAGTCACAAAAAGGCCCAATGGATCCTTAGCCCACCAAGTTTATAGGAAGAAAACTCACACTGAACGGTACCTTCATGTTGAATCCCATCATCACCCTACCCAAAAATTAGGGCTTCTCAACACCCTAGCTATTAGAGCCTTCATAATTGATGCAGGCGAGGTCCACCCTATCACCCCGCAGGGTCTCTTCACCCGACCTCCTGCTCACATGATCGATTTTTAATCCCCTTATGCTGATCCGAAGCGGCTCTTTAGATTCCCAAGTGGAATCCCTGTCAAAACATGACCCGGTCCACAGGTCCTTCATTCACTTGCACGGCCTCTGCACTGGACCGTGACCAATTTCCCCACAGGAAACTGTTTGTCAAGCGTCGGGGTTTCGGACTTTCCGCCGTCACAAACCTCTGTCCTCGTGAATCCCCGATCCCCGAATTACCGATGAGCTCTCCTTTCCCTGTTTTAGCCCCCTAGTTAGGCTCTCTAGTCCATGCAACTGGCTCCAATAAGACCGTAGCCTTAATCTTTACTATCGGGGTTTCAAGCGCTAAAAACTCGATGCGCCTTGATGCGCTAGCCCTCCTGGCTAGGCCTTGGTCCACATGACCGATACCATATGACCTCAGTCAACCCTCTCATTGGGGTTTCGGGGTTTTCGATGTCACAGTGAAATCGTCCCCAAGACCTGCGATTCCCCAATTTTTGATGTGCTTCATCCCTCATGGCTAAGCCCTGGCCGACGTGACCGTCACTCCGCGACCACTACCTTACCCCGTCGGGGCTACGGGGTTTGTGATGTCACGATGCGACCACCTACGGGATTCCTGATCGTCCAAATCCCAATTCTCCGTTTAGTTGACAGTTGTCCTCCACTACGGCGTTGTCCTCCTCCTCTGTTGTTCTGAAAGCTGGCTCCCACGCTCCAAGGTCTTATTGGGAAATCGTGTATCATGATTCTGCAATGCACAAAACTCTCACTCCCGGGATCTCCGATATCCTGATTCCCGATATGCTGATGAACGACCTCCTGTCAGAACTCTCGTCGATGGCGCTGATGCTTGCCACGCGTCCTTCTCAAATGGATGATCCCGATCTTGTCGAGATTTCGAGACTTCCAATGTCCCAATTCTCTTGTCCTCAGGAACTCCGATTTCCTGATTGACGATATGTCGACTCGCTCCAGATCTCCGACACCTGTCCCTCCGAATGGATGGCTCCGATTATATTGGGGTTTTCCCTTGGGATTTCCCCGATGTCTTGTCCATAGGAATGTCGATTTCCCAATGCGCCAAAACGTTGATGGCGCTTGATTTTAGCCACGTGTCCTCTCCAACGGACGGCCCAGATCTCATCGGGATTTCAAGACTTTCGATGTCTCAGTTCTCACGACCCCAGGAATGTCGATTTCCCGATGGGTAATATTCCGATGCCTAAACCTCGTGCAGCTTCTGCTTTATCTGACGGTTGGCGGTGATCCTAAGCCAAATCTAACGGCTCAGACCTATCTTCCTTCCCTGCACTTCTCTTGAGGCTTAACCTCCATGCATCTTCTCCTGATCCAACGACTATTGGGTATCTGTCCCAGATCTAACGGCCCAGATACTTTTTCCTCATGCGCTCCTCCTCCATAGGTTAAACTTCATGCACCTTCTCCCGATCCAACGGCTATCGGGATTTCTATGTGAGATCCGACGGCTGTCAGTCTCCTCTTTCTGTCGACTCCTCCTGAGCTCCTCTTGGACGTGTAAACCAACGGTCCAAATCCGTTCTCTTCAGGTCGATCTGACGACGGCTGTTATTGCTCCTCCTGAGCTCTCTATGCTTTCTTCCCTACACTTGGAAGAATTCCAATCCCTTCAAGGTATCAAACCTTATCTTCTTTCCTCAATGGGCTCCCGAACCGTGAGCTTCACCATGCGTGTACAAACGCTTGCTCCTCCTAAGCTTTTCTTCTCCTTTCGTATCCTTAAAGGATTCTTTCGACTCCTGCAATCCTTGCAGAGTCTCCTCACGCATACAGCATGCTATCTCTTCTGAGCTTCCACAACACTCAGACCCCTTGGGGGATTTGTTCTTCTTCTCCCTCAGATGGAGAATGAAATGGATGCCCTCCTGGCTATCCTTCACTCCAAAAACCTCTGGCTGAGTGCTTTCTGGGTATTCAGTAACCCTATGAGAACCCCTTAGTGGATTCTTCTTTCAGCTTCAGAACTCAAAGAGTTCTCTTCACCTCTGTGCCTATCTGCACACTTTCTCGACGCCCTCCTAGTGGAGTATCTCTTCCTCAGAACGTTCAGTAGTCCTGTTTCCTTCTGTGCACCCTTTACACCCGCTCAATGCCCTTCTGGCAGAGCTCTATAGAATCCTCAGTGATTCTGGTCTTCTCCGAACTCACAGCAGAGTTCCTTCCTTTGTGCACTCCTGCACACACGCTCAATGCCCACTTGGCAGAGCTCCTACAGAACTCCTCAAAGATTTTGTCTTCTATCTAAACTCACAATGGAGCTCCTTCAACTGCACCTTGTGCCTGTTCTCAATGCCCACTTGGCAGAGCCCTTACAGAACTCCTAAGGGATTCTATCTGCAACTGTGTTTCTCATCCACAGCCTTGCCTCCTGAGGTGTTCAGCAACCTCACAGGTCTTCTCCTGAGTTGTTGACTTCAGCTTCTATGCCGCAGCACGTCTCTGTCTAAACCCGCAGTGTTCAGAAGTGCATCCTCATGTGCACGGCTCTCTGAACCCGCAGCGTTATGTCACACCCTTCGGGTATGAAACCTCAAAGACCTCTCAAGCCTGAAATCACACAAACTCCCTGAAAATTCTTAACAAACATGCATTCACGGCATATATATGGAACACCCGTAGACATCCATTCAACACACAGAAAATGCAGGAAAAATTGATCTATTATATTAACAATGGCAAAATGCCTGTATCTTTACAATGGTGTTCCTGAGCTCTCTCTGGCTCTCTTCTCTTACAACCATCCTCAACTAACTCGTCTAACTCAAAATAAGATCTCAAAATATCTTTTACCTAAGGGGCTCATCGAGCTCTTCCCTCTAGGTCTACCTACTCTAATTAATTACATTAAATGGTTGTCTAGTCCAGCATCTGAATCTAGATCTCAACCGATCTTGGCATTAAAGTCGATCATATCTACAGCCTGCACAAAGGCACGGCTTCCATGGATCAATAGCCTAAGCACATTAATTACATTCAATTCAAATTTGAAATGAGGCTGCGCCTCTCTTCAACCTTTAAATGTGTGCGTGCTAACGTGGCTGGCTGGCTGGCTGGCTGCGTGGAGAGATGCTCCTGCATCAATAATCTTTGATGATGAACACCTTGATGAAGAGAAAAAACATATCCTCAAGGTTTTCAAGGATAATGGCTATAAAAAAACATCAAATGATTAGAGCCTTTCATAATGCCACTAAAAGACCTAGAAATAAGGAACAAACAAATAATTATGTGTACAAAGTTTTCTTACCTTACATACAAGGGACAATAGGCAAGCTTTCTAGGATTTTGAAGAAGAAAAAAATTGGGGAAACTTTCAAACCCATAAACACTATCAGGAATTCCCTTAGGTCGGTCAAAGACCATGTTGATCTCATTGAACATAAGGGTGTCTATATGATCATGTGCTTGTGTGGTAAACAATACATAGGAGAAATAGGTCGTTCCTTTAGAATCAGGATTCAAGAACATGTTGTCGATATCAAGCACAATCGCACTTGTCCCTCGACTTTGGCAGAATATTCGAACAAAACAAAACATCATATTTGTATCGAAGAGGCCAAAATTCTTTCCAAGGTAGATCACTATCACAATAGGAAATTTAGGGAAGCCATCGAAATTGAAAAACAACCTAACAATCTAAACATAGATGATGGTTGAAAGATTAGTCAGAATCGGATCCCAACACTAACCACAAGGATAGATTCTAGAAATTAATTAGTAATATTTTTACGTTTTATATTTTTAATAAGTCGGCTCTTTACTAAAAACTTTTCATATATATACACTTGATGATTTATCAGATTTCCTTCATATATTAAACTTTTCTTGATGATGGACCACATTTGTTTGGTCCGAAACGTCGAATTAAAAAAGTGATGCGATGAATCCGAAAGAACTACCATATCATTAAAAAACCTTTAAAAAGTA
>ML777258.1:1466512-1478616 GCA_009831015.1 Picea engelmannii | reverse complement strand
AGTTGACACATGATTGGTACATACTTGGTACATGGTTGGATGCACTTTTTTATGGTACAGGTTGATTATAGGTTGTTTGGTACAGGTTGGTGCATAGTTGATGCACTTGTTTATGGTATAGGTTGATTACAGGTTGAGGTACAAATTGATGCATGGTTCAGATTTATTGGTACAAGTTTACAGTGGCATATCTCACAGTGATAGTGTGACAGTGGTTCCATCATTATACTTCTACTTCATGGCAGTTGGACAGGGCAAGGACAAGTGGTTTTAGCCACCTTCCAATTGTAGCTGGAAAACATAGGGGGTTGTAGCCTCATTCTGGTTGTAGTCAAAGAATTGGGGAGTTGGAGCTTCCCTCAGGTTGTAGCCTGAGAAACTAGGGGGTTGGAGCCTACTTCCAGTTGCAGCTGGAAAAAAAAGGAAGTTGGTGCTTCCAATGAATGTAATTCTTCAAGACATATAAGAAAAAGCATTTTGTGGTTTTCTCCCGCTTTGGGTTTCCACGCAAAACACTAGTGTACTGTGTATGTGTATGTTTGTTCATTTTTTCATTGCTCATTATTGGATGATAATTCTACATTGACATAACACTTAGATTATTTGGTTAAAAGGGATTAAATTGCTCTATTACTGATTCACCCCCCCTCTCAGTAATCCAACAATCTGTCCTATTTGAAATTTTTGGTTAGGGTTTATGCTTAAGGCTAGATTTATTTCCATTATTTTATGCTACCTGTTTTGAAACACACACTGACACTAACGGGGGGGGTGAATCAGTGTCTAGAACTTTTGGCTACTTTTCACACTTTCATAAAATAACTAAATTAACTGAATAAGATATATGCAGTTCAATTAATTATTCATAAACATATATAACACAAACTGTATGAAGTAGATAAAATATCATTCTTTTATTTATTGAACTTGAATGAATACAAATAAAATCGATCATTTAATATCTTCAACTTCAACTAGATATGAGAGATCCAACTCTCTGATACAAGACCTAGCTTGTAGTTCTCAGATCCAACTGAGAAATGAGGAATCCAACCCTCATAACAAGACTTGGATTGTTGATCTCAGATCCAACTGAGATGTGAGGAATCCAGTCCTCATGACAAGACTCAGCTTGTAAATAGGCACCAACCTAATAGAATGAAATTTCATTCAATCCATTATATATAATATATATATATATCCACCAAGAAACTATCTTCCCTTCATATTCCTTTACTTATATAGTCCTCCAAAGGGTGCCACTTTGAAACAATGTGTCATTTTAGAATGAAACATTGCACCCCTTCATTTAATTAACACAAATGGTAAATTTTATTAATTGATTTTCATACACCAATTTAGACAGCGATTTTTGTATGAATATTCTGGAGTGTTGGAAACAAATTTTAAAATTCTACGACATGGGTTTTTTGCAGAACCTGACCAATTAGACAACACATGGGAAATTTCCCCAGAAAGTGTGTGAGGTGGCCGATACAGACGGTTCATTAAAGGCAACTTTCCTAGATTTTCCTTTCATCATCAGATGTCAGATCGACTTTAGTACATATTACATTTTCGTGAATGTCTAAATCAACCTCCACATATCTCCTTTGTTGATGATTCTTTAAACTCAACTTGTAAACATTTTACTTGATGGTTATATTAAAACTAGTTCCCTCTCAGCTACTAGTCACTAATGATTTGACTTGGTCTCACCCTTTTTCGTATTTGCTTCTTCATTCGACCGACAAACATATTTTTGGTCGACTCAACTAGGAGAAATTTCGACTTGAGTATTTCAAGTATATTTGACCCATCTTGGTTCAGCCTCGACCTAACTTTTATTTAAGTTTGCTTCTATTTCGACCTTTAGGTTACTTCATTCTTGGACTGACTAGACTTGGAAGAAAACCAACTTGAGAAATTCGACTTTGGTCGTCTCAACTTGCTTTGGCCGACTTGTATTTCCCGACTCAATTTTACTTCGACTTCAACCTTCAGTTAGTCGACTTGTCTTTGACTTGTCTTGAAATCGATCAAATTTTATTCTCCAACTTCCGTCAATTTGGAGGCTTGGAGTCAGTCAACTTATCTTGCAGTTGATCGACTTCCAAATAGTTGACCTTATTGTTGTTTGAATTGACTCGACTTGTGACTCGATGGTGTTAATGCTTCCTCACCAAACATCCACCATTGAAATTATGTCTCATCTCTCGACTCTTCTTCAATTGAAATTTTCTGAATCACTTTTAATTAACCATGTATTATTAAATTCTCTATTTTTTATTTGTATAGATCCATATTGGATTATCCATTTACCATTTTTATTCGAACAGTTTCTTCACAGTTTATTATTTCGTGCATGGATGTTAATGACACAATCTCAAACTTATATAATATAGGATGAGTGTATCAAGATCATACAATACACTATTCAATATTATTTTTCTACTGTTATTCAAGTCACCTTCATAACATTATGTCCAATATTGGCAATGCTTGACTTTCAAGTCACCTTCATAACATTATGTCCAATATTGACAATGCTTGACATTCAAGTCACCTTCATAACATTATGTCTAAACTTCATAACATTATGTCCAATATTAACAATGCTTGACATTCAAGTCACCTTGATAACAATATGTCCAATATTGACAATGATTCTCAAACCAATCAATCAATGATACTTCACCTATTTATCAAGGTTGACATCAATGACAACCAAATTTCCAACAATCTCCCCCTTTGTTATTGATGTTAACCTTAGTAAAACAATCTTACTTCCCTTGTGAACTGTATTATTTATTTTGAGTCCTTTGAGCTGACTTTGTTTTACTCTTTATCTCTCCCCCTTTGACAACAATGACAAAGGGAATATTTCTCTTCTCCCCCTGAGATGACGCTCCCCTTGAGGTAATACTCCCCGTGTATTTGTCCCATTTATTTTGGACTTCAATTTTATTGTTTATCTCTCCTCTTTTTACTACTTTTATCCCCCATATGAATGTGCTAGTTGTTATCTCAATCGCTTGGGATTTTTGTGTGCAAATAGGGTTTTATTGTCTTCTCCTTTTTCATAACAGACAAGGGTGTGAAGCTTACTGGTCTTCTTGATCTATTTCTTCTTCTTCTTGATATTATTTAGTTATTTGATTCCAAGAGATTTATATTGTTCTTTCATATAATTAATAACTTTTCTATGTTCATACTTTGTCTTTATATATTTTTAACTCCTTTTGTTGTTTTCTTCTTTATATATTATTTGTTTTATTCATCACACTATTCTACATACTGATTTTCTTTTGAGAGTTCATCATCATCACCATTGTTTTGTGCACCATAATATTCTTCATCTTCTTCTTTAGAAATTCGTGTTACTTGAATTTGTTCCTCTTCATATGCAAAGCTCTGAATTTCACATTCCTTATTAGGAGTTTTATCCATCAGTTTATTGTTATCAATTTCTTCATTTTTAGGTGCAAGATCTTCATCATCTTTCTTGTTTTCTACTTCAAATTTTCTTCTCCATATCTTTCCATAAGGCACTATGTTTGATAATCTTTTTTTTTTCTACATTTGTCCTCTGAGATTTATCCTCTCTTATTTTCTTCCAAAGTTCATTATATTTCCTTCCTAACTTGTATGGATTATTTTTCATGGGTTATCTTCTTGATTTCCTCCAGTCTTAGGATTTGTGCCCAAACTTATCACATTTGTAGCATCTCATGGTATGACAAAAATTTGATGTGTGCCCAATATAATTGCATCTCCAACATCTCATTAAGTTATTGGACCTTCCTAAATTTTTCTTTTCAAGACTCTTGCATTCCAATGCTTTGTGACCTTTTTATAAGAAAAGCATTAACCATTGAAGGTGTTTCCATACTCGATTTTGTTGTGACATGAGAAGTCTACCTTTTGATATGTTTCTTGTTTTTGAATTTTATAGCTTCCTCCTTTAACAAAGTTCATGGTTTGTATTTGGTTTGTGATTGCACTTTTTTCTGTTTAGGAGGATAATCATTTCTCATGTTTGTGAATGGTGTTCCACTTGCCACCTTCTTCTTTCTTGTTGTACCCAAGACCAATTTTTTCATTGGTTGGTCTTTGACTGTTCCATATCTTATCCAGGATGGCTGAGTTGTTTTGGAATTTGACATTTGCTTTTGTCTATTCATTCTTCTTTTTGAGGTTGATAAATTCCAATTCCAACATGTGACATGTTTCTTCCTTTTTAGTCAACTAGATCTTCAAGTCTTCTTCTATTTCCTTAGCTTCTTCAAGTTGAGTCTTTAGACTGATGACTGTTTATTTTGTCTCATCCGAGTCTTCTGTGGATTTATTAGTTTTGTCGTATGTCTTCAACTCTTCTATTTCTTTTATTAGATCAACAGCTTCAATCTTCAATCTTTTGATTTATTCTTTGTTTTCTAGCTAAATCATTTTGAGGTTGATGACTTCCAATTCCAACCTGTGGCACGATTCTTCCTTTTTAGTCAACTCGATCTTCAGGGTTTCTTCACTTTCCTTAGCTTCTTCAAGTTGAGTCTTTAGATTGTTGGCCATTTATTTTATTTCTTCTAATTCTTTTATGCATTTATTGTGTTTTTCATATGCCTTCAACTCATTCATTTCTTTTGTTAGATCAACAACTTCAATATTTAATCTATTGATATCTTTGTCTTTGTCTTTTTCTTCTAGTTGAATCTTTTGTTCTTGCTCTTCATGGTTGTTAGATTGATCTAACTGTTGTAGTAGTAACATGTCTTTCTTTTGAAGTTTCTCCAACTCTTCTAGAGTGCACATAGTTGTGTATTCAAGATTTTCAAGAGACTCCACATGAACTTCAATATATATACCATTTCCCAATTCCATATGAATCTCTTCTAATGCAGCAATAACATCAGTCTTAAGATTCTGTATTTTTTCTTCAATGATTACTGAGGTATGCATCAATTCCTTTATGGATTTGTCTTCTTCATTGATGACTAGGGATTGCATCAATTCCTTGTTTGAGTTGTCTTCTTCTTTGATGACTCGGGATTGCATCAATTCCTTGTTTGATTTGTCTTCTTTATTGATGATTGGGGATTGCATCAACTCCTTGATGGTATTGTCTTATTTTTCTTTGTTGTGTACTTTACTCTAATAATAACTCTCTAACTGGAGCCATAATACTTTAGCAGAGGTCTAGTGTCCCATATTTTCTTTGATTTGGTCTGATGGTCTATTATGGATTGTTTTTAATGTCATCGAATTATTTCTCTTTGCTTCTTTTGCAGTTTTGGATTTGTTCGTTGAGGTAGTTAAGTACCAAGGATTACTTACTACTGAGTCCCAAACTCTAGATCCTCTTGAATTCAGATATATTTTCATTCTTTCCCTCCATGAAGAGTAGTTTGTTCCATCAAATAAAGGAACTTAATTTGTGGATAGAGACATCTATTCATCCATTTGTGTGTTTAGTAGGATCTTCCTTCCAGTGATTAAACTGTTTTTCCTTGAAGAGACCTTGCTTTGATACCAATTGTTCTCTTCAGAACAATTGAGAGGTTAAACAGTAGTGAAGGAACATGCTCTGATACCAATTGTTGAAACACACACTAACACTGAGAGGGGAGGGGTGAATTAGTGTCTGGAACTTTTGGCTATTTTTCACACTTTCATAGATTAACTAAATTAATTGAATAAGATATATGCAGTTCAATTAATTATTCATAAACATGTATAACACAAACTATATGAAGTAGATAAAATATCATTATTTTATTTATTTAACTTGAATGAATACAAATAAAATCAATCCTTTAATCTCTTCAACTTCAACTAAATATGAGAGATCCAACTCTCTGATACAAGACCCAGCTTGTAGTTCTCAGATCCAACTGAGAAATGAGGAATACAACCCTCATAACAAGACTCGTCTTTTTGATCTCGGATCCAACTGAGATGTGAGGAATCCAATTCTCATGACAAGACTCATCTTGTAAACAGGCACCAACTTGATAGAAAAAAATTCCATTCAATCCATTATAGATATATATCCACCAAGACACTCTCTTCCCTTCATATTCCCTTACTTATATAGTCCTCCAAAGGGTGCCACTTTGAAACAATGTGTCCTTTTGGAATGAAACATTGGACCCCTTCCCTTCATTTAATTCACACAAATGGTAAAATTTATTAATTGATTTTTGTACACAAATTTAGACAGTGATTTTCGTATGAAGATTATGGAGTGTTGGAAACAAATTTTAAAATTATACGACATGGGTTTTTTGTAGAACATGTCCAATTAGCTGACATGGGGCGAATTTCCCTAGAAAGTGTGTGAGGTCGTTGGTACAGACGGTAATTTTTTAAGGAAACTTGCCTATATTTTCCTTTCGTCGTCAGATGCCAGACCGACTTCAATACATATTACAATTTCGTTAATGTCTAAATAGACCTCCACATATATCCTATGTTTGTGATTATTTAAACTCAACTTGTAAACATTTTACTTTATGGTTATTTTAAAATAGTTTCCCTCTCAACTGCTAGTCACTAAGGATTTGACTTGGTCTCACCATTTTTCGTATTTGCTTCCTCATTTAACCGACAAACATATTTTTGGTAGACTCAACTAGAAGAAATTTTGGCTTGAGTATTTCAATTCTAGTTGACCCATATTTCTTTAGGATCAACCTGACTTGTATTTAAGTTTTCTTCAACTTCAACCTTTAGGTTACTTCTTTCTTGGACCGACTCGACTTGGAAGAAAATCAACTTGAGAAATTCGAATTTGGTCGTCTCGACTTTCTTTGGCCGACTTGTATTTCCTGACTCAATTTTCCTTCGACTTCGACCTTCAGTTGGTCAACTTGTCTTCAACTCATCTTGAAATCGATCGACGTGTCTTCTCCAACTTCTATCAATCTGCAGGCTTGCAGTCGATCGACTTTCAGATAGTCGACCTTGTTGTTTTTTGAATCGACTTGACTTGTGACTCGATGGTGTCATTGTTTCCTCACCAAATATCTACCATTGACATTTTGTATCATCTCTCGACTCTTCTTCAATTGATATTTTCTAAATCAATTTTAATTAACCATGTATTATTAACTTCTTTATTTGTGATTTGTATGGATCCATATTGGATTATCCATTCACCCTTTTTATCCTGACAGTTTCTTCACAATTTTTTCTTTTGTGCATGGATGTTAATGACACAATCTCAAACTTATACAATATAGGATAAGTGTATCAATCTCATACAATACATTATTCAATATTATATGTCTATTGATATTCAAGTCACCTTCATAACATTATGTCCAATATTGTCAATGCTTGACATTCAAGTCACCTTCATAGCATTGTGTCCAACCTTCATAACATTATGTCCAATATTGATAATTCTTGACATTCAAGTCACCTTCATAATTATATGTCCAATATTGACAATGATTCTCAAACCAATCAATCAATGATACTTCACCTATTTATCAAGGTTGACATCAATGAAAACCAAATTTCCAACAACCTGGGGGATCCAAGGCTTCCCCATGACCATTGTGATTATCCTCTTTGCATCCCTCCCACCATAAACCTACATTGTCCCTCTACCAACATTTTCAATTATCACGACACCCTTCCCAAGTCGAATCGTTCCCTTATACCTTGCGATAGCCTAGACTTGTTATTGCCACCGACAATACTTTCATTTGTTATAAGCCCTAAATAACCCCCCCCCCCCNAGTATGGCACATTGATGCAAAATAGCAATGACCTTGACCTTACTCAACAAGTCGTCTGCAAACTCAAGCCCTTCGATTCAATTTTTGTTTCCGAGCCTGGTTTAAATCACACAACGAAACTTAGTGTCAAGAACCATGCAAATCCTCATCTTAATACCATCGATGACTATCAACATAGTTAGTGTAAACTTCATCGACTAACTGTGGAGGAGTTAGACACAACTTACCTGAATTTACATAAGCCTTCGAGACTTATCTCGTCAACCTCTCTGATATGTCATCGAAGGAGTTCATATTAACTCCTATGATGCCATCGTAGGAGTTCCCCAAAACTTTGTCAATGAAATATCAGATACTTTCAAGTTAAACTTTGTGATGTACATCATAACTTTTCAAGTCAACTTGGTCGATGGTCATCAGGGCCTTTAATACCAAAAGTGTCGATAGTCATCCAAACACTTATTGTCAACTTCTCTAGTTTTCATTGGAGAAGTTAATATCAACTCGGTTGATTAATATCAGAGCACTTTCTAACAAATCATTTTATTTACATCAGAGGAGTTAACATCAAACCCTCTGATTTTACCTTATGAGCATGTTTTGAGTCTTTTTCTTCCAATATTCACAAGATTTCTCACCTTGTCTACCATCATTTTATCGTCCTTATATGATGACCTTCCACCAAGAATTAGCTTGAGTGAATCTTTCGATACTTGAGTAGAATATATAATTTTTGATGTCTTTTATGATATCGCATGCATATTGATCCTATGTTTTCTGGACAAGTTCAAATATGTCTACTAAGAAAAGGGTAGTGAGTAAAGAGACAAACACCAAGGAATTTGCATGAATCCAACAAGATGAAGATGAACCAGTGGTGGTTGGAGCTATGTATGATGACACCTATGGACTTATAGAAAAGGAAGGAGAAACACTCGAATGGGGAAATGTATACCAGATGTTCAAAAATAAAAAATTCTCCACCGACGTTGAGGATCATGATGAATCAAATATCTTCAAGAACATCACAAAGTCTAGGATATTTAGGATATCAACCCACACTGTTGTATTCCCTTGTGTAGATATCATCACCTAGATCCTAAAAATATATACATTTGAAATACAGATATGTCTTTAACACCAGGAAAGAACCCATAGCATCGTTTCGACCAGAATACCTAGCAAGGTGCTATCACATTGAGAAGGGGATTAAAAATTTAGACAACAAACTCCTCAATGAGTTTGAATACACACCCAAAGACCTGTTCTCCAAATGGTACAAGATAGAAAAGCAGTTCAATCATATACTCAAGGGACGGTTCCTCACAAGCGCTCTAAGGAAGACATACCAATATATGGTGGCCATGTTATGAAGATTATATGGGGAACCATATGCTTCTCAATTCCCCTTGTCTTACATACCACTAATCTATTATTACATAGATGAAGGACTGTCATTCAATTGGGATGACATCCCATCATCCAACCTGATGGTCACCTAAATTGCAGTGATGGAAGTTCAACTCGGAACTTTTCCAAGTTTCCACATGTCTTCCTAGCTCTTGGATATCATTATGCATCGCCCACCAGTACCCAAACATGGGATGGAAATGGAAACCCTCTAACAAGCCCATTCATGTTTACTACAAAGTTCTTTGGGAGCACAAATATAGAACATAACATTAGAAGATCTGTGGACATTTTCTGGCCCCTCTGTATGAATTCATATTCTACAAGACAACCCCATGTATGAATAACAAAGCTATCGTGGTCATAAATAGGATTTGGGGACCGATACCTTATGGAGAATAGTACATATATCATAATTTACCATGCCACTAAACCCCCCCATATTCTCCCCCCATTTGTACTAGATAAACTAGTACTCTAATAAGTAGCATATAAGACAATAATATATGGAGTGGGAGGAGTGCTCTACTGGGGGAAGAAAGCAATATGGCAGCCACTTCCATTTTGCGTTGGGCTCTACTCATTTTCCAACACCAAGAAAGCACAGGATGAAGTAGATATATTACTCTCATATCATTTTGGAGAGGAAATAATTATAAGAAAAGATCCAAAAGGAGTACCAAATGTTGAGACAAAAAAAGGTGTTGAGACAAAAAATGATGGCACTCAACCAATGTATATTGATATCCAAGAAGTGTCAACAGCGGATACCAGCATAGAGGCACCATTCGACAATCTAGGACAAGGGATTTGGGATCCATTTCTTCCAAGTGAAATCCCAAATATGAGAAGCTTCACTTATGACTGCGAGACTGGTAAGATCATGCAAGAACAAGTAAATAAAGTGCCAACAGCTCAAGAGATTCCAATCTCAGTCCTCACACAAGTTCCCATAACAGGGGATGTTAGGGAAAATCCCATAGCTACTGCTATAGCTAGCACCACATTCATGAGCACCAATGAAGACAATATTATAAGGTTGTGCCAACAAAATTAGGATAAATAGGAAAGGATTAGGGAACTGGAAGAAAGAATCCATCATGTAAAAGTTGATGAAAGTAGTATGCAGAGTTTCAAATCCAGTGCTGAGAAAGTTAGGAAAGAACTGGAAGGGTAGATATGTATGCTCACTTACACCTCTTCCAACAAGAAGTTGCCACAGTGGTAGAGAAAAATAGTCAAATACAAGCAAAACTCACTCAATTCAACATGATATAAGAAGGCATCAATGATATTGATAAGTGGATTGCAGATAATCTTGATGCACCAGCTGAGCTATATTGACCATCAACCTTAGAGAGGAAGACAAATATTTATCCATTAGACCGTCGCCAACAAGCCGGGAAAAGAGAAGATAAAGAGGTCACCAAATCAATTGACATATTCTCTAAAATATACAAGTCCGCGCAAGAGTTAATTAAAGGGAGCCAACTACCTCATTTAGAAAAGATTGGTAAAAATCTGGTCATAGAAGAACGGGTAGACAAGATGCATAATAGCACAAATCATAGAAGATAATTTGTTGAAGTTTCCACCACAATTACTACGAATATGATAGAGCAACATCTGCTACAATCTATCAAATTGCATACCATTATACAACATTCATGGAAACACTGTTAAAATATATGAGCACCCTCGAAGATAACATAGCTATGCACAATGCAGCATTGGAAGAACTAACTTATTGTTGGATCAGATCTCTGTATGATCAGCTAGAATTGTGGACAGCATACCTCAGGGGAAAAATTTCTTGAATAAACAAATAAATAATAGCAATAAAAAAACTTCTACTACTTACCTCTCATTTTGTCTTT
Source organism: Picea engelmannii (assembly GCA_009831015.1). Classification (NCBI taxonomy): domain Eukaryota; kingdom Viridiplantae; phylum Streptophyta; class Pinopsida; order Pinales; family Pinaceae; genus Picea; species Picea engelmannii. Next base: position 1,467,584 of record ML777258.1, on the reverse strand, counting down.
TTATCAACCAACTTCAATTTTGTCTTTATTGTACACTTGGCACTAGGAAAGAGGAAACCAAACAGTTTGTGTAACAACTTCTTTAAGAATAATACAAAGAGTCACTCATGAGTCACAAATTATTGTATAAAAGAGGGAAGATGCCAATTTTGTATGGGGCTCTTCAAGCACTGTATAGACCCAAGAACTAATCCAAAAACTTATACTTTGTTATTGAATATTGAAAAGCTCTCAGGGCCTATTTTTTGCAAGAAAGAAGAATCTATGTGTGAAGTTGTCTTTGTTGTGAACTATTTCATGTGGGATGTATGTTGTTCACATGGACTGTATGAAGGCTTGTTTTCCTATAGACTAATCTTATGCACTCTATGTTATTCTATAGTTTTGATTATTCTTTCACATATCTTTAAGTCTTGAGATTGTTGGGTTGTTAACGTATGCAGAAATATAATTTATATTGTTCTGGCTATATGTATGTATGCACTTGTTTCTGATTCTACACTTCCATTTCAGCTACATGTGTGGGGGTCTTATGTAGAGTTTGGTTTCATTTACAACTCACCTAGTTACTTTAGTATGCTCCTAGCTAGGATAGGGTAGGATAGATTAGAAATATATTAATTACAAGATCTATGGTTCTCGGACCTCCTGTCATCAGAATCCCTCTTCTACTCAGCCCTTTCAGACATCTGATCATGTCGAAGAACTATTCATTGGATCCAACGATCCAGATCCACCTTTTCCTTTCTTAATAATATTTTGGATTAATTATTTCATATTACATCAAAATCTCACTTTTGATATCTTATTTGTTTAATCCTTCTTAATGCTAATTAACGCTTATTTAATTTAAAATACTAAGCATCATTCCATTTTGACTTAGTTGAATTTACTGGCCTGGTAACATCAATAAATTAATCTTTCTTTTACCTAGGGAACTCCACGTCACAAGAAGGTTTTGGGTGTTAATTAAATACCACTCTTATAATGATTATCTTATGATACAAATTAATTAATTATAGTATAACATAATAATATTATATTATAATATAATTAATTAAACTATAATACA
>ML777258.1:1456354-1466391 GCA_009831015.1 Picea engelmannii | reverse complement strand
TATATATATATATATATATATATATATATATATATATATATATTGGAAAAGAAAGGGAATTATAATATATTTAATATTATATATTATCTCAGGTATTTTGGACTCCCTTCACATGCACCCTTCTCATTTCTACGACGAACAAGCTCCAAAAGGAAGAAAGGAATTAATATTATAGTATATTTATAACCATATAATATTCAAGCCATCATACTCTAAAATCTTCATATTATAGTCACGCGTGCTCCTCTCGTTTGTCCGACAACTAATTACAAAAGAGAAAAAATTAATATTATAAAATATATATGAGACCTTATAATACCCACACTATCATGCTCTGTAAACTTCAGAGTTTAATCATGCGTGCTCCTCTCATTTTTCTGATAGCCAATTTTGAAAGAGAAAAGTTTAATATTATAAAACATATGTGAGACCTCATAATAACCAGGCTATCGTGCTCTGAAACCTTCGAAGTTTAACCATGCATGCTCCTCTATTTTGTCCGACAACCAATTATGAAAGAGCAAAGTTTAATATTATAAACCATATGTGAGACCTCATAATACCCAGGTTATTATGCTCTGAAACCTTCGGATTTTATTAGTGTGTGCTCTTCTCGTTTGTCTGAAGAGAAAAACGTTAAATATTATTAAAGCAATATTTATATACCTTATAAAACTCAATCCATCGCTCTGAAGGCTTCAGAATCCATTCGTGTGCTCCCATCTCCATCCTTTGATGGTCCAACTTCGAAAGAAAGGATTTTTGATAAAAAAAAAATTATAAATATTTACGTTGAGGAAGATAAGAGGATTTATATATTTCTAGGCATTCAAATGTTAAAAATTAAAAACACCTTGACAATCGTTCGTGTGTTCCCGTCTCCATCCTCCGACAGTCAGACTTCAAAAGAAAAATATTTTTGATAATAATATTTATAAATATTTACTTTGAGGAAGACAAGAGGATTTATATATTTCCAGGAATTAAAATGTTGAAAATTAAAAATACCTTGATAATAACGGCAGAGCATAAATTCTAAAACTAGGAAAACTTAGCACACTTTAATCCTTTTGCACAAAAGGGGAAAACTTCAAGTTTACCTTTCATTCAAATTTGCCCGGAAAACATATAAATACACATTTACATATATTAATTCATGCAATTTATTTGTTTAAATTCTTTCTAGAATATTACATTTCTTAGAAATGAAATCCTCCATGGTAAACCTTTGTTTTTACCAGGAATTACTAATCTCCTATTTACATGCATCTCTTTGCTATTTTCTGGGAATAGTTATAGTTTTCAATTTTTTCCCTTTTGGACATAAATTTACTATGTAATTTCTAGTAAAAACTTCTCTCTTACCAAATTCTAATGAAACTTAATTAATAACAAGGTATTAAATTCTAAATTTCATTTTATTTTCAATTGAGAACTTAAATTCTCATTTCTCATTATTTTCTTTTTATTTATTTTGGAATACTTGGACTTTCTTCTATACTTGTGTTATTTTCCTAAGGCCCAAATATAGATCTGATATCCTTTAAATTTTCTGGTATAAAAGCTTCAGGAAAAACTTAAAATCAAAAAACATTCTTATGCAGAAATCAACCTCTTTCTTTTTCAGATGTTTTGTAGAGGTTCTAATTGTTCAAGCATCCCCACTAGCACATAAGATGGATTGTAAAACTCAATCAGCATCAACATTCACTCCCAGAAATCTCTTTTACAAACACAGGCAGTCAATAACTCAGGTTGTAAATCAAAATGAAATCCAGCTATAACATTCTCATAATTTCACCTAAATTTCTCGGGCCACTTTTAACAGAAAATTAAATTTACGTTTCTCTGAAACACATTCTACAATATTTCTGAACTTAACATTGTAAAGGTTTGGCAAAGAAATACTTATCTAGAAAATGAAAATATTTGTAATTGTTAAAGGGTGTACCATTTTTCACCCAACCATAGGCACAAATGCTCTTAGTGTTTTCACAACTGGCAACCCCCCAGCCACAGTATGAAGCCATGAGAGAGAGTTCTTCTTATAGCAAGGGATTAAGGTTACTCTCCTTCTCCCACGGGATCCTGGAAACCCAATCTTCTATCCACCAAGCAAGGGGGGTTGTTTTGATTGCTCACTCAATCACTCAAATTCTCTATAATATTTTTTATCAACTTGATTAGAAAACACTATCCAACAGTTCATGTAACCAGAAAAATATATTTTCTCAGTTTTCTTCATAACCAAAGAGCTTCAGATGCTCTTCCTCTTTCGAAATGGTCCCCGGACCCTTTCGTGTGTATCTTCTTCCCGTGATTTTCCTCTTTTTCTTTCCTTCTCTATCAAGATTTTGTGGGTCAAATCCATCAATTTGTGGATCATATTAGAAATTTCCAAATGGGTAATATGCCCATTCTCTCATTGATTTTTGAGGAAGACTTTTTCAACTATCAGCTTCACTGGTAAATAAATTCTCTGGGACAAAGGATTGTTTTAGGTCTGCACATTTTTAAATCCAACATAGTACTGGCCTAGAAGGGTTCATCTCAACCATTAATGGTTCCCCTCACCATTCCCTCTTAGGCACCATAATTTGTATTGGAAACAACTTCAACAATTATTCAACAATTTATGTTTTATTTAACAACAAAAATATTTACATTACTTTTTTTTAGCAAAGGTTCATCATTTCCCAAAATACACACATAATTGATCTGTCGATAGTCTCTTAGAAAAATATAATTATGTTTACAAGCTGGGGGAAATACGGGTATTAAAATCCACTCCCTCTTAAATGAACTTTTTCCTTGGTGTTCTACCTACCGTTGTGACCTTTATGTACAACAGTGTACAAAAAGGGGTATTCCTATTTCTTGGCATCCTCCATTTCCCATGTAGCTTCATCTAGACCAAAGTGTTTCCAATACACCTTGACCTATGCAATGGTTATGTTCCTGAGTGGGATTTATTTCCTATCTAGTATTCATTATGGTTATGGTAGTAATTCTCCCTCTGGTTCCACTTATATCACAAACTAGTCAATCATATGATTAGAATCATGTATGTATTTCTTCGGTGACAAAACATGGAAAACATTATGCGCTTTCACTATGGGAGGAATTTCTAATCTATATGCTACAGGTCCCACTCTGTCCAAAATTTTAGAGGGTCCACAAAATCAAGGTGTCAGCTTGGCACAATTTTCCATTCTGAAGAAACTTCTTCTGGGCCTAATTCGAAGATATACATGATCCCCTACTTTGAACTCTCTAGGAATCCTATTTTTGTCTGCATAGATTTTTTGTTTGTCTTATGCCACTTTCAAAATTTGTTTTATCTGAATTACTTATTGTTCCATCTCTTTTAGCATGCCTAGTTCAAGTGTAATTTTTTCCACTAGGTTGTCCTGACTAATGAGAATATTGCATTGCCTACCATAGAGAGCCTCAAAAGGACTCATTTTCAAGGATTTATGATAACCATTGTTGTAGGAAAATTCTACCAGTGGTAAATAGTCTTCCCATTTCTTAGGTCGATGCATCACATGCATCCCTAACATGTCCTCCAATATCTGGTTTACCCTCTATGTTTGTCCATCAGTTTGAGGGTGTTAGGCTGTACGAAATAGTAATTTAGTTCCAAAACCAGCAAACAGAGATTTCCAAATATTTGAAGTAAATTTTGCATATCTTTCTGATATGGTTTCCTTAGGTATACCATGTAACCTAAATATTTATTTCATGAAAATATTAGCAATATATATTCCCTTGCAAGTTTATTTTACAGGGATAAAGTGAGCAGTCTTTCTCAACTTACCTAAAACCACCATAATGGCATCATTTTGTTTGGTTGATTTACACAATCACGTGATAAAATCAATGGAGATGGTTTCCCATTTCCATTATGGAATTGGTAGGGGATATAATAACCCCACTGGGTGCTTGTGCTCCACCTTAACATGTTGACATTCTAAACATTTATCTAACTAATCAACTATTTCTTTTTTCATTCTAGGCCAATAAAACAATTTATTATTGGTTGTGATCATTTTTGGATAACTAGGATGGCCAGTGTATGGTCTTTTATGTAGTTCATCCATTATGAAACTCTTCAAGTCATCACAATTTGGAATATACAACTGACTGTTGTAGGTTAGCATGTCACCCTTCATATTTCATCCATGTGGGATATTTCTATAGATATGCCTTTATAGTTTTGAAAAACTCATCTATCTCTTATGCACTTTTGACCCTTTCCTTGATGTTTGATTCACAGGTGCTTAGAGCTACCAAGTGAATCACTTTCATGCTTATACTGATGGAATCATCCACCATATTATATGTTCCCTTAATGTGTTTGATTTCGAAATCAAATTCAGTAAGGAGATCCATCCACCTAGCTTGCCTAGCCTTGAGTTTGGGTTGGTCAAACAAATATCTTAGCCCACTATGGTCTATCATAAGTACAAATTTTCTTCCCAGTAGGTAATTCCTTCACATCTTCAAAGCATGTACTATGGCATCCAATTCCAAGTCATGTGTTACATAATTTACTTCATGTTCATTTAATTTACTGGATTCGTAACAGATTACATGTCCTTCTTGCATGAGGACTCCTCTGAGTTCTTCTTTACATGCATTTGTACACACAAGGAATTCCATGTTTGGGTTTGCAATTTTTAGCACAATTGCAATGGTTAAAAGGTGTTTCAGTTGTTGAAAACTCTCTTCACACTTTATTGTCCAAACAAATTTAACTCTCTTTTTCTATATGGAGGTGATTGGATAACCAATCTTGGAAAACCCCTTTATGTACCTTATATAGTATCCTTCTAGGCCCATAAAGGATATGATATCAACTACATATTTTGGTGTAGGACAATAAATAATGTCTTTTATCTTGTCAAGATCAATCGCCACTCCTTCCTTACTGATGACATGGCCTATATAATGGACTTATTTTTGGAAAAAGTAACACTTACTTAACTTTGCATAGAGTTTGTGCTCTCTCATCACTTGAAGCAATAACTTGAGGTTCTCTTCATGCTCTTATCTATTCTTGGAATATATTAGGATATCATTTATGAAAACCAACACAAATATTTCCAAGAACTTGTTGAGCACATTATTCATTCATCACATAAAGGTGGTCAATGCATTGGTAAGCCCAAATGGCACCACCACAAATTCATAGTTCCCATATCTGGTCCTAAAGGCTATTTTTTGGATGTCTTCATCCTTAATCCAGAATTGATGGTATCCCGACCTCAATTCAACCTTGGAGAAAATCATAGCACCCCTTAATTGGTCAAACAGGTCATCAATTCTTGGAAAAGGATATGCATTCTTAATGGTCATCTTGTTGAGTTGTATGTAGTCTATGCACAACTAGAGTGTGCCATCCTTTTTCTTCACAAACGGGGTTGGTGCTCCCAAAAGAGACACACTAGGCCGAATGTAAACTTTATCCAACATGTCCTTTAGCTGTTATTTGAGCTCAACTAATTCAAGTGTACTCATTCTATAATGTGCTCTAAACATTGGCATCGCTCTCAATACAGGTTCTATTGAGAAATCAATGTCTCTTCTTGGAGGTAGACCTGGTACCTCTTCTGAAAACACATATTTATACTCTCTCAATATAGGATGGTTGTCTAGGCTTGGTTTATTATCCTCAGCATAGTTCAGTACTTGTAATGCATACAAGGGACATCCTTTTCTGCAATACTTTTTCACTTGAAGGGATAATATTTGTCTCACTGAGACAGGATTTTGAATCCCTTGTAGGGTCCGTTTCTTCCCTTCCTTGTCTTCAAAAACTAATGTTTCGACACAAATGCAGGCATAAAACCATTGTTTCAATTAAATACACAGAGTGAGAAACACTTATATGTACACAAGATGTAGCCATCCAACTAACGGTTGGTGTTCGTCTTTCCACCCAATTGTAGGCTTAGATGCATTCACTCTTAGAAATCTATCCACCCCTGTGATAGACCATGATACCACTAGGGAACCTTTCTCTCTCTTGTTCTCAAAAAATTTGTGAAGGACACTCTTCTTCACAGCATTCTTGGTAGAGGTTTCCTCACACCCACCTATCTCAGGCTTCAACGAGATTTTTCAGATACTTTCCCGGTATCAAGATCGTAACCTTCTTTGTTCGGGTCGGGTTATGGACTCCCCCATGAGTCTTGTGACTCCCTCTTAGAATCTCTTCTTTTCTCTCTTCTCTTTGAAATCGTGTGCTTCTCTTGCATGCCTCCCATGGGAAGGTTCTTGACCTGTCCTTCTATTTCCTCTGTCATAAGGAAACTCGTGGCTCAATCAAGGGAACCCATGGTGATCTTTCCTATTGTCCTCTAGTTGACAGCTTCTTGTCCCTTATGGAATCCCTCCATACTTCCATTCATTGGGGTGGTTGGTTGTTCAACTACCAATCCTCCCTCATTAACTGATTTTCTTTGAAATCAGATCTAGGGGGGGGAATATGAATAGGGATTGAGGTCCTTTAGTTTAATAGGGCCTCCTCTCATTCCTATAGTGATATCATGGCCAGTACTTTAAGGGTTCACCCCACAATCAATTTTTGGAATTTACAATTAAAAAATAATACATTTACAATATTTACTTCCCATTATATGACAATCATCAATCATGATTAATTACATATACTAAATATTTAGAGAGGGGGGTGTTATAGTTGGTGGATAGGGTGATTTCTATCAGGTTCATTAAGGCCTAGGACATTCCAAGATGCCACTTTTATTAATAACTAACGTTGTCTGGCATATCTATCACATTATCCTCGAGGTTATAAAGAGCATCGAAGGAATTATGAAAAGAAATACTACTTGAGAAATAGTCACCTAAGGTGGTTTTCTTTGGCCTCTTGGCATACAGTTATGAAAATCATGAGGATCATCATTTTCATGTGGTGGAAAAGAGTGAGCTCGTTGTCCACCACTACCCAAGTATTGGGTATGAGAGGAAACATTGGAGGCCACTAGGATGGACTCCGAAGTAGTGACAATTGTAGATGAGACCTCTCTAGCACACCTTTTCTGCTACTTTGTTTAATCACTTTGATACCAAATTGTAGCGCATATTTTCTACTACTAAGGTTTAATCACTCTTAAAAGAAGACTATAACACCACTTTGTACATAACTCATACAGAAGTTATTTAACCCACATGCATTTAAACAATAAACACATTCAACACAGAGTATTCATATGAATTATTGCCATAATCAGCAAGCAATTAGCTTTTCATATTAATTCATATACACAGCAGAAAACATGATACATAAGAAGCATGGTCATGAAAAACATGATTAAAGCATAATCAGATACTTATCTTTATCAATGGTAGATTCCACCAACCAAGTGCAGGCCTTCCACGAACCTCCCATCCTTAGACCACACTGCTCATCAGCTCAGCAGTGGGTCACCCCCGAGCTGGGACTAAGCTCCACCCCAAGGCAAGGAAATCTAGGCTAGGATGAGGTTATAGGGAAAACAACACACAACCACAAGGAAGGGATTCTCTCCAAGGAACCTCCCACGCTCACTTCCCACAGACCCTCATTCCCCACATGCCTGTTCCACACCAGGATTATACACCTTCTCTGTCACCTAGACAGTCCTTCGGCTGCTAATATCCCTTGCCTTGGGTTACAGGGTCAGGCCGAACTAGAAGTCTTCGGGCTCTGTAGCAGCTACAGGGTTCCTTCCAGGAGTCCTCTCCTTCCTCTGCGCACTCTCTCACCTAGAGAGAATCACTCACAGGCCAACAACCTATTCTTCCAACCTCAATCACCTCTCTCACCTGGAGAGAGCATTGCACCACTGGCCAAAAAGACCCCACACAATCCAGCACTGCGTGGTCACAACAACCCACGGGGAAAACAGACACGGGCTTTCCAACAGGTTCAACAATGGTAGGTCACTTCTTATTTTCCAATCCGCCAACACAGGATAGACTCACGCTCTAGTTGTCAGGGATGCGTGACAAACAATCCACGCAAGGGTCAACGCAGGTTCGAACTGTTCAGACTGGGTATGTACTGGCTATCCCGGAACAAACACAGATACACGCCTTTTCGGTTCAGAGGATGAACGAGGGTTCTCTGCAGGAGTTAGACCAGTTCCCTTCTGGCGGTCCGTGAGTCGAATGGAGGAGGAGGAACCTTTCTCATGGCTCACCCTGGTAATTTATTCACATGCGTCAGGCTTGACACTTGTCACCCATGGAACTGCATGCGTTCCACCAGCACGCATCACCCTTGTACATCCTCCCTTGCCAAAACTTAGGATAAAACACAAAATGCACATATCTTTTTGGAATAATATTAAAATATTATTCCCAGGCTTAAGCCCCCTAGGCTTAGCCCCCAGGCTCAACACTTAGCCCCTTTCCCACCTTCCAGCCCCTAATTCCTTGCCCACTCTATGGATACTTAGTCCCCCTTCACTCATTCATCGTGGTCGGTCTGCACCTGGAGGTGTTTATATTTTATTAAATTCACTGCATACATACAAGTACAACAGCAGGCTCCTGGATTTCAACACTCAGGCTCCCTGGCCTAACAACACATAAGCCTCCCGCTTATACAAACTTGGCTCACCAGCCTATAAAACATAATTACAATTCCTTTCAAAACATGGTTTACAATGGGGCTCGGCCTTGGGGACACTGCAATCCCCCTGTCCTTATTTTTGCACTATCCTCAGTGCAACTTACACTGTCTCTGCAAGCCTTTCAAAATCTTCAAAAGATGCGGGTACTCTGCCCGCATAACATCTTCATGCTCCCATGTCATGTCCTCAGGACCGTACCAGGTCCACTGGACCTTTACAAGCTCTATAGCTCGATTCCGGAGCTGATTTATTTTCCTGTCCAATATGCGCACAAGATGCACTTGCAGGACACCTTCTGGTTCCACCTGAATCACAGTCCAATCGATAATATGATTAGCATCAGGTATATATATTTCTTAAGTGATGAAATATGAGACACCTTAGGTACAGTCATGGATGCAGTAATGCAACCATATATGCAATGTATATGTATGTATATACAAACAAATTCAATAACATTAAAACTGTATACATCATACACAACATAGAATAAATAGAGAATTGTACTTATCTTTTGATTGAGAGACCTTCCACCCCGGAACAGAGCTATGACTCCATCGGGCAATGGCTTCCCAAGATAGCCATGGTCCACAATCCTTATCCACATGGCCTAGGCCAAGGTACTAGACCTCAGCAGCACTCCAATCATTCAAACCTCGGTAGTACTCCAACCGATGGTCTCTCATTCCCCACATGCATGTCCACCCGGGAGTATAAACCTTCAAAAGCATAGTCCATCAGTGCTACACCTCCCTTCCTTGGGCTTGGCAACAGGTCAGACCGGAAGTCTTAGAGCACCGTGGCTTCAGGAGTTCCAACTGCCCTCAAAGGTTTCCAAGCAGCATCTTCTCGAGATACTCTTTGTAGCCAACATTTTAACTTTTATCAACATCGTCTCATCTGCATCAACCACATGCAGTTATCATGAGAGAACATACAAGAATTCATTTAGGAATTCCAATTAATTTGAAAGAAAATTCAACTTTTATTCCCAAAACATGACATCCTATTTCATGATTGTTCTTGGTTGTTGCCACATTATGAATGCAGTCATCCTTGTGATTTTTCCACAGGCACAAAACTTCCTACAATTTTCATGCAGGACTTCATCTTGCATACTTCCAACAAATTGTCGGTATTTTCTGTACGTCATAATTCAGTATGTACAACATCTTATGCAATAATCTCAAAATTTATGCACCTGGCAATTCAATCACAATTACCAAACAACTTGACCAACAGAATGACCCGTCATTCTATGCATATGCATGTCCACAGTTAACAACAGTAAGTTCATTATTTCAATTTTTTGAACATAAAATTTTATGTAGTCTCCATTCTTGTGACTACCTGGCTTGTAACTTTCCTGTTGCAGTGTTTAACAGTTCCTAA
>ML777258.1:1422808-1455292 GCA_009831015.1 Picea engelmannii | reverse complement strand
TCGATATGAGTCACCCTCGACTCTCTCTATCCCCGAAATCTGAAACAAGAGTCTAGTGCGTCCTAGCTCTTCCTTTAACTTCCACCAGTGTGACCTCTAGCGAAATTCGAGGATTAGCTCTCCTCCTTTCTCCCGAGGTCCGAACTCGCGAACCCCTATTTCCTCAGATCAAAGGTCCACAGCTTTCCGGGTTCGACGGTCTCGGTCAATTCCTCGCGAATCGACGATTCGCGTTTCGGGGTTTCGAAAAACAGTTTTCCCTACTTTTCTTCTGGTCTCTAGTTTTCTGAAATCTACGTGATTCAGATCCAACAACTCAAAGCTCCCCGTAACCCAACGGTGTGGATCTTTTTTCTCGTGAATCGGGACTTCACAGTTCACGAAATTAGAAAGCAGTTCTCTTCCCTCTTTCAACTTCCGTCTTCATGAAATTCAAGTGTGTCAGATCAATGGCTGACACTCACCATGATTCAATGGTCTAGATCTTTCCTCGCGAATCGTAAGTTTGTGTTTCAAGATTTTTGAGAACAACTTCCTCTGTTCTCCCAACTTTTGATTCTTCGAATTCCTGATGAAAGGAATCAATGGTTCGATCTTCCCTAAGATCGACAGTTCAATACCTCATGTGAGACTTCGAGTACTGAATAACTCTTAGCGTTATCTTCCCTGCATTTGGCTGGATCCGACGGCTCACGGGTTTTTGGCACTTCTTCCTGGAAGCACTCCACCGTCCGATTCTATCCTTGTTAATCTCTTTTCGTGATTTGGGACTTGGAGTGACCCAGAATTTGGCCTGCGCTCCAAGTTCACAATCCCTGAATTTACGAAATGATCCAACGGTTCAAACCAACCACGATCAATGACCCACTTTATTCTGGATCCTAGAGTGGTGAGTTTCTCCATCCACTAACCACCTTCCAAATTCTGGCTATCTTATGGTCCCCCACGATTTCGTGAGTTCTCCACGGAGAATTCTAACCATTCGTTCAAATTCTAAATGACTTCTTTCCAAATATCTTGGCATCAATTCTTCTAGAATTGACTTCCTCCCTAACTTGAAGGATTTCAAATAATTCGAAGGCTTCGATGGTGTTTTCCCTTCCGAGCTTCGGTTAGTGAAATTTTAACTTCACCTTACCACGCACTTGCGCTCGGCATGTGAACTTGCTTTGTTTCTCTCAGAGCTTTTAACTTAATCAGTCTCAAAGGGACTTGACCCTTCAGTGTTTTCCAAAAGACTTTCTAGTGTCCTCCTGGCACCCTCTACGCTCGTCTCCTGGAGTCTTTTGAACTTAAAACAAGTTCCCTCTATAAGCACTCCTTGCGTTGGATATGTGCACTCTTCATACCAAAAGTTCCACGCTATCTCTTCTAAGCTTCATTTTCTGAACTGGAAGAATTATGTGTCTCTTCCATTTCTTTGCAATTTGTGGCAATTCAAATCAGTTATAGCACTCGTCAACCTTCCACAATACAAATGCGTAGACGATTAGAATTTGTCAGGCCTTTGTTTCTTGACAATTCCTCATCTTTCATAACAATCGATGTTAAGAAAATCTTTCAATTTCACGACTTTTCCGAGCTCTGCTCGGCTCTGCAATTTTCAGGTTTTCGAAACTTTCGTTTTCGGCATTTCTGGATTTTCGGCCTTCGGGTTTTCGGTACCCAGGACTTCGGGTTTTTGGCACCAGGGAGTTCATTTGCAGTGACTCCCAACCTTTTATCATTTCAATTCCCGAATTCTGAAAATTCTATTTCCTTATTCCCCGGGCCCACAACATAGTTGTCGTCCTTAAAATCCGCTACGATTCTTCTGTTTTCGGAGATTTCGGGACTTCGGGTTTCGGGGTTTCGGTCCACGAGGATTTTAGAATTTCTTTCCTTCCCAACCCCCGACTTTCAAAATTATGATTTACTTTACCCTCCGGACCCACATAGAACAATGGTCACCCACAACCACGGTGGCACGTGGCATGTTCATGAGGGTCCACGTCGCTTTTAACGACGTCATCGGGTCCCACCACTCTCACTTTTCTTCTCAACCCACTAGCACGTGGTACACCTCCATGTGTCCACGTCCATTCCTAGTAAAATCCAATGGTCGGATCTTTCTCAGATCTACGATGCAAATCCTTTCGACATTTCGGGGTTTCAGGTGTCGGAAGTTCGTGCATCCACACATCTTGAACTTCCATTTGCCAAAATCCCGAAATCACTGTCTACTAACCTACCTGATCCTACGGTCAAGTTCTTCTCCCCACGATCTATGGTGTAGATTGCTTTCGGTATTTTGGGGTTTCGGGTTTTTCGGAGGTGCTCACCTCTTCTCACCTCCCATCTGCCAAAACATTGATTTCTTCCTGGGCAATTAATGGTCCCGATCTCTCTTAGATCGATGGTTACGATCCAATCATGAATTCGCGTTTCGTGAATTCTCACGAACTCACCCATTGACTATTTTCAAGTTACGAGTCAGCGAAAGGTTGATCTCTCTCCACGCATTCTTTTTGATGGACGGTCCTGACTAACTCGGGATTTTGTGTATCGCGATTTCCACACTCCTGTGCAATTCCAAAGGGCTTTAAACCCCATGCACACTTTCCATATCTAACTATCACGAGGGCTCACCTTCCCTCCTGAACAATTCCTAAAGCTCCTACACTTCTGCTGTGGAGTTCTCTCTCCTTTTGGACTCATACCACACTAGTTGCGGTTTCATAATGCCGCTATACCTCCTGAGCTTTAAAAACTCATCAAGTAACTCCTTGACACTTTGGAGCAAACCAGGGTCCGAAATTGGCCTTCCAGACCAAATTTCCCCTCGCATTATCAGTCCAAAGACCACTCCATTGGCCCATCTAGGCTCAGTGTCGAAACCTTGGCTCTGATACCAAACTATAGCACACCTTTTCTACTACTTTGTTTAATCGTTCTGATACCAAACTGTAGCGCATATTTTCTACTACTAAGGTTTAATCGCTCTTAAAAGAAGACTATAACACCACTTTGTACATAACTCATACAGAAGTTATTTAACTTACATGCATTTAAACAATAAACACATTCAACACAGAGTATTCATATGAATTACTTCCATAATCAGCAAGCAATTAGCTTTTCCTATTAATTCATATACACAGCGGAAAACATGATACATAAGCAGCACGGTCATGCAAAACATGATTAAAGCATAATTAGATACTTATCTTTATCAATGGTAGATTCCACCAACCAAGTGCAGGCCTTCCACGAACCTCCCAGCCTTAGACCACACTGCTCATCAGCTCAGCAGTGGGTCACCCCCGAGCTGGGACTAAGCTTCACCCCAAGGCAAGGAAATCTAGGCTAGGCTGAAGTTACAGGGAAAACAACACACAACCACAAGGAAGGGATTCTCTCCAAGGAACCTCCCACGCTCACTACCCACAAACCCTCATTCCCCACATGCATGTTCCACCCCAGGAGTATACACCTTCTCTGTCACCTGGACAGTCCTTCGGCTAATCTCCCTTGCCTTGGGTTACAGGGACAGGCCAGACTGGAAGTCTCCGGGCTCTGTGGCAGCTATAGGGTTCCTTCCAGGAGTCCTCTCCTTCCTCTGTGCACTCTCTCACCTGGAGAGAATCGCTCATAGACCAACAACCTGTTCTTCCAACCTCAATCACCTCTCTCACCTGGAGAGAGAATTGCACCACTGGCTAACAAGACCCCACACAGTCCAGCACTGCGTGGTCACAACAAACCACAGGGAAAATAGACACAGACTTTCCAACAGGTTCAACAATGGCAGGTCATTCTTATTTTCCAATCTACCAACACAAGATAGACTCACGCTCTGGTTGTCAGGGATGCGTGACAAACAATCCATGCAGGGGTCAACGTAGGTTCGAACTGTTCAGACAGGGGATGTACCGGCTATCCCAGAACAAACACAGATACACGCCTTTTTGGTTCAAAGGATGTACGAGGGTTCTCTACAGGAGTTAAACCAGTTCCCTTCTAGCGATTCGTGAGTCGAATGGAGGAGGAGGAGGAGGAGGAGGAACCTTTCTCACGGCTCACCTTGGTCGTTTATTCGCATGTGTCAGGCTTGACACTTGTCACCCATGGAACTGCATGCATTCCACCAGCACACATCACCCTTGTACATCCTCCCTTGCCAAAACTTAGGATAAAACACAAAATTCACATGTCTTTTTGGAATAATATTAAAATATTATTCCTAGGCTTAAGCCCCCTAGGATTAGCCCCCAGGCTCAACACTTAGCCCCTTTCCCACCTTCCAGCCCCTAATTCCGTGCCCACTCTATGGATGCTTAGTCCCCCTTCACTCATTCATCGTGGTCGGTCTGCACCTGGCTGTGTTTACATTTTATTAAATGTTCTGCATACATACAAGTACAACAGCAGGCTCCTGGCCTTCAACACTCAGGCTCCCTGGCCTAACAACACATAAGCCTCCAGCTTATACAAACTTGGCTCACCAGCCTATAAAACATAATTACAATTCCTTTCAAAACATGGTTTACAATGGGGCTTGGCCTTGGGGACACTACAACCTTGGTGGTCGGTGACTTAGTGGTTGGGGCCTTCACATGTTGGTTCTTGGCTGAAATTATGTGTTTCTCTTTTTCATGACTTCATTCCATGATCCTTCACTCATTTTTAGATTATGTGGAGCTTAGATGACAAGGGAGACTAGGTTGGGCGGTTGTTTCAGTTCTAAATTAGTACATGGGCATGTAATCTAAAATTTGATGGTCTAAGCTTCAATACTGAAAGCGGGTATTGGGAAAAATTATTAGCAAACTAGCTAGTATTGCACATGCTACCAACCTAAATATATACATCTCCATGAGGTATTTTTATAGTTTAATCCACACACAAACACAATGTTTGGATGAGGGTATAAAGAATCTTTTGGGTTCTTCACATATGGATTCTCCCAAAGTGGTTGCAATTCATCAAATGGTAGGCCAAAATTGCTTGGGAAAGCCATGGAAGTTAACCTGGAACATGCAAGCAAATTGTGCTTCCTTATCAGCAAATAAACCAAGGGACTGGAGGTTTAAAACCACTAGGGTATTCTTGAAAACACATGGGCCATGCCCTATGATATCTTGGATATGAGAAAGGTTATTGAACTAAAAAGGGAATATCCATTTGGTTAGGTTCCACTCATAAATGTATTTCCACCCATAGGGTTGAGAGACCTCCAAAATCCAATTTCTAATAATTGATTCAAGTCGCACTCTTCCCACAAAATATTCTAGGATGGAACCCACATCAAACAAATCATAAAATTGTCATATTCAATACTATGTATTTCAATATTCGATTCAATAAGAGGGCCATCATTGCCTTGTCACGTACTTCGCGAAGAATTTTTGGGGAGCCTTAGGTGTAGAACCATCATCATGCAAAATGAGGGATAATTTTGGGTGAGGCCATAAAGACTCACAATATGGTGAAAATGTTCTTTCCATGATAACCATGTTGCAGTGAATGCTAAAAGGACAATATGATCACTCAGAGATATCAACCCTCAAGGCATCAACTGACTAGGATTTTTCTCCCCCACTTGCCCTAATTCAAAATTATAAAATAAAGTGACATTTTGATTTATATTTATATTTAGTAATTGTGATAGTAGTTAATTTTTTAGTGGAGATGGTCCTTAGAGAAGGATTGCCATAAGAGATAGAAATAGTTTAGGGAAATTGGAATTTTATCTAACCCTTGGATTTCTTGAAATTATGCTTCAAATGTTTAAATTGTCATGAGGTTGGACATATTTAGAAAGAATGATAGGAGAGTCAAAAAGGTGAAAGTCCAATCATTTCAACAAAATACCAAAGTCCCAAAATAATAACAAACAAAAGTAAAAGAGGCTAGCAGCCATGTCCTTTTAGAAATTATGTCAAAGAAGTTCAAGGTCATACCTAAGAATAAAAAAGTATGCAAAATTCAAAGATCCCATGTCCCCTACAATAGCCAAAAAGGAGGATGTTACAATAAACTCTCAGGGAAAGGGATGAATGGAATCGTTGTTAGGCTATTCCTCTGTCTTTTCCAAATATGAAAGTGGAATGTCCATTAAAAAATTCCCCTACTTGGAATGTTATATTGGGGAAGGGGTCAAAACATTCCTTATGGATGGCACTTTTTGAAGCCTTGTTTGGAAAACCTTGTAGGACTCCTTTGAGTTGAGAAGAGCAAGCGGTTATTAAACATGATCATTGGATTCAAAATATGAAGAACAAGATAACATAGATTAGACAATAGTTGAAGGAAGATTAATACCGATAGAAGAGTGATGTAGACTGATCCGGATTATTTTCGGCACGAAATGAGAGCGGAGATATAATAAAGAAATGCACAGAGATATTGCAGATATTCAATAATATAACAGAAATGTATCAGAGATGCAACCATAAACACAAATATACAGTAATACATGATTTCTATTAATCAAAGAAATGTACAGAAACTGTAAAAATACAGAGTGAAAGACTCGCTAGAATGGTGGCAGCTTATCTCTGAGAAGAGATGTGACGGCTACTCACATTCACAAGAAGATGATTACAATGAGGCTCTGAAGGAATTTTTACAATAACTAGGAATGCCAAAAGTCCTAGACATCCAAAAACCTAACCCTAGGAGATGAAGCGCCAAAAGTTATGTGGGCCTCGTTTGGGTAAGTGAGTACATCAACTTCCCAAGGTCGTAACTTTTGCATACGATCTCCATTTTAGGCGTGTGATAGCTCGTTGGAAAGGTATATTAGAGGAGATTCATTTTGGGGGATCAATCATGCCTTAGGCTATCATTGAGAACCTCTATCTCAAAAAACCTTCATTTAGGCCCTCAAAATGGCCCCGGAAGTTAAAACCTGCTAAAAATAGTAAATTTTCAAAATTGCCAGAAAACAGTTTTGAGCCAGTCGGAAAAGGTGGGTGGCCACCAATATCCACCTGAATCATAGACTCTAATAGCATGGATGGGAGTTACAAAGTAGGAGACAAGGTCTTCTTGAACATTAGGTTGTAGAAGAGTTCAATAAAGTTCGGAAATGTATCCAAATTATCTCCTCGATTCATAGGACCATTAAATTAGTTGGGAAGAGTTGAACTAGTGGCTTATCACCTTACATTGTCACCCAATCTTCATAGGATACAAAATGTCTTCCACATTTCTTTATTATAGTGGTACATGCCAAACATTTTTCATGTATTTGACTAGACTAAAATATATGCATTGAATGAGGAAAAATTCTGAGGGGATCCCATATGACTTATATACAATCATACAGTGCATCTCAAGCAAATATTGGTAGACCAAGTCAAGGTCCAATGGGATCAATATACCACTATTTCAACCACTTGGGAGGATGAAGAGACTATGTAACAACATTTACCATACCTTTTCCAATAGAACTTTTGGATAGAGTTTCTTGAAGGGGCATACCACATAGCACCCCGCCTTATTGAACAATAGTTATACCTAAGCATTTTCCTTACTTAGCTAGCTACTTTTAAGTCGACTAGATATTGTTGTTGTATTAGGTCAGTTTGAGATTTTTTATTCTTGAGACTTATCATATGTCCATTAAGATTATTACAGAGGTAAATAAAATATGGCTATAATAATTGTATCGGTGTCTATGGATATAATTGTTTAAAACAAATTGTTGCATTTATGTTTTAAATGGTATTTTTTACATACATGGAAAGAAATGGTTGGTACCTTTGTGTACATGTATGTGTATTTGATTATTCTTTTACGAGCCAATGGAAGCCTCAAGGATATTATGATCCTAAAGGGTTTTTTTCACATAATGCATTTCCCGAGGAAGCCCACCAAGCAGTTCTCTTAATTCTGAGGATTGTACGCAAGCTAAACCAGATTCTTAAGGGTTGAGGGCCAAGTCAACATCTCAACAACAACCAACTCACGAAAAATCAATGATGTCACAAAGTGGGATTTGAACCCGACCAGAAGAAAAAAATTTCAAGATGCTATGCTACACTGAATTGACAATGTTTCGAGATGTTATGCAAATGGCCTTGAATATTGCACATAACAATTTCATAGAAAATCAAAGGTATAAATCGTCGAGTGGTATCAAGAACTTCATAATGACTAGTCATGTGACATATTCTAAGTCAAGTTGCAAAACCCTAATTCAGTTATCCATTTTAATAACAAATCTCAATTTTATTTTAGGACTAATTTGTATTTTCTAAAATAATTATTACCTAATATTTTGAAGAAGCAACAAAAGGAGAATAAATGAATTGAATAATGCATGGAGGGTGAGAGGAATTGATAAGGCATGGTTTGTGGGTAAAAATAAAAACCAAAACCCCTTTATGAGATTTGATAAGGTAAAAATAAAAACCAAAACCCTTTTATGAGATTCAACATGAGGCTAGAGAGGAAGAGAGGGAGAGCAATGGAACCATGTTGTGCATTAATTTCCACTTTAGAAGAGACCATGATTGTCAACATCATCTCTCTCTTACACTTTATGTTAAAATTTTCTTAAGCATTTAAGTGTGTTATGTATTCTTTAACTTTAGACTATTAAAAAAAAAATTGGATGCATAAGGATCACTGAAAGAAAGACATCCATAAAATACACAAGTTTTAACCGGGAAACCCTCGTGGGGGAGAAAACCCAGCATAGATTCTTCAATATAGATTCTTCAACAAGTACAATGTCTCTCTCAAGAGAGATCTCACCAAACATAAGATAAACGGAAAACCCTAACTAGAATAGAGTAGTGCACCACTAGACCAAGATAGTCCTCCAACATATAACAAAAAACCTTCACCAAAACACTCTTCCTCTGTAGTTGCGTCACCCTTCCTCTATAGTTGTGTCACTCTCTCATACTTGTGCACTTTTCTATGTGAGAAATATTGTTGTGTGCATTCTTCAAGTGAGGCGCCTAGCCTCTTATAAATACAAGTTGTTCACCCCAAAAAATAGGTCAGGGTTGACCTATCCACTTTATCTTTCTAATTTACAATTGACTTGTCAAGGCACAATAGGGTCGAGTTTTACAAAGGCACAATAGGTTCAACTTAACAAATATAATATGATATTATTCTTTAGGGTTTTTTATTCTTCAAATACAATATGAATATAATAAGAATATTTTCCGAAGCTACTCAAACTTCAACACTTTAGTAGGAAGTTTTCTACCTATGAGAAAATTTTATATGTAACCTAATCAACATGAAGGGTTCCCACATTATTTTTTAGAATGAAGGGTTTCATAGTAAAGTTAAATTTGTGTACGTTTTGATTTGTTGGGAGTTTAGTGTTGAACATAGTATATGAGAGGAGGAAGGTAGTGGGCACAAGGGCATAGTTGATTCTTTATCTTTTTAACCATATCAAAATCTATATTTTTTTATCAAACCTTCAAGTATCCCTCAAATCACATTTTTAATTGTTGGTACTTTTGCTCGGATTTTATATTTTTCTTCCTGTTTGAAGTTGTTGACCCCTTGGCTTGGAAAATTTAAGCCCTTGTGTCAAATCCCAAATCATTTTTTTGTGTCATTGTTTGAGTGGAGACTGGGGAAAGAAGTGATATGGAATGAATAGGCTTGTAAAGTGTTAGAAACCAAAATGGCCATTGATACATGTTAGAAAAACTATTTTTACTCATTATACAAAGGAGATAACTAAATTCGTTGAGAGGATTTCTTGTCCTAATAGTAGGGTTATAAACAGTGGTGTTAAACTTGGATAGATAAACTAGCAAAAGAACAACTAAACTTTTCTTGACACTTCTTGAAGATGAATGAATTTTATTTTAATCTCGAGTCCTTCAATTTTATTTCCCTCGGAGTGACGTATGTGGTTTGTATTGGGTACTTTATCATACCTAATGTTATCCATTTTATTTATTTACCTCTACCAATTATCCTTGATAATTTAGTTAATGGTGATGGGATTGATAAGAGGGAAAATTGTAGCACTAGAAGTAGATATTGTAACACACTAAATGCCTACATCCACAAATTCTTCACACCTTTATAGGTCATTATACACAAGATGTTAGGTATCAAGGGAATAATAGTACCATATCAATTCGTTGGGAGGTGAATTTGGGCCTAGATTGTCCACCAAAAGAATGCCTCGAGGACAAATCAACTCAAGAGACATCCTTGCACCCAATGATCTTCAATGAACTCTATTCTATTTCAATGGGAATTATTGTCAGTTACCCAATTATTATTCAAGTTCATTAGATAATTGTCGCTAAGTACAAATTGAATATACACCAACGATTCTTAACTCAAAACTATTGAGTAGAAGGCCTCACATGCTTAGAGATGGCACTTATTTGGAGAAATATAAATTCATTAATATCCAACTTTGAAACCACAAGACTATAAATTTGATCTTTAGGTTTTGTTATTTCATTACAATGGTATGCAACAACTGTATAAATATGAAAACCTTAAAAATATTGTGTTAACAGGTTTGAATGGCCCAGCAACAATGAGTACTCCCTGGTACAAAGTCCCAATTAGACTGTGCACAGTTTGATTTAGGAGATCCATCTGGATTATGGAACGACTTCCATTTATGGTTATGAGGGGTGAGGATGGATGATTATGAAATGTAAATATCTATATGAAGATTGTGTATGAAAAGAGGCCTAATCTATTTCTATCCTAATATATCATATCCTAGCTAGAAGTGAGTTATTGTAACCAAATGAGTTGTATAGAGTCTAAATCCTACTAGAAAATTCACTCGGATAGTTGTAATGAAGAGGCAAAGTTAGAAACATATGCATGAAAAATATATAACCAGAAAATTCCAAACTATATTATTCACATACAACACAACTCATATACACAGGACATGAAAAGATAAAGAGAAACAACAAAATTGTGAAAGAGATATAGATTGTGTTAGATTAGCCTATAGCAAACACATCCTTACATTCCATGTGAACAGCATACATTCCACATGAAATAGTTCACAGCAAGCATCAACACATGTGAGTTGTTTTCCCTTTCATAAAAATGGCCCTGAGGGCTTCTCAATATTCATTAACCAAGTATCTTCTCCAAAAGAAGTTATAGAGTGTATACAAAGCTTGAAGAGCCCCTTTCAAAGAGGTTCTCTTCTTATAGTTATACTCTTTTTTCCTAACTCCCTTGTGATTCTTTGTATCCCCTTAAAGAAACTATTACAAAATTGTTCATGTTCCCTCTACTTGATGACATGTGTGTAAAGTAAGGCAAAAAAAAAGAGTAGTTTAGAAAAGACAAAATAGAGTATAGGTAATAGAAGTTTCAATTTTTTTATTTCGTATTTTATGGACTCTTGTCTCGAAGGTATATTGTCCATATTTCCAGTTGATCATACAAACATATGAGTCTACAATATGCAAGCTCTTCTATGGTATTCATGTGCATAGCTACATTGTCATTGAGGGTCTACATATATTTTGATAATGTAGCCATGAATGCATGAACCATAGTATGGACCTTTGTCTGTTGAATAAGGTGTTATTCTATGAGGTATGTTGTTATTGTGGTGGTTGACTTGGTGACCTCCCATCTACAACTTGTTTTGTATTGTATTGTGTCTAAAATTTCCTCCATTACAAGGTTTTTTCCAAGATCTTCTAGTTGGGAAAGTCGCCATACCTTGATAAATTCCTGCACTTCCTTGTGCACACATGAACGAATTTCCATTGAACTAGTTGTTTCTTTGTCTTCCATTTGTCCCACTTGCTAGCATTGATCTAGTGCATAGATGTATGTTTTCCTTTCCCTAGTTGAGGGAAAATAGAGATCGACTGGTACATCTGGGTTTTATGCAACCCATGTATCAATAGTTTTCATGCCCTCCCAGATAGTGTTGAATTGTGTGATTTTAGTCTACACCTTGCTATGTTGATATATGATGATAGTAGTTATGTCCTGGAACATGTGCAGGTGAGCGTATATGTCGATTATTCCTTCCTCCAACTTAGTTCTGAACTTTTTCGTGCTAGATTTAAAGCTTTGTAAGTTGCCTTCATCTACCTTTACATGTTGAATCATTTCCTCGAGTTCTCTAATCCTCACTTCCTTCTCTAGATTCTGCTAGAACAAGTTTCATACATTGTCTTCTATGGCGGTCATGAAGGCAGAGTCAGCGGAGGGTATAGTGACAAGGTCTTCTCTAACATCTCTGGTTACAGGGGTCTGTATAACAATTGAGATCGGGTCTCCTCCCATTGTAGGCCTCTTCTTCAACTGCTCTTGCACAAATTTTCCATAAGCCTTGTCGTAGGTGAATTTATTCAATTTGAGGACCTATGTTGCTTTAAACGAGGCTTGGAATCCCATATCCATCCCACCAATTTGGGATTGAGCATGGTGCATGTTTTGAATATCTCTGGTAGGTCAATGTCCATTGGGATTGTCTCACTATTTTTGGCTTCCTCGTCCTTTTTGCTTTGTTCTTCTTATGTTGCTTTGTCACCAGCTTCCTTGGCTTCCCTTTGTGTCACTTCTGTTGTTGTTTCTCTTGCTTCTATTGCGGATTTTTTGGCTGCTACCTTTTGTTCAACCTCCTTCTTGGAAGTTGCCTTTTATTTTGCTTCAACTGCGGTTGTTGTTGTTGTTGTCGCATCAGATTTAGTTTTAGCTTTGTCGGCTTCAGTCTTCCTTTTATTTTTTGAGATGTCATTCTTCTTCTTGTGAACCTTCTCCTTATCTCTTATTTTCCTATCTGCCAATGTTTCCTCCTCCTCTGCAAATCTGGACTGTGTAGTTGCAATAGCAGTAGATGATCTTTCTACTTCCTCTTATGCTTTCTTCCTAGCCTCTTCGCATGCCTTGTCTTCATCTACAATCCTCCCTAAGGGTCTTCCTCGCCTTTTGAAGAGAATGTCATCGTAATTTCTAGCATTGCAATGTACTTCTTCCTCTTCCCATATTTATTATGTGTACTCCCATGGCAGGCCTATCTTGTTGAAATGTTCTTTTATGACCTTTTGGGGGTTGTGTCTCTTGAACCTTCCCTCCACAAAATGACATGAAATTAAAATATCTACTTCCTCCTAGGTTTGTTTAGTGGTCCAAAAGGAATAAGTGTTAATGTATAGTGGGAGTGGTGTCCATATCGCCTTCTTATCTATATAGATCATTCCTCCAACTCCATGGATTACCGTCTGATATGCCACCTCTTGAAGCACTAAATTATCTGGTACAAATCAAGGCAGTAAATGAGGGGCTTTAATATCTCTGTACACCCTAATATTGGTGACATGTTCCATCAATTACCAATTTCCAATTCTTTTGATGACATCGATCACTTTATCAGTCATACATGGAGCGAGTGTGCAAAATATGAATTCATATAGCAGAGCTAGGAAGTCTTCATAAATATTTTGGTATTCAGTCATATACTTGTGCTTCCAGAGCACTTAGCAGTATATATGAATGGTTGGGTCTATTGGCTGACATGCCCAACCCATATTTGGGTACTGGTGGGATATGTACATTATGTCTACGAGGTATGAAGACATATGGAAATTGGGGATGGTCTCGGGTTGGGATTTTACCACTGTAGGGATGGCCTTGCTCAAGTTTGATGATAGGATGTCGTCCCAATTGAACAACGATCATTTTTCTGTGCAGTAGTAAATTAAGGGCATCTATGATAGGGAAAAATTGGAAGCATCTTTCTCCATGTACAGTCTACATAACATGGCCACCATGTATTGATAAGGCCTTATGAGAGCGCTCGTGAGATATCCACCAGTGGGTTTGAGTTTGAACTACTTATCTGGCTTGTACCAGGTATGGCATAGATCCTTGGTTGTATGCTCGAAGCCCCCAAGAATTTAGTTGTCTAGCTTCTTGGTCCCTTTTTCCAAATGATAACATTTGGTTAGGTGTGCAGGATGGAATGACGTTATGGGTTGTCCTGTAGCATTGCAGACATACATATTTTTCAAATCCACGTGTTTCAGTACAAGATGCTACTTTAAATATCCCATACTTTCTAATGTTCTTAAAAATCTTTAGTTCGTCTCGATCCTCAGCGTTAGTAGAAAACTTTTGTTTTTTAAACATTTGGTACACATCCCCCCATCTGAGAACATCTTCTCTCTTATCCTAAAATATGGAAGTGTCGTTGTACATGGCCCCGGAAATGTATGGTTCATCTTCAATCTGTCGGCCACTTCTGGAGGCCTCGGTGGCAGGGGTTTTGTTGGTTTCTTTCTTCCTTTGATACATGTATGAACCTGCAAAGTAAAGATGGGTTCGATGTGAGGATGAAATCATAAATGATACATATACATTTGGAAAAATTTGTCTAAGTATATTATAAGAAATACCTGAGGAAACGTTGGTGCTAATGTTGGGTGGAAGATCGTCATCTAATGATGATAGAATGATAGAAAGCATGGTGTATGCCTTAGTGAAAATCTAGGTCGGCAATCAGATCTAAAAGGCCAAAAGCGAAGCAGTTCTTACGAACTGTTCCGATGGTTATCGGAGGGTTTATTGTCAACTGATCTGATAGTTTAATGCATATATTGGAAGAGTTGGTGAGAAATGTTTCGATGAATGTCAAATAAGTTAGTGAAAAGGTTGTCGATATACCTATATCGGGAGAGTTGATGGAAAAGGTTCTAATGTGCATCGAATACAATAATATGAAGGGTGTCAAAGGCACTAGGAAGTTTTTCAGAAAATCTAACATAGTTACCAACTTAACGAGAACTCTATAGAGTTCTCGTTTTGAGGGGGGGGGTCCAATTTTTTACCTTGTTTTTAGAAATAGTGTTACCGATAGCACCCCCTCATTGCACCCCCCACCCCTCTATTTTTAGGTGGTTTTCGATATTTTAAATTTTTCGATCCACAATGTTTCCACATTATTTTTTTAAATGCTTATTTTTCATCTATTTTCAAATTTTTCTAAATAAAAATATTTTTAATTCAACGGTGTTTTTAGTCATTTTTCCATGATACTTTCAATCTTAAAAATATTTTTTACCGTTTATTTTTTTAAAGTTACGATTTTTCATATAATTGTGTCTCCTTAATTAATTTATTGTTCCATACTTTTAAAATATAGTGGAAAATATCATTTTTAACACATTGTTTACCTTTACTTCAATACATAGAAAAAATTGTAGTTAAATAACACTATTTTCGAATATTTAGCAAAAAAATATACATTTTATAGCCATATATAATAAAAATATATATACATTTTGGTACCTATTCCTTTAAAATAGCATGTCAAATAAATCATTTTTATGGACATAATTGAACAAAAAAAAATCAAAATCTTATAAAATATTATCATTTTCTTTCATATTTTTATATATTTGGTAAAATTTTCCAATGTATAGTGATTCATATACAAATGAAATGAAAAAGAAAACAATAAAAAAATTCATCGCAAAACAACAATAAATACATCTTCATTCTTATTTTAAAATCTGAAAGTGAAAACATTACAAATATAGCTCACCAAAAATTTGCAAAATTGAGCATCGTCTTCAAGGGCATCTTGAAACTAATCAACAATATCATATATCCCAAATTCATCATTCTCAACAGACACATTATCATCTCTTCGACATCATTTTGTTATTTCATTGTATCATTTTGTTCTTCCATTGGCTCTTTGATATCCGCAAGTTCTCCAAAGTGATCATTTCCAATCATTCCTCCAAATGGTACTTGAGATTCCTTTGAAATGTTTGTCACCTTTGATTCACTAAAATATCATTTCCTCAAGTCAACTTCTTGCATTTCATCTGGAAGAGTTGGAATAGCATTAATTCTTTGTTGAATAAAATTTCACTGCATTGGGTCACTTTCAATGACTATACAATTCCTTCATTTCTATAAGCAACACGCTAATGGTGTACCTAATCACCAAATACAAAATAAATAATGAATTTAAATACTGTAAGAAGACATAAATTAAAAATAATATAAGATTGAAGTATGATTTCATAAATATTGGATCGTAATTCTTATATGTGTTGATTATTTGTGTTGGTTGTCATTGATGTCAACCCTTGAAGAAAGTCTGGTAGCGAATTCTGGTAGCACAAAGGTTTGGGTAATGGACCCAAGTTTGTTTGATATATAATGGTATGAATTTTAATATATTTGAAAGTAAGACTATTCTAGATAGATAGTACATGTCATGCCATTTCCAGTGGTATGTGGAACGTCACATAACTCCTCACAATTAGAGAGTTATTGCCATGTGAAGTTGGAGAACCCTCATGAGTCATCTAGAAGCCCGAAAAGGTCAAAGTAGTCAAAGTGATTGCAAAGAAGAAATTATTTAAATAAGAATATTCTAGATGGATAGTACATGTCATGCCATTTCCGATGGTATGTGAAACATCACATAACTCCTCACAGTTAGAGAGGTATGGCCATGTGAAGTTGGAGAACCCTCATGAGTCATCTAGAAGCCCCAAAAGGTCAAAGTAGTCAAAGTGGTTGCAATGAAGAAATTATTTAAATAATAAAGTGAAGTGATGAGTGTACTATAAGTCAAAGTGGATACAAAATAAATTATTTAAATAATAAAGTTAATGGAGAAATTACTAAGCGGACAAGTGGTTAGAAGTGGGTTAGCCATAAAATAAGAAAAGTGGTTTAAGATGGTTAGAAGGTAACCCCTTGAGGAAGCTACATAAAAGTATAAATAAGAGGCAAGGGTCTCTAATTTTAATTACACTTGAGCATATTGAATATATATAAGTGACCGAGGTAACCAAAGGATATCTGCGGCAAATTTCGGAGGGAAGGTGAAGTAAAGAAGGCCGAAATTCAAGGGAGGATAAATTATTTTGATGATGCTTTCTAAGGTATGTTATTTACAGGTCATCTCACCATTTTCGCAATAATTTTTTTTCTAGTATGATTCAGACCACTAAATATGGAGGTCGTTGAGGAAACATATCCAAGTAGCTGTGATAAAAATTCCAGCTTGTAGGTCATTGTATTTTTGGAGTTACACTCACTGGAATATAGGGTTTGTGGCGACTCCTTAAACTAGGCCAAAATAGGTGTTTCGGGTAAAAATGTCATAACTTCTTCATAACTTATCCAAATTGTGTAAGACCAAATGTATTAGTTAGATTACATTTTGTAGTATTATGTGTACCATTTTCAGATCCATACAACAAATATTTTGTGTGGGGCACACTCTACAAGTTAACTCTCTAGAATAAGCCAGAATTCAACAAGGTATGTCATTTTTGCTATAACTCCCTTTCTGAGAGGTTCCAAGTAGTGAAACCTGGAGGAATTGCATAAAATACACTGAAGAACATTGTGTATATTTTCATATCTTTATTCATTACAGGTACATAGTTACGCCAAAAGGCGTACACCTATTGACAATGAGCACAATTAATCACCTTTTAATCTAAAATTCTAATCTAATGGCTAATAATTGAAGATATTGGCATATTCTTAGTCGTCCTCCCAAATCAATGAATGTGATTTCCTCTTCATAACTTCCTTGTATTTTTTAATGCATCCGTTAACCTATTTACCTTTTAACATTTACCTAATCATATTAAAAAATTACTGGAACACTATATGATTGCCACGTTTAAATGATTAAACTTTGGATTTAGCAAGCTGATTGTGTTGGCTGTAGACACTCATTTTCTAGTTGTGTGTTTCATTTTCTGGCTGTGCATTTCATTTTCTGTTCACGCCTTTCGGCATTCATCAGCCACGGTTTTGAGTCATTGTGCTAGTTATGATTATTTCAAGTTAGGGTTGTTGACTAATCCAAAATTAGTCATGTGAGACTAAAGTAAAGTTTGATGAAAATGCTAGTCTCTTGTTGTTAAAGTTAAGGAAAGTTTGCAGGTATGTAATCATATACATCAGGTCTATTACAGAGTTATGATAAAAATGAATGTCTTTTTGTGTATTTATACCAAAATTTGCCCTAAAATTAATTTTATTTCAAAAATATAGGGCCGACCTCGTCAATTTTCCCTAAATTCAATTTAAACAAAATTACATTAAAAATCCTTCTAAGGATGACATCATGATCCTTTAGGGTGACGTTGGGCAAGGAAGATGTAGCGCTAGGCCTCCAAAGGCCCTAAGTCATGCCCATACGTGCCAAAACCTCATCAATGTCCCTAAAATATCAAACCTTAGCCATGGGTGACGTCTAGGGCTACTAGGGTGATGTCTAAGGCCTCCAATTGAAACGACCTCTTCCTTTATCATGAAATTTGGTCATCATTGTCTTGTCCCAGGCTTGGGGTTTCAGCGTCCATCCATGGGATTTATGCCCTCGTGAAGGTCTGAACTGGTCATCTCCTCATGAATATTTGTCCACCGAGAATAGTCCTGTAAAGACAACAAGTATGCCCTCCAGAGGTCCATAAATCACTAGTATCATGGCAAGTACGTCACATCTCAAGATGTCCTATTGGGTCAATAGACCTAGGCTTAGGGTATTTCCTAGGTGAAACCAATCCCAGTCATGTGTGCATGTGATATGATGTGGGGTAAACTCTTGGGCATGGGGTTCATGACATACAAGGGTTTGTATTGTCTTACCTATGGGTGCCTTTGTAGAGGGTGAGCAGTCATTTTTCCATGATGCAAATCTTTCCAAGCCCACTTATTTCCATTTTCTTAATATTTTTTATTCTTTTATGTTTCAAGGAACTGGGTGGAGCCCATTATCCTAGCTTGGTGTCCAAGTATGACAGTGTCATTCACAAATAATTTGAGGAAATGAGAAGGTTGTCTCATGATGAGACCCCTTTTCCCTTAGTCATGCAACTGCGAGCCACTACCCTGGTTTGGTGACTAGATGATGGTAATTTCATACTGCTAAGCACCCATGATCATGATAGGTCGGCTCGGGATGAGACCTCATATCCCCCAACTAACACCCTAAGTGATTATTTTTGCAGGTCCCCTATTTATTGTGAAGAAGTGTTTCATTGCTTTCTCTGGGATCCTTGGATGAAGCATCTCAAAGGTGAATGATAGGCTTTTGTCTTTTCCCTGCTACTTTTACCCACTGGGCCTTCAGCCCCTTCTTCCCATGAGGTAAGGTACAATCCCTTCTTGGGTCAATACACCTGAAGATCCCAAAAGGCTGGGGAGATGGAGGGAAAGAAGTATGGAAAGTGACAAGTATGGTAGGGAATGGACAATGACTCTTCAAGGAACCACCAAGTATCAACCTATTCCTAGGGGCCACCAACTTACTAGGGCACCATGTCACCCTCCCTAGGTTTAAACAAGGAAAGGAGCATAAATACTATGCAAACGTTTTAAAATCAAGAAAGATTCATTGCAACATATTCAAGTGCTTCAAATATCGAAGTGATACATACCATGATACATGGACTCATTACCTCATGGAGAAAGACCCGTTGTCTTCTAGGACTAGGCTAGTGTGGAGGAAGTTGTTGCTGGTGATATGTAGAATGCATAGAAGTTGAAAAGAGGGGCCCTTCGGAGCTATTCTTTGTCCATGTGGCTCTCGGCACTCCATGTCTACAACCTATGGGCTTCGAGACATGATCTCCTTAGTTACCCCTAGGCTAGCGGGTAACAGGTTGAAATGTGAATCTTGGAGAGCATGTTTAGAGTGGGAGGAAGAATCCATCGAGAAGGTACAAGTTGAAAGGTTTTCAAAGCTGAAAAAATAAAGGGGTTCAATTTTATTGGAGGGGCTTTTCAAGTAAATTACAAGAAATGGAGGGTTGTTGGTGCCTGGCACAACAACTTCTTAAAAGAAA
Organism: Picea engelmannii; assembly: GCA_009831015.1. Taxonomy (NCBI): domain Eukaryota; kingdom Viridiplantae; phylum Streptophyta; class Pinopsida; order Pinales; family Pinaceae; genus Picea; species Picea engelmannii. The sequence goes on along the minus strand of ML777258.1, from coordinate 1,435,484 downwards.
TCCAAGGTGAAAATTCTAATGGTAAGCTTTGAATCACACAAGAAGAATAAGCATGCCTTTATAAATGGAGATTAAAAGGTGTGAAAAGCATAACCACATAACCTTGATCTCCCTTTCTAAAAAACCATCATTCAAGGGCCTCAAAACCTATAAACCTTTAATTGTGCCTTTAGTGATTGAGTTCAAGATTAGGAAGTTGTTCTAGTTAAACTCTACAAACTACCCCTATGATTGTGTTTCTGTCAGGCGAGGGATGTGCAAAGAAAATAAGTAACTCCATGGATGATTCTTTCATTAATGTGAACCATACATAAATACATTGAGGAGATGACTCTTGGTTTCATCTTCCAAGACCTCTGATGACTCTTGACATTCACCTATGACTCTTCATTTTTTACTAGCTTAATATTTGCAATGTACCTCAATCCCTAAGGATTAGGTATCTAACATTCCCCCCCCTTAATCCAAAGGGGTGTTTGTGAGTCCAAGCATCATTTTGAACTTTTCAATTTTTTCTCTTCCAAGATTTTTGGTTAAAATGTCCACAATTTTCTCATTTGAGAAACAATGTCTCCAGTGGATAGTCTTGGCCTCTACATGATATCATATCAGATGGTACTTTGTGTTGATGTGCTTGGTTCAATCATGGAATCTAGGATTATTGGCCAACTTTATTGCAGAAGTATTATAAACCAGAGGAGAAGTAGACTTCACTTGTTTCTCCTGCAAATCTCAAATATTTTCCTAAGCCACGCAATCTCCTTTGTTGCTTCTACAGCTGCCACATATTATGCCTCTGTTGTGGAATCTGCTAGAACTGACTATTTGTGTGATCTCCCTGGAGACAGTTGTTTATCTAAGACTCATGAGATAGCCTAAAGATGACACTCCATTTTTTGTATCCCCGTCAAAGCCTAAATCAGAACATCCAATCATGTTAAAACCATCCACCCTAGAATACTTAACTCCAAAGTCTTGAGTTCCCTTCAAGTATTTTAGAACTCTTTTTGCAACAATCTAATGTCCTTCACAAGGTTTTTTCATGAACCTAGAAAGAAAACCAACAACCAATGAAATCTATGGTTTGGTGGTGGTAAGATAGATAAGACTTTCCACAAGCTCTATGTATTTAGTTGCATCCTCAAATTCATTCCCTTCTTTTGATGTGAGCTTAAAATTATGTTCCATTAGAGTATAGAGAGGGTTACACTGAACCATGCCAAACTTGTTCAACAATTCTTCAATGTACTTATTTTGGGAGATGAACATGTACTTTGGATTTTCAGACACCTCAATGTCCAAGTAGTAGTGAAGATGTCCCAAATTTGTCATCTCAAAGTCTTTCTTCATTTTTTTCTTTATGGATTCAATATAGCTTTCACTATTCCCTGTTATCAACAGATCATCTACATACACTACAAGATATATGACAGTTTTGCCAACTTTCTTGACAAATAGAATTGCATCATAAAGATTAAAGTGCTTGAAATTTAATTTCAAAAGATGCTTAGTTGGCTTTTCATACGTGTTAACCCTTGGATTCTCTCACTTGCAAATCCTAAGGGTTAAGAGCCAGAATGCCTTATTTGGCTAACATTTAGATAATTTTCCCATAGATAGCTTGGCAATAGCCAGGGTAGTTCCCGTATAAGTTCAGGTATAGGATTGGTTTAGTGCTTTTCCTTGCTTAAGAGAGAGTAGTTTGCATAGATCTTCATGGATAGGGAGATATTTATTTTTTTAGCATATTCCCTACTTTTTAGGAGACAGAGATCGAAGGTCCACACATGGCAATTTTCATCACATATTCAGAGTCCTTGCAAGCTCATGATTCCAATTATCATTTTCCAAACAACATGCGAGAAACTTACTATTTATAGAAGTTGGAGATCTAGGGTTCATTGTCATGCGATGAGTTTATATTTTTAGCAATGCCTGTTTTTAAGCATACTATATTTGGCATGGTTCTCCTAGCAATCCTGGACATATTTGGTCTTTTCATATTTTTCGGTTGAACGGTTATTTTTAGCAGTGTTATTATTAGCATGTGTGCTTGTCATGTAAGGTGGCATGTGGTAGGTCCAGATTCCGACATTGGGCGACTTCAAAGTGTGACATATGGCACATACATGCCTGAGGATGTTAAGCACTTTACTTTAGGACATGTGGCGCATCTTTCAAGTTGAGATGAGTTGTCGCATGATTGGCATTGCTAGTTGGCATGGTCGAGTTAATTGGAGATTATCTTCTCCATCCTCCCACTTAACTCTATCTCATTTCCTCCATGTGCATCTCTCTTCACTCCCTATTTTTTAGCACATTCTCCCTCCATGCATGTGCCCTCCTTATTTATCCCTATTTCTCCTTTCCCACGTATTCCTTTTCCTCTCCATGCGAATGCATATTATCATGTGCCCTCCCTTGTCCACTCACGTGCCTCACTTTCTTAGCACATTTGTCATTCTATCTTTCACATGTATGTCTTATATCTTCCTTTTTTCATTCCATGCACACTCTACCTCCCTCATGTGCTCTATTCTTATCCCTTCCTCCTATTCTTATCTGTGTGCCCTCCTATTCTTGCCACTCTTATGTGCCTCATGGGTCTATATATTGGAGGTTTATCTTCATTGTTAAGGGTCGATTTCTTCAACAGCAACAGCAGACTCTCTCATTCTCTCTCTCTTCTCCTCTCTAGCTTTTATTTTTTGGGTAGGGGTCATCACTATACCAGTTCTTGTACTTGTTTTCTATGGTGCAACTAGCCTTTTGGCAAGCGCAAGAATAAAACTTTGTTATGCTCATATCAAGATTTCAAAGATTGTTGGTATCATGTTTGAAAGCTTTCAAGGATTGTTGGTATCATGTTTGAAATTTATGCATTATGTAGATGTTCTTAGTCTATTATTGTGATGCATGCAACCTTCTATTAGTGTTTTCCCTTTCTCTTTTTTCCATATTTCTCAAAACTAATGTTGCATGGAATTCTTCCACTTCAATTTTAAAATTATACAACTTACCCATTTGCTAACCTGATTGCTAGCCAAAGGTCATCTTGTGTGCGTATTTTTGGGTTTATTTTGCATATCTACAAGGAAAACAGTACATGCAAAACACTAGGGACACCCCCCTAAGGTTGGTACGCACCAGCCCAAACGAAGAGGAGTTTTTTTCAGTGCCACTTAGGGCATTTTCTCCTAGAGTTGCACGTATTTCTAGTTTACTCATTCATAATTTATTCACATTCTTGTAAGTGCATAAATTTGTGCTAACAATACCAAGCTCGTGGTGCTTGTTTCAGTTCATATAAAGATTTGATGAGTTTGCATACGTTATGTTTTTTCCCCTTCACATCAAAACATTCTAGTTGAGACATTAAAACATTCGCTTTCAAGTCTCCATTCAAGAACACAGTCTTCACATCCATTTGATGAACTTTCCATCCATTATGTGTTGTCAAGGCAAATAAAGTACGAATGGTAGCCTATTTTGTTGTGGGGGAAAAAGTCTCCTCACAAGTAGTGCCTTCTTTCTGTGCAAATCATTTTGTCATGAGCCTCATTTTGTGCTTGTCAAGTCAGCCATTTGATTTGTACTTGTTCTTGAAAACCCACTTGCAGTCAATTGGTTTAGTTTCGAATAGAGGGTCCACCAACTTCCATGTCTCATTCTTGATGAGAGCATCATACTGCTACATGGCTTCTTTTCACTCATCATAAAAAGCAACTTTTTCAAAGGAAGTTGGTTCAAAGTTAGTGGATAAATTCAATTCACAATCATATGAAACATCCATATCATTTACATCACTTGAATTTGAATTATCTACATCACCTCCATCTTGTCTTGTAGAACTTATGGTTCCTGTCTTTCCAACCTCAAGATGAACACTTTCAGGTGTCTTTATGAGCCACTTTGGTGGACCTTTCTAAGACGGTCCACGTTGCTCCACTGATTGAGATGGTGATGTGTTTCCATAAAGATTTAGTCTTTCAATCATCTCAATCACATCATCCAAATGAACTCCAAGTTCTGGTGAAATGATTGGAACTTCTTCATGAGGGGGAGATGGTGCTTCAACAATATATTCCATAGATTGATCCAAGATAGGGATCCCCCCTTCAAGATGTGGAATTGCGTCATCAAATTTGTGATATGTCTTTACATGGGCGAATCTATCCAAATGATCAAGTTGTCACTCAACAGTTTTGTTATTCTTGGAGGATTGAAGAAAAATCATATCTCTGGAAAGAATGAACTTCTTGTTTACCTCATCGTAACGATGATATGCATTTGTGGTATTTGAGTACCCCAAGAAGAAGCACTTTCAACTCCTTGCACCAAGCTTGTTTCTTTGCTCCTTAGGAATTAAGGCATAGCAGGGGGGATCAAAGACCCTAAGATGTCTCACTGAAGGAATGCGGCCATACCACATTTCATAAGGAGTCTTGTTCCCAATAGCATGAGATGGACTCATTTTTTTCACATATACTGCGCATGGAACTTCATCATCCCAAAACATCAATTTTACATTTTTTAAAAACATCATGGAACGAACCATATTTTAGAGTCTCATTCATTATTTACGCTACACCATTTTGCTGAGGATTGTATGGAACTATGGTTTGATGTTGAATCCCATGTTAGCGAATATAGTTTTCAAATTCATTGAATGTATATTCTCTCAATATCAGTATGAAGGGTGTCATATGTGATTGTGCTTCATTTTGGATCCATATATGAAAATTTTTAAAAGTTTCAAAAGCCTGTGATTTTCCTTTCAACAAGTACACCCAACACATCCTAATGTAATCATCAATAAAAGACATGATATTTTTATTGCCATTAACAAATGGAATAGGCATGGAGCCACACAAATCAAAATGTGTCAATCCAAGCTTTCTACATACTCTAGAAGTGGAATCGTGGAAAGGTTGTTTGCTATGTTTTCCAGGGATACAAGCATCACTTTGCTTTAATTTCCTAGGAATAGTAGGAAAACTAGAAACCCCATTCTTTTTCAATAAATGAATGTTGTCATAATTAATGTGTCCAAATCTAGCATACCATAAGAGATTAGATGGCAATGTAGCTTCCTCGCAGTGAGAACGGTATGCAGAATTATGTTCATGAGCATATGTCCCTTTCAACTTCAGCAATCTTCCATCCTCCACTCCTATCATAACAACCATGTTGTCAAAAACCTTTCTTATTTCAACTTTGCCATTGAAGATATGTATAGAGTGGCCTTGTTGTCGAAGAGAGAACAAGTTCCTTCACAGCTAAGGAAGATAGAACATATCATACAAAAGAAAATCTGGCAATCCAAGCAATTTAATCCCGACGGTGTCAATTCCCGAAGGTTTGAGGCTTGATTTATCTGCAAAGTAGACTATACCATCTACATTGTCAATGAAATCTTCAAAGAAATCTCTCTAAAAGGTCATGTGGCATGTTGTACCTATGCTAAGAAACTATGCATCTCTCCAAAAAACAAATGAAGTGTTATATAAATCTTCAATTACTGCAATATTGCAATGGGAAACAATATAATGAGCATATTCAGGTGTTTTACCTTTCGCCAAATCTGATGTTTTACCTTTGTATTCTTTCTAATCCTACTTGTCTTTGATCTTCTCCCATGGGATTATACATGTCTTTGCTTCATGTGACCCATTCTTTCCGCAACGAACATAATGAAGATCAAATCTCTCACCTTGATTTTTCCTTCCCCTTTGCCTCTGAAATTCTTTCTTCCACGTCCTCTTTTACTACCTTCTCCTCCAAAAGAATCATGTGATTGATTCTTCCCTTTCTGAGCGAGGCACACGATCTCTCCAATGGACTTAGTTGTCTTCTTTCCAAAAGCTTTCTCCTTTTTTGCAACTTTCTCCACCAAAGAGTCAAATGTGATGACTTCATTTAGCCAAAAGATTGCAAGGATTCAAGGTAATGAAAATATGTAGGGTAGAGGGCCTTAATGAAGGCTATGAGAGGAATGTCTATCTTCACTCCAGTGGCATCGATGTCATGCATGATGGCTTTGATCTCATAAGTTAAAGCCATGGGATCACATTCAACTCTAGGCTGAAGACCTTCACCAGCAATTGTATGAGTTCCAATTCTAAGTGAAAGCCATACAAATCCGTCTATATCTTTAAACACCTTAAGAGTCGAATAAAATTGATATGGCGGCACACCTCTTCACTTACTATTGCAACAATCAAGACATACGCTTTCTTGTCTTTGTTCTTCCATATGGAAACCTCCTTATCTATTGTAGATTTGATAAACCCACCATCATCCTCTCATTCACAAATGCCATCCCACAAATCGTTAAAAATCAAAGTGTGTTTGATCTTTCTAGACCATTATGGGTAATTTTTTTTGTCAAGCAACACCATGCCAACAATGGAGATGAAATAATGAATTTTCCAGCATAGCTCTAAAGCTACCCAAGAAGCAAGTGTTGATGTATTTAGCATCGAACAGGTACTTCCACATTGGCTTGGTGTCTAGCATGTGCAAGTCGTCCTTAATGCTTCTCAGAACCTTAGAAAATTCACTTTATTAAGTGATTAATAAAGTAAATGTGCTTTTGTAATAAAGTGAATTTAATTTAATTAAATGTCTAAGTATTTGGCAATAGTAATTAAATTAAGTCATAGCCGTTAGATCTAGAGTGAAGGTGAGATTTAATCTCAGCCCTTGATCATTTTAGAGATCTATGGTTTTGGATTTAGCGTTAACTCAACATAATAAAAGGCAGCCAAGTGAGAGGATGAGACACACATAATGTACATTGGAGAAAAAGAGGATTCTTTGCTCATGTGCTTGTGTCACACACAGAATGAGTGAGTGAGATCTCATTGAGTGGGTGGAGAAGGACTTTCATCCAAGTGTGTAGGGGCAGGAGCAGAGGAAAGGAGCAAAGGGGCAACAAGGGAGATAGCAACCAACCAGCCATATCGAAGTATTGATCTTGATGTTTGTAGGGCTTGGCTATTTGTTGCATCGTATTCCTCAGATGGGCCATCCCAGCATGGGAGCCCATGATTTTATCTAATAAAATCAACTCAAATCTAGTTTTCCCTTCGAGGTTTTTTCCAGGGGTGTTACCCAAAAATATCTCGTGCAATGTGTTTGGTTTCCATTTTATTTGTTTCCGCTATAATTTCATTAAGTAACCTAGTTGTGCAGTGATTTGATAAAGTGATTTTATTGGAACTAAGTGATAGGTGTTGGGTTGAGAAAACTAACATGGTGAGAAAAAGTCAACCAATGCGATGTTCTCGACTCTGAAAAATTGGTTTCAGAGTAATAACGAAAGTCGAAAGATGGTATTGAGGGACAGACTCAAGAACACCAAGATGTTCAAGACTGATTCATTGACCTGTTATCTCACTAGGATCACTCAAGTTCGTGATCAGTTGGGGCCAGTAGGAGAGATAGTCACAGATGTGGAGTTAGTGAGAGTGGCCTTGAATGGTTTCATCAAGCCTTGGACTTCATTCATCGAAGGCATTTGTGCTCAAGAGAAGCTTCCAGACTTTGAGCAATTGTGGGATGATTGCATCCAGGAGGAGACTCGTCGAGAGGCTTTGAAGATGGTGATGTGGAGAACCTTGCACTTATCGGTCAGGCAAAGAAAGGCAAGGTAAAGGTCAGGACAAACACAAGTGGAGATTCATCTTCACAAGTTGGCACAGGGAAGGACCTAAGTAAGGTTAAGTGTTTTCGCTGTCATAAGAAGGGACATTATGCTTCACAGAGTTTGGAGAGAAAGAAGGGCAAAAACAAGACGCAACCAGATATAGTTGTGTCGAAAAATGCTCAAGTTGATGAGTTTCTCTGAAAGTTTGAGCATGAACTCTTACTTGTTTACCATCTTTTCTCAAACACCATATTAGTTGGTGCATGGCTGCCAGATAGCGAAGCCACATGTCATGACAGGAGCACGGGAGTTGTTTAAGAGCTTCATAGAGTCAGACTCAGATGTGCATGTGAAACTTGGTATGAGCACCAAGCATGCAGTAAAGGGATTTGGGACAATGTCATTCTGAATGGAGTCGGAAAGCATGTTGAGAGTGATGGACGTGCTATGGCTGCCAAAACTCAGGAGGAGTGTGCTCTTAGTCTCAGGGATTGAGAAGAAGGGCTTTAACATACTATTCAAGGATGGACAAAGGTTGATCAAGCCCAGAGGATCTAGCTCAAACACAGTAGTTGTTCTTGGAGTTAAAGAGAGCAACTTGTACAGGCTAAAGGGCTAGCCTATGGGAGCAATGGAGCTCCAAAGGTTGAACAGCTCAGAGGGAGTCGGATTTCGGGTTCAGGTGGAAAAGAGTTGCCTTCCAAGTCTGTCAATGAGTCATGGTACGAGATAACCATGCAAAATGCTCAAGAGCATGAGGCTTCTAGGAGCGTGATCAAAGGAAGTCTTCAACGAAGGGTCAGAGCGAGATGGCAAGGATAGCTTTTGTTTCAGAGGGAGCAGTGAATCAGGTGGATTGAAACGCAGCCATGTAGCAAATCTGATAGCGAAGACAGAGCCACCTCCAGGTGGTAGAAGTATCTTCTTCGCTAAGAGGGAGTGTTGATGTATTTAGCATCAGATAGGTACTTTCACATTGGCTTGGTGTCTAACATGTGGAAGTCGTCATTAATACCTCTCAAAACCTTAGGAAATTCACTTTATTAAGTGATTCATAAAGTGAATGTACTTTTGTAATAAAGTGAGTTTAATTTAATTAAATGTCTAAGTATTTGGCATTAGTAATTAAATTAAGTCCTAGTTGTTAGATCTAAAGTGAAGGTGGGGTTTAATCTTAACCCTTGATCACTTTAGAGATCTAGGGTTTTGGATTTAGGGTTAACATAATAAAAGGCAACCTAAGTGAGAGGATGGGACACACGAAAAGTACATTGGAGCAAAGGAGGACTCTTTGTTCATGTTCTTCTATCACACAGAACGAGTGAGTGAGATCTCATTGAGTGGGTGGAGAAGGACTTCCATCCAAGTGTGTAGGGGCAGGGGACGAGAAAATGAGCAAAGGGGCAGCAAGTGAGATAGCAGCCAACCAGCAAGATAGAGGGATTGATCTTGAGGTTCGCAAGGTTTGGCTATTTGTTGCATTGTATTCCTCGGTTGGGCCATCCCAGGACAGGAGCCCAAGATTTTATCTAATAAAATCAACTCAGATCTGGTTTTCCCTTCAAGGGTTTTTCCATAGGTGTTTACCTAGAAATCTCTTGTGCAATGTGTTTGGTTTCCATTTTATTTTATTGCATTGTAATCTCGTTAAGTAACCTAGTTGTGCATTTATTTAATAAAGTGATTTTATTAGAGATAAGTGTCGAGTGTTGGGTTGAGAAAACTAGCAGTCAAGTATTCCAAAGGAAAAAAAGATGCACAAAGAAACTACAATGCTTCAAGTTAAGGCAAATTGTCCAATTAGGCGTGACAATTTCTTACAAAAATTAATATATATTCAACGATACTTTGAGGTACCAATAGTTTTTCTCTCACAACCAGTTGTTTTTGTGTGTTGTCCACGAACACAAAGGCCCAAGTAGTGTTGGAATCTTCTTAAGACACTCCAAGTCATCTCTAAGCCTCACATCGAGGGCATTGTAGCCTGCAATGTGGAAATATCTTGATTGTTCCACAACACCTCTTATGTACCCTTGAAGATGAGAGGTGAGCTCGTAAACAAATCCACATTTTCCAAAGAATGTCAGGCCTATTCCAAGTCCTCTCGTATTCTTTAGATTTTATAAGAGCCCTAAGAGACAATGCTTTGACCTCTTCTCGCTCTTTTGAGCAGGAAAAAACCCTTACTTCAAAGGGACCCTCAAAATCTCTTTTCAATGGAAATCTCAAAAACAACAAACAGATTCAAACTTGGGGCACGAATATAGGTACTTTGGGATCCCCATTTGAGATTGATAGGAGACATTTCGGCATAGACTCAAGCAATTTAGATTACAGTAAGGAAGTAGACGAGATCAATGCAAAGTTTGCAGAGACAAGATAAGAGCTTGAAATGGCAATGGAGTCTAAGGAAACCATTTATTTTGATGAAGAAGCCAAGACTGCGAGAGACGTGAAACAAGATGGGCAAAGGGAATCGAATATTAAGCTTCCACCAAGCAAGGTGTGACCCTGCAACACAGAATTCATACTGAAATATGGGGTGGTTCAAAACAAACGGGGTGGAGGAGATGATCTTCGAGAGGTGAGAGATAGATTCCAACAACAATGGGGCAATACGACAAGCTGGTAGAGACAGACAGAGGTAACATAAAGAGATAGGAGATACCTCAGATCTTACACCAAACTGGGGGCATTTATGCACACATGAGAGAATCATAGAGTTAAAATTAACCAACTATGATACCAATGTCAGGGCAAGAATGGGCAGAGGGAATAAGTAACTCAACTTATGATTCTTTCATTAATGTGAGCCATACATAAATACATTGAGGAGATGACTCTTGGTTTCATCTTCCAAGACCTTCGATAACTCTTGATATTCATCTATGACTCTTCATATTTCTCCTAGCTTAATATTTACAAATATATTTACAATGTACCACAATCCCTAAGGATTAGGTATCTAACAATATCTTCTAAATTAGTCCTGAGAATTTATATGAAGAATAGATACCATTTTCTAAAGTTAAACGAGTCCATGAAAGATTGGCTACAAAGTTGCTTGTAACAAGTGTGCAAGCTTTTAAAGTTGTGCATTAAAACACTAGTAAACCAAGGTTATCTCAAAAACTATTAGAGATACCCTTCTATCCAAAGTTTTCATGAATTACAGTCAACTTATAATATTAACTTTCATTAACCAAGATTTTCACATTAAAAGCTAAAGTGGGTACATAGGCCTTTAAAGTTATGTATTAACCTAGATTTGTGATGGGTATGCCAACTTGTAAAGTTGTGCATTGAAACCCTAGTAAACCAAGGTTATCTCACAAATCATCAAAGAAACCCTTCTATCCAACAATTCCAGTCAAGTAAAAATATTTACTTTCATTCACCTAGATTTTCACATTAAAAGTTAAAATGCACCCCCCCTTTCAAAATGCTTGGCAATGGAATTAAACCCATCAAACCTCACATGGAAAAAATAAATATTGGGGTGGTTTTTTAGGAGGGGAGGGGGAGGGGGAGCGCTACCTCTTATCACAATGTGACAAGCATGGTTTTCTCCAATCCTAAGTCACAGGGTTCGTCAAACCTAAAGCTTGAAGTTCGAAATTCGTGAACCCCATAAAAAAATTGAGGTTCATTCAAGTTCGTCGAACCTTAAAGGCGAACCTAATGTTGAACCCGAACAAATTCGAATCCGTGCCTGAATTTGAACTTCAGGATGAACCTAAAGCCGAACCTCATCCGAACCTTGTTGGAAAATTCCAACCTAAATTGAACCTAATCATTGTCGAACACAAACCCGAACCATGTGACTTAGCTCCAATCTAGGAGTATTTACAATGATTGATGTCAACTTACAACATTTAAGTTGGAATCCCTCGATTAAGACGTCATGAGTGAGGGATATGTATTCCACCAAAGTCATCCAAGACTTGCCCTTGGTCCCAAACACAATTGCAAACACATGCACAAGCACAAACCTACGAGGGGCAAATATGTCCCGAGTGAGACTTGAACTAGGGGTAAAACAACAACACCCCACTTTCACCAAGGGTGAATAAAAGGCCATCAAGAGTCACACTTGATCCATTGAAGTGAGAAGGTGTAGGCTGAAGGTTGTACAGTGGAACTCTTCACAAGAAGGAATGAGGATTTAATTGAAGATGACCTAGAAGAAATGCGAGATAAAATGCATAAAGTAATGCTACTCTTGCAGAACTTTCAACTAAAGATTGGGCTCGTGCACAAGCAAATGACAGAATTTTGAAACAATGAGTTTCAGAATCTCAGAATTAGAACTCAACAAAAATAATACCTTGGTTGTCAACAACACATTGCTTAAGATCTTCATGGACAAGGGTATTGATGGCTCAAGCATCAAGCAAATTCATGTCGGTAGATTTGAAGGCCATAGCCCACATTCACATAAGGCCAATCCTAAAGATTCTTCTCATTAACACACTTCTGCTCTACGATCATCTCAGTTACTTGGTCAGCCCATCCATGTCCAGAAGCTGACAAACTAGACCACTAAGGATCTACCCGTCAATCTGGTTGTGTTGTTTTATCTATCATCTTTGTATCTATCAATGAACTGGTGGTACAGATGGTAATTTTTGAATTTTTGAGGTTTTCATGGACTAGCCTATAATGTATTGTGGCTGATTTTGATTTGTATTGTGTATCAATTTTCCATGTGAACATGTAAATAAATAAAAGATTATCGCAAAACAAAACGTTGTGATTTTAAATTTCAACATTTGTTGATAATTTAATTTGTTGTTACACCCCATCCATGCAAATCTATTGTTAAATTGTATGATTTGATTTTGCTTTCAGTATGTTCCTTCTTGTCCTACTGTAATTTTAACACTAGACCCTAACTGCAGAAAAAAACTGATAGGTTGTTAGCTAGATCTATGTGAAATTTTGGATTTAGCTGTCCCAACACTCGCAATAATAAGGGACATTCCAGTACATATCTGAATTATCCCAGGATATATTAAACAATGT
>ML777258.1:1401558-1422708 GCA_009831015.1 Picea engelmannii | reverse complement strand
AGAGGCCAAGACTATCCACTGGAGACATTGTTTCTCAAATGAGAAAATTGTGGACATTTTAACCAAAAATCTTGGAAGAGAAAAAATTGAAAAGTTCAAAATGATGCTTGGACTCACAAACACCCCTTTGGATTAAGGGGGGGAATGTTAGATACCTAATCCTTAGGGATTGAGGTACATTGTAAATATTAAGCTAGTAAAAAATGAAGAGTCATAGGTGAATGTCAAGAGTCATCAGAGGTCTTGGAAGATGAAACCAAGAGTCATCTCCTCAATGTATTTATGTATGGTTCACATTAATGAAAGAATCATCCATGGAGTTATTTATTTTCTTTGCACATCCCTCGCCTGACAGAAACACAATCATAGGGGTAGTTTGTAGAGTTTAACTAGAACGACTTCCTAATCTTGAACTCAATCACTAAAGGCACAACTAAAGGTTTATAGGTTTTGAGGCCCTCGAATGATGGTTTTTTAGAAAGGGGGATCAAGGTTATGTGGTTATGCTTTTCACACCTTTTAATCTCCATTTATAAAGGCATGCTTATTCTTCTTGTGTGATTCGAAGCTTACCATTAGAATTTTCACCTTGGATTTCTTTTAAGAAGTTGTTGTGCTAGGCACCAACAACCCTCCATTTCTTGTAATTTACTTGAAAAGCCCCTCCAATAAAATTGAACCCCTTTATTTTTTCAGCTTTGAAAACTTTTCAACTTGTACCTTCTCGATGGATTCTTCCTCCCATTCTAAACATGCTCTCCAAGCTTCACGTTTCAACCTGTTACCCCCTAGCCTAGGTGTAACTAAGGATATCATGTCTCAAAGCCCATAGGTTTTAGACATGGAGTGTCGAGAGCCACATGGACAGAGAATAGCTCCGAAGGGCCCCTCTTTTCAACTTCTATGCATTCTACATATCACCAGCAACAACTTCCTCCACACCAGCCTAGTCCCAGAAGACAACGGGTCTTGCTCCATGAGGTAATGAGTCCATGTATCATGATATGTATCACTCCGATATTTGAAACACTTGAATATGTTGCAATGAATCTTTCTTGATTTTAAAACGTTTTCTTGGAATTTATGCTCCTTTCCTTGTTTAAACCTAGGGAGGGTGACATGGTGCCCTAGTAAGTTGGTGGCCCCTAGGAATAGGTTGATACTTGGTGGTTCCTTGAAGAGTCATCGTCCATTCCCTACCATACGTGCCACTTTCCATACTTCTTTCCCTCCATCTCCCCAGCCTTTTGGGATCTTCAGGTGTATTGACCCAAGAAGGGATTTTACCTTACCTCATGGGAAGAAGGGGCTGAAGGCCCAATGGGTAAAAGTAGCAGGGAAAAGACAAAATCCTATCATTCACCTTTGATATGCTTCGTCCAAGGATCCCAGAGAAAGCAATGAAACACTTCTCCACAATAAATTGGGGACCTGCAAAAATAATCACTTAGGGTGTTAGTTGGGGGATATGAGGTCTCATCACGAGTCGACCTATCATGATCATGGGTGCTTAGCAGTATGACATTACCATCATCTGGTCACCAAACCAGGGTAGTGGCTTGCAGTTGCATGACTAAGGGAAAAGACGTCTCATCACGAGACAACCTTCTCATTTCCTCAAAGTATTTGTGAATGACACTGTCATACTTGGACACCAAGCTAGGATAATGGGCTCCACCTAGTTCCTTGAAACATAAAAGAATAAAAAATATTAAGAAAATGGAAATAAGTGGGCTTGGAAAGATTTGCATCACGGAAAAATGACCGCTCACCCTCTACAAAGGCACCCATAGGTAAGACAATACAAACCCTTGTATGTCATGAACCCCATGCCCAAGAGTTTACCCCACATCATATCACATGAACACATGACTGGGATTGGTTTCACCTAGGAAATACCCTAAACCTAGGGCTATTGACCCAATAGGACATCTTGAGACCCTTTCCAAACCTAAATTTGGCAAGTTGTATAACATCCTTGAGAATTTGTTTAGTTTAGGGGGATTTGATGCATATGTTTGGGTGCTTTGATTATTAGATGTGACGTACTTGCCATGATACTAGTGACTTATGGACCTCTAGAGGGTGTACTTGTTGTCTTTGTAGGACTTTTCCCGTTGGACAAATATTCATGAGGAGATGACCAGTTCAGACCTTCACGAGGGCATAAATCCCATGGATGGACGCTGAAACCCCAAGCCCGAGACAAGACAATGATGACCAAATTTCATGATAAAGGAAGAGGTCGTTTCAATTGGAGGCCTTAGACGTCACCCTAGTAGCCCTAGACGTCACCCATGGCTAAGGTTTGATATTTCAGGGACATTGATGAGGTTTTGGCACGTATGGGCATGAATTAGGGCCTTTGGAGGCCTAGCGCTACATCTTCCTTTCCCAACGTCACCCTAAAGGAGCATGATGTCATCCTTAGAAGGATTTTTAATGTAATTTTGTTTAAATTAAATTTTAGGGCAAATTGACGAGGTCGGCCCTGCATTTTTGAAATAAAATTAATTTTAGGACAATTTTTGGTATAAATACACAAAAAGACATTCATTTTTATCACAACTCTGTAATAGACCTGGTGTATATGATTACATACCCGCAAACTTTCCTTAACTTTAACAACAAGAGACTAACATTTCCATCAAACTTTACTTTAGTCTCACATGACTAATTTTGGATTAGTCAACAACCCTAACTTGAAATAATCATAACTATGTACCTGTAATGAATAAAGATATGAAAATATACACAATGTTCTTCAGTGTATTTTATGCAATTCCTCCAGGTTTCACTACTTGGAACCTCTCAGAAAGGGAGTTATAGCAAAAATGACATACCTTGTTGAATTCTGGCTTATTCTAGAGAGTTAACTTGTAGAGTGTGCCCCACACAAAATATTTGTTGTATGGATCTGAAAATGGTACACATAATACTACAAAATGTAATCTAACTAATACATTTGGTCTTACACAATTTGGATAAGTTATGAAGAAGTTATGACATTTTTACCCGAAACACCTATTTTGGCCTAGTTTAAGGAGTCGCCACAAACCCTATATTCCAGTGAGTGTAACTCCAAAAATACAATGACCTACAAGCTGGAATTTTTATCACAGCTACTTGGATATGTTTCCTCAACGACCTCCATATTTAGTGGTCTGAATCATACTAGAAAAAAAATTATTGCGAAAATGGTGAGATGACCTGTAAATAACATACCTTAGAAAGCATCATCAAAATAATTTATCCTCCCTTGAATTTCGGCCTTCTTTACTTCACCTTCCCTCCGAAATTTGCCGCAGATATCCTTTGGTTACCTCGGTCACTTATATATATTCAATATGCTCAAGTGTAATTAAAATTAGAGACCCTTGCCTCTTATTTATACTTTTATGTAGCTTCCTCAAGGGGTTACCTTCTAACCATCTTAAACCACTTTTCTTATTTTATGGCTAACCCACTTCTAACCACTTGTCCGCTTAGTAATTTCTCCATTAACTTTATTATTTAAATAATTTATTTTGTATCCACTTTGACTTATAGTACACTCATCACTTCACTTTATTATTTAAATAATTTCTTCATTGCAACCACTTTGACTACTTTGACCTTTTGGGGCTTCTAGATGACTCATGAGGGTTCTCCAACTTCACATGGCCATACCTCTCTAACTGTGAGGAGTTATGTGATGTTTCACATACCATCGGAAATGGCATGACATGTACTATCCATCTAGAATATTCTTATTTAAATAATTTCTTCTTTGCAATCACTTTGACTACTTTGACCTTTTCGGGCTTCTAGATGACTCATGAGGGTTCTCCAACTTCACATGGCAATAACTCTCTAATTGTGAGGAGTTATGTGACGTTCCACATACCACTGGAAATGGCATGACATGTACTATCTATCTAGAATAGTCTTACTTTCAAATATATTAAAATTCATACCATTATATATCAAACAAACTTGGGTCCATTACCCAAACCTTTGTGCTACCAGAATTCGCTACCAGACTTTCTTCAAGGGTTGACATCAATGACAACCAACACAAATAATCAACACATATAAGAATTACGATCCAATATTTATGAAATCATACTTCAATCTTATATTATTTTTAATTTATGTCTTCTTACAGTATTTAAATTCATTATTTATTTTGTATTTGGTGATTAGGTACACCATTAGCGTGTTGCTTATAGAAATGAAGGAATTGTATAGTCATTGAAAGTGACCCAATGCAGTGAAATTTTATTCAACAAAGAATTAATGCTATTCCAACTCTTCCAGATGAAATGCAAGAAGTTGACTTGAGGAAATGATATTTTAGTGAATCAAAGGTGACAAACATTTCAAAGGAATCTCAAGTACCATTTGGAGGAATGATTGGAAATGATCACTTTGGAGAACTTGCGGATATCAAAGAGCCAATGGAAGAACAAAATGATACAATGAAATAACAAAATGATGTCGAAGAGATGATAATGTGTCTGTTGAGAATGATGAATTTGGGATATATGATATTGTTGATTAGTTTCAAGATGCCCTTGAAGACGATGCTCAATTTTGCAAATTTTTGGTGAGCTATATTTGTAATGTTTTCACTTTCAGATTTTAAAATAAGAATGAAGATGTATTTATTGTTGTTTTGCGATGAATTTTTTTATTGTTTTCTTTTTCATTTCATTTGTATATGAATCACTATACATTGGAAAATTTTACCAAATATATAAAAATATGAAAGAAAATGATAATATTTTATAAGATTTTGATTTTTTTTTGTTCAATTATGTCCATAAAAATGATTTATTTGACATGCTATTTTAAAGGAATAGGTACCAAAATGTATATATATTTTTATTATATATGGCTATAAAATGTATATTTTTTTGCTAAATATTCGAAAATAGTGTTATTTAACTACAATTTTTTCTATGTATTGAAGTAAAGGTAAACAATGTGTTAAAAATGATATTTTCCACTATATTTTAAAAGTATGGAACAATAAATTAATTAAGGAGACACAATTATATGAAAAATCGTAACTTTAAAAAAATAAACGGTAAAAAATATTTTTAAGATTGAAAGTATCATGGAAAAATGACTAAAAACACCGTTGAATTAAAAATATTTTTATTTAGAAAAATTTGAAAATAGATGAAAAATAAGCATTTAAAAAAATAATGTGGAAACATTGTGGATCGAAAAATTTAAAATATCGAAAACCACCTAAAAATAGAGGGGTGGGGGGTGCAATGAGGGGGTGCTATCGGTAACACTATTTCTAAAAACAAGGTAAAAAATTGGACCCCCCCCCTCAAAACGAGAACTCTATAGAGTTCTCGTTAAGTTGGTAACTATGTTAGATTTTCTGAAAAACTTCCTAGTGCCTTTGACACCCTTCATATTATTGTATTCGATGCACATTAGAACCTTTTCCATCAACTCTCCCGATATAGGTATATCGACAACCTTTTCACTAACTTATTTGACATTCATCGAAACATTTCTCACCAACTCTTCCAATATATGCATTAAACTATCAGATCAGTTGACAATAAACCCTCCGATAACCATCGGAACAGTTCGTAAGAACTGCTTCGCTTTTGGCCTTTTAGATCTGATTGCCGACCTAGATTTTCACTAAGGCATACACCATGCTTTCTATCATTCTATCATCATTAGATGACGATCTTCCACCCAACATTAGCACCAACGTTTCCTCAGGTATTTCTTATAATATACTTAGACAAATTTTTCCAAATGTATATGTATCATTTATGATTTCATCCTCACATCGAACCCATCTTTACTTTGCAGGTTCATACATGTATCAAAGGAAGAAAGAAACCAACAAAACCCCTGCCACCGAGGCCTCCAGAAGTGGCCGACAGATTGAAGATGAACCATACATTTCCGGGGCCATGTACAACGACACTTCCATATTTTAGGATAAGAGAGAAGATGTTCTCAGATGGGGGGATGTGTACCAAATGTTTAAAAAACAAAAGTTTTCTACTAACGCTGAGGATCGAGACGAACTAAAGATTTTTAAGAACATTAGAAAGTATGGGATATTTAAAGTAGCATCTTGTACTGAAACACGTGGATTTGAAAAATATGTATGTCTGCAATGCTACAGGACAACCCATAACGTCATTCCATCCTGCACACCTAACCAAATGTTATCATTTGGAAAAAGGGACCAAGAAGCTAGACAACTAAATTCTTGGGGGCTTCGAGCATACAACCAAGGATCTATGCCATACCTGGTACAAGCCAGATAAGTAGTTCAAACTCAAACCCACTGGTGGATATCTCACGAGCGCTCTCATAAGGCCTTATCAATACATGGTGGCCATGTTATGTAGACTGTACATGGAGAAAGATGCTTCCAATTTTTCCCTATCATAGATGCCCTTAATTTACTACTGCACAGAAAAATGATCGTTGTTCAATTGGGACGACATCCTATCATCAAACTTGAGCAAGGCCATCCCTACAGTGGTAAAATCCCAACCCGAGACCATCCCCAATTTCCATATGTCTTCATACCTCGTAGACATAATGTACATATCCCACCAGTACCCAAATATGGGTTGGGCATGTCAGCCAATAGACCCAACCATTCATATATACTGCTAAGTGCTCTGGAAGCACAAGTATATGACTGAATACCAAAATATTTATGAAGACTTCCTAGCTCTGCTATATGAATTCATATTTTGCACACTCGCTCCATGTATGACTGATAAAGTGATCGATGTCATCAAAAGAATTGGAAATTGGTAATTGATGGAACATGTCACCAATATTAGGGTGTACAGAGATATTAAAGCCCCTCATTTACTGCCTTGATTTGTACCAGATAATTTAGTGCTTCAAGAGGTGGCATATCAGACGGTAATCCATGGAGTTGGAGGAATGATCTATATAGATAAGAAGGCGATATGGACACCACTCCCACTATACATTAACACTTATTCCTTTTGGACCACTAAACAAACCTAGGAGGAAGTAGATATTTTAATTTCATGTCATTTTGTGGAGGGAAGGTTCAAGAGACACAACCCCCAAAAGGTCATAAAAGAACATTTCAACAAGATAGGCCTGCCATGGGAGTACACATAATAAATATGGGAAGAGGAAGAAGTACATTGCAATGCTAGAAATTACGATGACATTCTCTTCAAAAGGCGAGGAAGACCCTTAGGGAGGATTGTAGATGAAGACAAGGCATGCGAAGAGGCTAGGAAGAAAGCATAAGAGGAAGTAGAAAGATCATCTACTGCTATTGCAACTACACAGTCCAGATTTGCAGAGGAGGAGGAAACATTGGCAGATAGGAAAATAAGAGATAAGGAGAAGGTTCACAAGAAGAAGAATGACATCTCAAAAAATAAAAGGAAGACTGAAGCCGACAAAGCTAAAACTAAATCTGATGCGACAACAACAACAACAACCGCAGTTGAAGCAAAATAAAAGGCAACTTCCAAGAAGGAGGTTGAACAAAAGGTAGCAGCCAAAAAATCCGCAATAGAAGCAAGAGAAACAACAACAGAAGTGACACAAAGGGAAGCCAAGGAAGCTGGTGACAAAGCAACATAAGAAGAACAAAGCAAAAAGGACGAGGAAGCCAAAAATAGTGAGACAATCCCAATGGACATTGACCTACCAGAGATATTCAAAACATGCACCATGCTCAATCCCAAATTGGTGGGATGGATATGGGATTCCAAGCCTCGTTTAAAGCAACATAGGTCCTCAAATTGAATAAATTCACCTACGACAAGGCTTATGGAAAATTTGTGCAAGAGCAGTTGAAGAAGAGGCCTACAATGGGAGGAGACCCGATCTCAATTGTTATACAGACCCCTGTAACCAGAGATGTTAGAGAAGACCTTGTCACTATACCCTCCGCTGACTCTGCCTTCATGACCGCCATAGAAGACAATGTATGAAACTTGTTCTAGCAGAATCTAGAGAAGGAAGTGAGGATTAGAGAACTCGAGGAAATGATTCAACATGTAAAGGTAGATGAAGGCAACTTACAAAGCTTTAAATCTAGCACGAAAAAGTTCAGAACTAAGTTGGAGGAAGGAATAATCGACATATACGCTCACCTGCACATGTTCCAGGACATAACTACTATCATCATATATCAACATAGCAAGGTGTAGACTAAAATCACACAATTCAACACTATCTGGGAGGGCATGAAAACTATTGATACATGGGTTGCATAAAACCCAGATGTACCAGTCGATCTCTATTTTCCCTCAACTAGGGAAAGGAAAACATACATCTATGCACTAGATCAATGCTAGCAAGTGGGACAAATGGAAGACAAAGAAACAACTAGTTCAATGGAAATTCGTTCATGTGTGCACAAGGAAGTGCAGGAATTTATCAAGGTATGGCGACTTTCCCAACTAGAAGATCTTGGAAAAAACCTTGTAATGGAGGAAATTTTAGACACAATACAATACAAAACAAGTTGTAGATGGGAGGTCACCAAGTCAACCACCACAATAACAACATACCTCATAGAATAACACCTTATTCAACAGACAAAGGTCCATACTATGGTTCATGCATTCATGGCTACATTATCAAAATATATGTAGACCCTCAATGACAATGTAGCTATGCACATGAATACCATAGAAGAGCTTGCATATTGTAGACTCATATGTTTGTATGATCAACTGGAAATATGGACAATATACCTTCGAGACAAGAGTCCATAAAATACGAAATAAAAAAATTGAAACTTCTATTACCTATACTCTATTTTGTCTTTTCTAAACTACTCTTTTTTTTTGCCTTACTTTACACACATGTCATCAAGTAGAGGGAACATGAACAATTTTGTAATAGTTTCTTTAAGGGGATACAAAGAATCACAAGGGAGTTAGGAAAAAAGAGTATAACTATAAGAAGAGAACCTCTTTGAAAGGGGCTCTTCAAGCTTTGTATACACTCTATAACTTCTTTTGGAGAAGATACTTGGTTAATGAATATTGAGAAGCCCTCAGGGCCATTTTTATGAAAGGGAAAACAACTCACATGTGTTGATGCTTGCTGTGAACTATTTCATGTGGAATGTATGCTGTTCACATGGAATGTAAGGATGTGTTTGCTATAGGCTAATCTAACACAATCTATATCTCTTTCACAATTTTGTTGTTTCTCTTTATCTTTTCATGTCCTGTGTATATGAGTTGTGTTGTATGTGAATAATATAGTTTGGAATTTTCTGGTTATATATTTTTCATGCATATGTTTCTAACTTTGCCTCTTCATTACAACTATCCGAGTGAATTTTCTAGTAGGATTTAGACTCTATACAACTCATTTGGTTACAATAACTCACTTCTAGCTAGGATATGATATATTAGGATAGAAATAGATTAGGCCTCTTTTCATACACAATCTTCATATAGATATTTACATTTCATAATCATCCATCCTCACCCCTCATAACCATAAATGGAAGTCGTTCCATAATCCAGATGGATCTCCTAAATCAAACTGTGCACAGTCTAATTGGGACTTTGTACCAGGGAGTACTCATTGTTGCTGGGCCATTCAAACCTGTTAACACAATATTTTTAAGGTTTTCATATTTATACAGTTGTTGCATACCATTGTAATGAAATAACAAAACCTAAAGATCAAATTTATAGTCTTGTGGTTTCAAAGTTGGATATTAATGAATTTATATTTCTCCAAATAAGTGCCATCTCTAAGCATGTGAGGCCTTCTACTCAATAGTTTTGAGTTAAGAATCGTTGGTGTATATTCAATTTGTACTTAGCGACAATTATCTAATGAACTTGAATAATAATTGGGTAACTGACAATAATTCCCATTGAAATAGAATAGAGTTCATTGAAGATCATTGGGTGCAAGGATGTCTCTTGAGTTGATTTGTCCTCGAGGCATTCTTTTGGTGGACAATCTAGGCCCAAATTCACCTCCCAACGAATTGATATGGTACTATTATTCCCTTGATACCTAACATCTTGTGTATAATGACCTATAAAGGTGTGAAGAATTTGTGGATGTAGGCATTTAGTGTGTTACAATATCTACTTCTAGTGCTACAATTTTCCCTCTTATCAATCCCATCACCATTAGCTAAATTATCAAGGATAATTGGTAGAGGTAAATAAATAAAATGGATAACATTAGGTATGATAAAGTACCCAATACAAACCACATACGTCACTTTGAGGGAAATAAAATTGAAGGACTCGAGATTAAAATAAAATTCATTCATCTTCAAGAAGTGTCAAGAAAAGTTTAGTTGTTCTTTTGCTAGTTTATCTATCCAAGTTTAACACCATTGTTTATAACCCTACTATTAGGACAAGAAATCCTCTCAACAAATTTAGTTATCTCCTTTGTATAATGAGTAAAAATAGTTTTTCTAACATGTAGCAATGGCCATTTTGTTTCTAACACTTTACAACCCTGTTCATTCCATATCACTTCTTTCCCTAGTCTCCACTCAAACAATGACACAAAAAAATGATTTGGGATTTGACACAAGGGGTTAAATTTTCCAACCCAAGGGGTCAACAACTTCAAACGGGAAGAAAAATATAAAATCCAAGCAAAAGTACCAACAATTAAAAATGTGATTTGAGGGATATTTGAAGGTTTGATAAAAAATACAGATTTTGATATGGTTCAAAAGATAAAGAATCAACTATGCCCTTGTGCCCACTACCTTCAACACTAAACTCCCAACAAATCAAAACGTACACAAATTTAACTTTACTATGAAACCCTTCATTCTAAAAAATAATGTGGGAACCCTTCATGTTGATTAGGTTACATATAAAATTTTCTCACAGGTAGAAAACTTCCTACTAAAGTGTTGAAGTTTGAGTAGCTTCGGAAAATATTGTTATTATATTCATATTGTATTTGAAGAATAAAAAACCCTGAAGAATAATATGATATTATATTTGTTAAGTCGAACCTATTGTGCCTTTGTAAAACTCAACCCTATTGTGACTTGATAAGTCAATTGTAAATTAGAAAGATAAAGTGGACAGGTCAACCTTGACCTATTTTTTGGGGGGAACAACTTGTATTTATAAGAGGCTAGGCGTCTCACTTGAAGAACACACACAACAATATTTCTCACATAGAAAAGTGCACAAGTATGAGAGAGTGACACAACTATAGAGGAAGGGTGACACAACTACAGAGGAAGAGTGTTTTGGTGAAGGTTTTTTGTTAGATGTTGGAGGACTATCTTGGTCTAGTGGTGCGCTACTCTATTCTTGTTAGGGTTTTCTAGTTTATCTTATGTTTGGTGAGATCTCTCTTGAGAGAGACATTGTACTTGTTGAAGAATCTATATTGAAGAATCTATGCTGGGTTTTCTCCCCCACAAGGATTTCTCGGGCTAAATCTTGTGTATTTTATGGATGTCTTTCTTTCAGTGATCCTTATGCATCCAATTATTTTTTTAATAGTCTAAAGTTAAAGAATACATAACACACTTAAATTCTTAAGAAAATTTTAACATAAAGTGTAAGAGAGAGATGATGTTGACAATAATGGTCTCTTCTAAAGTGGAAATTAATGCACAACATGGTTCCATTGCTCTCCCTCTCTTTCTCTCTAGCCTCATGTTGAATCTCATAAAAGGGTTTTGGTTTTTATTTTTACCTTATCAAATCTCATAAAGGGGTTTTGGTTTTTATTTTTACCCACAAACCATGCCTTATCAATTCCTCTCACCCTCCATGCCTTATTCAATTCATTTATTCTCCTTTTGTTGCTTCTTCAAAATATTAGGTAATAATTATTTTAGAAAATACAAATTAGTCCTAAAATAAAATTCAGATTTATTATTAAAATGGATAACTGAATTAGGGTTTTGCAACTTGACTTAGAATATGCCACATGACTAGTCATTATGAAGTTCTTGATACCACTCGACAATTTATACCTTTGATTTTCTATGAAATTTTTATGTGCAATATTCAAGGCCATTTGCATAACATCTCGAAACATTGTCAATTCAGTGTAGCATAACATCTTGAAATTTGTTTCTTCTGGTTGGGTTCAAATCCCACTTTGTGACATCATTGATTTTTCGTGAGTCAGTTGTTGTTGAGATGTTGACTTGGCCCTCAACCCTTAAGAATCTGGTTTACCTTGCGTACAATCCTCAGAATTAAGAGAACTGCTTGGTGGGATTCCTCGGGAAATGCATTATGTGAAAAAAACCCTTTAGGATCATAGTACCCTTGAGGCTTCCATTGGCTGGTAAAAGAATAATCAAATACACATACATGTACACAAAGGTATCAAACATTTCTTTCCATGTATGTAAAAAATACCATTTAAAACATAAATGCAACAATTTATTTTAAACAATTATATCCATAGACACCGATACAATTATTATAGCCATATTTTATTTACCTCTGTAATAATCTTAATGCACATATGATAAGTCTCAAGAATAAAAAATCTCAAAATGACCTAATACAACAACAATCTCTAGTCGACTTAAAAGTAGTTAGCTAAGTAAGGAAAATGCTTAGGTATAACTATTGTTTAATAAGGTGGGGTGCTATGTGGTATGCCCCTTCAAGAAACTCTATCCAAAAGTTCTATTGGAAAAGGTATGGTAAATGTTGTTACATAGTCTCTTCATCCTCCCAAGTGGTTGAACTAGTGGTATATTGATCCCATTGGACCTTGACCTGGTCTACCAATATTTTCTTGAGATGCACTGTATGATTGTATATAAGTCATATGGGATCCCCTCAGAATGTTTCCTCATTCAATGCATATATTTTAGTCTAGTCAAATACATGAAAAATGTTTGGCATGTACCACTGTAATAAAGAAATGTGGAAGACATTTTGTATCCTATGAAGATTGGGTGACAATGTGAGGTGATAAGCCACTAGTTCAACTCTTCCCAACTAATTTAATGGTCCTATGAATCGAGGAGATAATTTGGATTCATTTCCGAACTTTATTGAACTCTTCTACAACCTAATGTTCAAGAAGACCTTGTCTCCTACTTTGTAACTCCCATCCATGCTATTAGAGTCTACATCACTCTTCTATCGGTATTAATCTTCCTTCAACTATTGTCTAATCTATGTTATCTTGTTCTTCATATTTTGAATCCAATGATCATGTTTAATAACCGCTTTGTCTTCTCAACTCAAAGGAGTCCTACAAGGTTTTCCAAACAAGGCTTCAAAAAGTGCCATCCATAAGGAATTTTTTGACCCCTTCCCCAATATAACATTCCAAGTAGGGGAATTTTTTAATGGACTTTCCACTTTCCTATTTGGAAAAGACAGAGGAATAGCCTAACAACGATGCCATTCATCCCTTTCCCTGAGAGTTTATTATAACATCCTCCTTTTTGGCTATTGTAGGGGACATGGGATCTTTGAATTTTGCATACTTTTTTATTCTTAGGTACGACCTTGAACTTCTTTGACATAATTTCTAAAAGGACATGGCTGCTAGCCTCTTTTACTTTTGTTTGTTATTATTTTGGGACTTTGGTATTTTGTTGAAATGATTGGACTTTCACCTTTTTGACTCTCCTATCATTCTTTCTAAAGATGTCCAACCTCATGACAATTTAAATATTTGAAGCATAATTTCAAGAAATCCAAGGGTTAGATAAAATTCCAATTTCCCTAAACTATTTCTATCTCTTATGGCAATCCTTCTCTAAGGACCATCTCCACTAAAAAATTAACTACTATCACAGTTACTAAATATAAATATAAATCAAAATGTAACTTTATTTTATGATTTTGAATTAGGGCAAGTGGGGGAGAAAAATCCTAGTCAGTTGATGCCTTGAGGGTTGATATCTCCAAGTGATCATATTGTCCTTTTAGCATTCACTGCAACATGGTTATCATGGCAAGAACATTTTCACCATATTGTGAGTCTTTATGGCCTCACCCAAAATTATCCCTCATTTTGCATGATGATGGTTCTACACCTAAGGCTCCCCAAAAATTCTTCGCGAAGTACGTGACAAGGAAACGATGGACCTCCTATTGAATCGAATATTGAAATACACAGTATTGAATATGAAAATTTTATGATTTGTTTGAAGTGGGTTCCATCCTAGAATATTTTGTGGGAAGAGTGCGCCTTGAATCAATTATTAGAAATTGGATTTTGGAGGTCTCTCAACCCTTTGGGTGGAAATACATTTATGAGTGGAACCTAACCAAATGGATTTTCCCTTTTTAGTTCAACAACCTTTCTCATATCCAAGATATCATAGGGCATGGCCCATGTGTTTTCAAGAATACCCTAGTGGTTTTAAACCTCCAGTCCCTTGATTTATTTACTGATAAGGAAGCACAATTTGCTTGCATGTTCTAGGTTAACTTCCATGGCTTTCCCAAGCAATTTTGGCCTACCATTTGATGAATTGCAACCACTTTGGGAGATTCCATATGTGAAGAACCCAAAAGATTCTTTATACCCTAATCCAAACATTGTGTTTGTGTGTGGATTAAACTATAAAAATACTTCATGAAGATGTATATATTTAGGTTGGTAGCATGTGCAATACTAGCTAGTTTGCTAATAATTTTTCCCAATACCCACTTTCAATACTGAAGCTTAGACCATCAAATTTTAGATTACATGTCCATGTCCCAATTTAGAACTGAAACCACCGCCCAACCTAGTCTCCCTTGTCATCTAAGCTCCAAATAATCTAAAAGTGAGTGAAGGATCATGGAATGAAGTCATGAAAAAGGGAAACACACAATTTCAACCAAGAACCAACATGTAAAGGCCCCAACCACTAAGTCACCAGCCACCAAGGTCTCATCTACAATTGTCACTACTTCGGAGTCCATCCTAGTGGCCTCCAATGTTTCCTCTCATACCCAATACTTGGGTAGTGGTGGACAACGAGCTCACTCTTTTCCACCACATGAAAATGATGATCCTCATGATTTTGATAACTGTATGCCAATAGGCCAAAGAAAACCACCTTAGGTGACTATTTCTCAAGTAGTATTTCTTTTCATAATTCCTTCAATGCTCTTCAGAACCTCGAGGATAATGTGATAGATATGCAAGACAATGTTAGTTATTGATAAAAGTGGCATCTTGGAATGTCCTAGGCCTTAATGAACCTGACAGAAATCACCCTATCCACCAACTATAAAACCCCCCTCTCTAAATATTTAGTATATGTAATTAATCATGATTGATGATTGTCATATAATGGGATGTAAATATTGTAAATGTATTATTGTTTAATTGTAAATTCCAAAAATTGATTGTGGGGTGAACCCTTAAAGTACTGGCCATGATATCACTATAGGAATGAGAGGAGGCCCTATTAAACTAAAGGACCTCAATCCCTATTCATATTCCCCCCTAGATCTGATTTCAAGGAAAATCAGTTAATGAGGGAGGATTGGTAGTTGAACAACCAACCACCCCAATGAATGGAAGTATGGATGGATTCCATAAGGGAAAAGAAGCTATCAACTAGAGGACAATAGGAAAGATCACCATGGGTTCCCTTGATTGACCCACGAGTTTCCTTATGACAGAGGAAATAGAAGGACAGGTCAAGAACCTTCCCATGGGAGGCTTGCAAGAGAAGCACACGATTTCAAAGAGAAGAGAGAAAAGAAGAGATTCTAAGAGGGAGTAACAAGACTCACGGGGGATTCCATAACCCGACCCGAACAAAGAAGGTTACGATCTTGATACTGGGAAAGTATCTGAAAAATCTCGTTGAAGCCTGAGATAGGTGGGTGTAGGGAAACCTCTACCAAGAATGGTGTGAAGAAGAGTGTCCTTCACAAATTTTTTGAGAACCAGAGAGAGAAAGGTTCCCTAGTGGTATCATCGCCTATCACGGGGGTGGCTAGAGTGCTAAGAGTGAATGCATCTGAGCCTACAATTGGGTGGAAAGACGAACACCAACCGTTAGTTGGATGGCTACATCTTGAGTACAGATGAGTGTTTCTCACTTTGTGTATTTAATTGAAACAATGGTTTTATGCCTGTGTTTGTGTCGAAACATTAGATTTTGAAGACAAGGAAGGGAAGAAAAGGACCCTACAAGGGATTCAAAATCCTGTCTCAGTGAGACAAATATTATCCCTTCAAGTGAAAAAGTATTGCAGAAAATGATGTCCTTTGTATGCATTACAAGTACTGAACTATGCTGAGGATAATAAACCAAGCCTAGAGGACCATCCTATATTGGGAGAGTATAAATATGTGTTTTTAGAAGAGGTACCAGGTCTACCTCCAAGAAGAGACATTGATTTCTCAATAGAACTTGTATCGAGAGCGGTGCCAATGTCTAGAGCACATTATAGAATGAGTACACTGGAATTAGTTGAGCTCAAATTACAGCTAAAGGACATGTTGGACAAAGGTTACATTCGGCCTAGTGTGTATATTTTGGGAGCACCAACCCTATTTGTGAAGAAAAAGGATGGCACACTTAGGTTGTGCATAGACTACATACAACTCAACAAGATGACCATTAAGAATACATATCCCTTCCCAATAGTTGATGACCTATTTTACCAATTAAGGGGTGCTATGATTTTCTCCAAGGTTGAATTTAGGTTGGGATACCATCAATTATGGATTAAGGATGAAGACATCCAAAAAATATCCTTTAGGAACAGATATGGGAACTATGAATTTGTGGTGGTGCCATTTGTGCTTACCAATGCATTGACCACCTTTATGTGATTAATTAAAAATGTGCTCAACAAGTTCTTGGACATATTTGTGTTGGTTTTCATAAATGATATCCTAATATATTCCAAGAATAGATAAGAGCATGAAGAGAACCTCAAGTTATTGCTTCAAGTGATGAGAGAGCACAAAATCTATGCAAAGTTTAATAAGTGTTACTTTTTCCAAAAATAAGTCCATTATATAGGCCATGTCATCAGTAAGGAAGGAGTGGCGGTTGATCCTGACAAGATAAAAGACATTATTTATTGTCCTACACCAAAATATGTAGTTGATATCATATCCTTTACGGGCCTAGAAGGATACTATAGAAGGTACATAAAGGGGTTTTCCAAGATTGGTTATCCAATCACCTCCATATAGAAAAAGAGAGTTAAATTTGTTTGGACAATAGAGTGTGAAGAGAGTTTTCAACAACTAAAACACCTTTTAACCATTTCAATTGTGATGAAAATTGAAAACCCAAACATGGACTTCCTTGTGTGTACATATGCATGTAAAGAAGAACTCAGAGGAGTCCTCATGCAAGAAGGACATGTAATCTATTACGAATCTAGTAAATTAAATGAACATGAAGTAAATTATGTAACACATGACTTGGAATTGGATGCCATAGTACAATCTTTGAAGATGTGAAGGAATTACCTCCTAGGAAGAAAATTTGTACTTATGATAGACCATAGGGGGCTAAGATATTTGTTTGACCAACCCAAACTCAATGCTAGGCAAGCTAGGTGGATGGCTCTCCTTACTGAATTTGATTTCGAAATCAAACACATTAAGGGAACATATATTAGGGTGGATGATTCCATCAGTAGAAGCATGAAAGTGATTCACTTGGTAGCTCTAAGAACCTATGAATCAAACATCAAGGAAAGGGTTAAAAGTGCATAAGAGATAGATGAGTTTTTCAAAACTATAAAGGCATATCTATAGCAATATCCCACATGGATGAAATATGAAGGATGACATGTTAACCTACAAAGGTCAATTATATATTCCAAATTGTGATGACTTGAAGAGTTTCATAATGGATGAACTACATAAAAGACCATAAACTGGCCATCCTAGTTATCCAAAAATGATCACAACCAATAATAAATTGTTTTATTGGCCTGGAATGAAAAAAGAAATAGTTGATTAGTTAGATAAATGTTTAGAATGTCAACATGTTAAGGTGGAGCACAAGCACCCAGTGGGGTTATTATATCCCCTACCAATTCCATAATGGAAATGGGAAACCATCTCCATGGATTTTATCACATGATTGTGTAAATCAACCAAACAAAATGACACCATTATGGTGGTTTTAGATAAGATGAGCAAGACTACTCACTTTATCCCTGTAAAATAAACTTGCAAGGGAATATATATTGCTAATATTTTCATGAAATAAATATTTAGGTTACATGGTATACCTAAGGAAACCATATCAGAAAGATATGCAAAATTTACTTCAAATATTTGGAAATCTCTGTTTGCTGGTTTTGGAACTAAATTACTATTTCGTACAGCCTAACACCCTCAAACTGATGGACAAACATAGAGGGTAAACCAGATATTGGAGGACATGTTAGGGATGCATGTGATGCATCGACCTAAGAAATGGGAAGACTATTTACCACTGGTAGAATTTTCCTACAACAATGGTTATCATAAATCCTTGAAAATGAGTCCTTTTGAGGCTCTCTATGGTAGGCAATGCAATATTCTCATTAGTCAGGACAACCTAGTGGAAAAAATTACACTTGAACTAGGCATGCTAAAAGAGATGGAACAATAAGTAATTCAGATAAAACAAATTTTGAAAGTGGCATAAGACAAACAAAAAATCTATGCAGACAAAAATAGGATTCCTAGAGAGTTCAAAGTAGGGGATCATGTATATCTTCGAATTAGGCCCAGAAGAAGTTTCTTCAGAATGGAAAATTGTGCCAAGCTGACACCTTGATTTTGTGGACCCTCTAAAATTTTGGACAGAGTGGGACCTGTAGCATATAGATTAGAAATTCCTCCCATAGTGAAAGCGCATAATGTTTTCCATGTTTTGTCACCGAAGAAATACATACATGATTCTAATCATATGATTGACTAGTTTGTGATATAAGTGGAACCAGAGGGAGAATTACTACCATAACCATAATGAATACTAGATAGGAAATAAATCCCACTCAGGAACATAACCATTGCATAGGTCAAGGTGTATTGGAAACACTTTGGTCTAGATGAAGCTACATGGGAAATGGAGGATGCCAAGAAATAGGAATACCCCTTTTTGTACACTGTTGTACATAAAGGTCACAACGGTAGGTAGAACACCAAGGAAAAAGTTCATTTAAGAGGGAGTGGATTTTAATACCCGTATTTCCCCCAGCTTGTAAACATAATTATATTTTTCTAAGAGACTATCGACAGATCAATTATGTGTGTATTTTGGGAAATGATGAACCTTTGCTAAAAAAAAGTAATGTAAATATTTTTGTTGTTAAATAAAACATAAATTGTTGAATAATTGTTGAAGTTGTTTCCAATACAAATTATGGTGCCTAAGAGGGAATGGTGAGGGGAACCATTAATGGTTGAGATGAACCCTTCTAGGCCAGTACTATGTTGGATTTAAAAATGTGCAGACCTAAAACAATCCTTTGTCCCAGAGAATTTATTTACCAGTGAAGCTGATAGTTGAAAAAGTCTTCCTCAAAAATCAATGAGAGAATGGGCATATTACCCATTTGGAAATTTCTAATATGATCCACAAATTGATGGATTTGACCCACAAAATCTTGATAGAGAAGGAAAGAAAAAGAGGAAAATCACGGGAAGAAGATACACACGAAAGGGTCCGGGGACCATTTCGAAAGAGGAAGAGCATCTGAAGCTCTTTGGTTATGAAGAAAACTGAGAAAATATATTTTTCTGGTTACATGAACTGTTGGATAGTGTTTTCTAATCAAGTTGATAAAAAATATTGTAGAGAATTAGAGTGATTGAGTGAGCAATCAAAACAACCCCCCTTGCTTGGTGGATAGAGGATTGGGTTTCTAGGATCCCGTGGGAGAAGGAGAGTAACCTTAATCCCTTGCTATAAGAAGAACTCTCTCTCATGGCTTCATACTCTGGCTAGGGGGTTGCCAGTTGTGAAAACACTAAGAGCATTTGTGCCTATGATTGGGTGGAAAATGGTACACCCTTCAACAGTTACAAATATTTTCATTTTCTAGATAAGTATTTCTTTGCCAAACCTTTACAATGTTAAGTTCAGAAATATTGTAGAATGTGTTTCAGAGAAACGTAAATTTAATTTTCTGTTAAAAGTGGCTCAAGAAATTTAGGTGAAATTATGAGAATGTTATAGATGAATTTCATTTTGATTTACAACCTAAGTTATTGAATGCCTGTGTTTGTAAAAGAGATTTCTGGGAGTCAATGTTGATGCTGATGGAGTTTTACAATCCATATTATGTGCTAGTGGGGATGCTTGAACAATTAGAACCTCTACAAAACATCTGAAAAAGAAAGAGGTTGATTTCTGCATAAGAATGTTTTTTGATTTTAAGTTTTTCCCGAAGCTTTTATACCAGAAAATTTAAAGGATATCAGATCTGTATTTGGGCCTTAGGAAAATAACACAAGTATAGAAGAAAGTCCAAGTATTCCAAAATAAATAATAAGAAAATAATGAGGAATGAGAATTTAAGTTCTCAATTGAAAATAAAATGAAATTTAGAATTTAATACCTTGTTATTAATTAATTTTCATTAGAATTTGGTAAGAGAGAAGTTTTTACCAGAAATTACATAGTAAATTTATGTCCAAAAGGGAAAAAATTGAAAACTGTAACTATTCCCAGAAAATAGCAAAGAGATGCATGTAAATAGGAGATTAGTAATTCCTGGTAAAAACATAGTTTTACCATGGAGGATTTTATTTCTAAGAAATGTAATATTCTGGAAAGAATTTAAACAAATAAATTGCATGAATTAATATATGTAAATGTGTATTTATATGTTTTCTGGGCAAATTTGAATGAAAGGTAAACTTGAAGTTTTCCCCTTCTGTGCAAAAGGATTAAACTGTGCTAAGTTTTCCTAGTTTTAGAATTTATGCTCTGCAGTTATTATCATGCTATTTTTAATTTTCAACATTTTAATTCCTGGAAATATATAAATCCTCTTATCTTCCTCAAAGTAAATATTTATAAATATTGTTATCAAAAATATTTTTCTTTTGAAGTCTGACCGTCGGAGGATGGAGATGGGAACACACGAATGGTTGTCAAGGTATTTTTAATTATCAGCATTTTAATGCCTGGAAATATATAAATCCTCTTATCTTGCTCAACGTAAATATATATATATATATATATATATA
>ML777258.1:1373443-1386054 GCA_009831015.1 Picea engelmannii | reverse complement strand
TTGTAAGCTGCATTTCATAAGCTATTCACCCCTCTCTTGTGTGAATAAGCTTGGAGTTCTTTCATCCACATTTCATCTTGTCTTGTAAGGAGAGCAAATCAGTTGAGGGCCTCAAAGAGCCTTCCATTGGAGAGGGAAGGGACACAAGTCCTCTTTCTCCATTGTGTATCTTTGGATTTCATCTATCAGACCAGCTAATACATTGGTGATATTGGTCCATTGTTATTTGTTTTTATTTTTATTTCCATGCTCATGTTTTTATTTAGTTTTTGTTTAATTCTTGTTAATAGCTTAGTTGTTTTCTTTCTAACCTTTTACATTACAGCTGTCATGACTAGCAGAGCCCAACTAGGCATGTAAGCACTCACTTTTTGCTCACACATCGACGAAAAGAGTGCAAACAATCGAGTTGACTAAAAAGGAATAATCGTGCCAGACGTTGGAATTGGAAGTCATCAACCTCAAAATGATTTAGCTAGAAAACAAAGAATAAATCAAAAGATTGAAGACTAAAGCTGTTTATCTAATAAAAGAAATAGAAGAGTTGAAGACATATGACAAAACTAATAAATGCACAGAAGACTTGGATGAGACAAAATAAATAGTCATCAGTCTAAAGACTCAACTTGAAGAAGCTAAGGAAATAGAAGAAGAATTGAAGATCTAGTTGACTAAAAAGGAAGAAACATGTCACATGTTGGAATTGGAATTTATCAACCTCAAAAAGAAGAATGAACAGACAAAAGCAAATGTCAAATTCCAGAACAACTTAGCCATCCTGGATAAGATATGGAATAGTCAAAGAACAACTGATGAAAAAATTGGTCTTGGGTACAATAAGAAATAAGAAGGTGGCAAGTGGAACACCATTCACAAACATGATAAATGATTATCCTCCTCAAAAGGAAAAAGTGCAATCACAAACCAAATACAAACCATGAACTTTTTTAAAGGAGGAAGCTATAAAATTCAAAAACAAGAAACATATCAAATGGTATACTTCTCATGTCACAACAAAATCGAGTATGGAAACACCTTCAATGGTTAATGCTTTTCTTATAAAAAGGTCACAAAGCATTGAAATGCAAGAGTCTTGAAAAGAAAAATTCAGGAAGGTCCAATAACTTAATGAGATGTTGGAGATGCAATCATATTGGGCACACATCAAATTTTTGTCATACCATGAGATGCTACAACTGTGATAAGTTTGGGCACAAATCCCAAGACTGGAGGAAATCAAGAAGACAACCCATGAAAAATAATCCATACAAGTAAGAAAGGAAATATAATGAACTTTGGAAGAAAATAAGAGAGGATAAATCTCAAAGGACAAATGTAGAAAAAAAAGATTATCAAACATAGTGCCTTATGGAAAGATATGGAGAAGAAAATTTAAAGCAGAAAACAAGAAAGATGATGAAGATCTTGCACCTAAAAATGAAGAAATTGATAACAATAAACTGATGGATGAAACTCCTAATAAGGAATGTGAAATTCAGAGCTTTGCATATGAAGAGGAACAAACTCAAGTAACACGAATTTCTAAAGAAGAAGATGAAGAATATTATGGTGCAAAAAACAATGGTGATGATGATGAACTCTCAAAATAAAATCAATATCTAGAATAATGTGATGAATAAAACAAATAATATCTAAAGAAGAAAGCAACAAAAGGAGTTCAAAATATATAAAGACATATTATGAACATAGAAACGTTATTAATTATATGGAAGAACAATAAAAATATCTTGGAATCAAATAACTAAATAATATCAAGAAGAAGAAGAAATAGATCAAGAAGACCAGTAAGCTTCACACCCTTGTCTGTTATGACAAAGGAGAATACAATAAAACCCTATTTGAACACAAAAATCCCAAGCGATTGAGATAATAGCTAGCACATTCATAGGGGGGATAAAAGTAGTAAAAAGAGGAGAGATAAACAATAAAAATGAAGTCCAAAATAAATGGGACAAATACAGGGGGAGCATTACCTCAGGGGGAGCATCATCTCAGGGGGAGAAGATAAATATTCCCTTTGTCATTGTTGTCAAAGGGGGAGAGATAAAGAGTAAAACAAAGTCAGCTCAAAGGACTCAAAATACATAATACAGTTCACAAGGGAAGTAAGATTGTTTTACTAAGGTTAACATCAATAACAAAGGGGGAGATTGTTGGAAATTTGGTTGTCATTGATGTCAACCTTGATAAATAGGTGAAGTATCATTGATTGATTGGTTTGAGAATCATTGTCAATATTGGACATATTGTTATCAAGGTGACTTGAATGTCAAGCATTGTTAATATTGGACATAATGTTATGAAGTTTAGACATAATGTTATGAAGGTGACTTGAATGTCAAGCATTGTCAATATTGGACATAATGTTATGAAGGTGACTTGAAAGTCAAGCATTGCCAATATTGGACATAATGTTATGAAGGTGACTTGAATAACAGTAGAAAAATAATATTGAATAGTGTATTGTATGATCTTGATACACTCATCCTATATTATATAAGTTTGAGATTGTGTCATTAACATCCATGCACGAAATAATAAACTGTGAAGAAACTGTTCGAATAAAAATGGTAAATGGATAATCCAATATGGATCTATACAAATAAAAAATAGAGAATTTAATAATACATGGTTAATTAAAAGTGATTCAGAAAATTTCAATTGAAGAAGAGTCGAGAGATGAGACATAATTTCAATGGTGGATGTTTGGTGAGGAAGCATTAACACCATCGAGTCACAAGTCGAGTCAATTCAAACAACAATAAGGTCAACTATTTGGAAGTCGATCAACTGCAAGATAAGTTGACTGACTCCAAGCCTCCAAATTGACGGAAGTTGGAGAATAAAATTTGATCGATTTCAAGACAAGTCAAAGACAAGTCGACTAACTGAAGGTTGAAGTCGAAGTAAAATTGAGTCGGGAAATACAAGTCGGCCAAAGCAAGTTGAGACGACCAAAGTCGAATTTCTCAAGTTGGTTTTCTTCCAAGTCTAGTCAGTCCAAGAATGAAGTAACCTAAAGGTCGAAATAGAAGCAAACTTAAATAAAAGTTAGGTCGAGGCTGAACCAAGATGGGTCAAATATACTTGAAATACTCAAGTCGAAATTTCTCCTAGTTGAGTCGACCAAAAATATGTTTGTCGGTCGAATGAAGAAGCAAATACGAAAAAGGGTGAGACCAAGTCAAATCATTAGTGACTAGTAGCTGAGAGGGAACTAGTTTTAATATAACCATCAAGTAAAATGTTTACAAGTTGAGTTTAAAGAATCATCAACAAAGGAGATATGTGGAGGTTGATTTAGACATTCACGAAAATGTAATATGTACTAAAGTCGATCTGACATCTGATGATGAAAGGAAAATCTAGGAAAGTTGCCTTTAATGAACCGTCTGTATCGGCCACCTCACACACTTTCTGGGGAAATTTCCCATGTGTTGTCTAATTGGTCAGGTTCTGCAAAAAACCCATGTCGTAGAATTTTAAAATTTGTTTCCAACACTCCAGAATATTCATACAAAAATCGCTGTCTAAATTGGTGTATGAAAATCAATTAATAAAATTTACCATTTGTGTTAATTAAATGAAGGGGTGCAATGTTTCATTCTAAAATGACACATTGTTTCAAAGTGGCACCCTTTGGAGGACTATATAAGTAAAGGAATATGAAGGGAAGATAGTTTCTTGGTGGATATATATATATATTATATATAATGGATTGAATGAAATTTCATTCTATTAGGTTGGTGCCTATTTACAAGCTGAGTCTTGTCATGAGGACTGGATTCCTCACATCTCAGTTGGATCTGAGATCAACAATCCAAGTCTTGTTATGAGGGTTGGATTCCTCATTTCTCAGTTGGATCTGAGAACTACAAGCTAGGTCTTGTATCAGAGAGTTGGATCTCTCATATCTAGTTGAAGTTGAAGATATTAAATGATCGATTTTATTTGTATTCATTCAAGTTCAATAAATAAAAGAATGATATTTTATCTACTTCATACAGTTTGTGTTATATATGTTTATGAATAATTAATTGAACTGCATATATCTTATTCAGTTAATTTAGTTATTTTATGAAAGTGTGAAAAGTAGCCAAAAGTTCTAGACACTGATTCACCCCCCCCGTTAGTGTCAGTGTGTGTTTCAAAACAGGTAGCATAAAATAATGGAAATAAATCTAGCCTTAAGCATAAACCCTAACCAAAAATTTCAAATAGGACAGATTGTTGGATTACTGAGAGGGGGGGTGAATCAGTAATAGAGCAATTTAATCCCTTTTAACCAAATAATCTAAGTGTTATGTCAATGTAGAATTATCATCCAATAATGAGCAATGAAAAAATGAACAAACATACACATACACAGTACACTAGTGTTTTGCGTGGAAACCCAAAGCGGGAGAAAACCACAAAATGCTTTTTCTTATATGTCTTGAAGAATTACATTCATTGGAAGCACCAACTTCCTTTTTTTTCCAGCTGCAACTGGAAGTAGGCTCCAACCCCCTAGTTTCTCAGGCTACAACCTGAGGGAAGCTCCAACTCCCCAATTCTTTGACTACAACCAGAATGAGGCTACAACCCCCTATGTTTTCCAGCTACAATTGGAAGGTGGCTAAAACCACTTGTCCTTGCCCTGTCCAACTGCCATGAAGTAGAAGTATAATGATGGAACCACTGTCACACTATCACTGTGAGATATGCCACTGTAAACTTGTACCAATAAATCTGAACCATGCATCAATTTGTACCTCAACCTGTAATCAACCTATACCATAAACAAGTGCATCAACTATGCACCAACCTGTACCAAACAACCTATAATCAACCTGTACCATAAAAAAGTGCATCCAACCATGTACCAAGTATGTACCAATCATGTGTCAACTAATCATCAACTATAACTCATCAATATGTACCAACATCATCAACTATACACCTCATGTATGTGCCAACTCATCAACTACTTGTCTCAACCATGTATCCAACATGTACCTCAACCAAAATCCATCATCAATATCATCATTCAAATATGATTTGTAACTCTATAATATACCTGGTGTATATGATCACATACCTGCAACCCTTCCTTAACTTTAACAACAAGAGACTAGCATTTTCATCAAACTTTTATTTAGTCTCAGATGACTAGTTTTGGATTAGTCAACAACCCTAGCTTGAAATAATCATAACTTTGTATCTGTAATGAATAAATATTTGAAACTGATACACAATGTTCTTTAGTGTGTTTTATGCAATTCCTCCAGGTGCCACTACTTGTAACCTCTCAGAAAAGGAGTTATAGCAAGAATGGTACACCTTACTGAATTCTCGCTTATTCTAGAGAACGACCTTGTAGAGCGTGCCCCACACAGAATATTTGTTGAATAGATATGAAACTGATACACAACATACTATAGACTGTACTATAACCAACACATTTGGTCTTACTGAATTTGGATCTGTTTTGAATACGTTATGACATTTTTACCCGAAACACTTGTTTTAGACTAGTTTTAGGACTAGCGGCAAACCCCATTTTCCACTGAGTGTAAATCCAAAAATACAACGAACCATAAGCTAAATTTTTTACCACAGATGCTTGGATATGTTTCCTCAATTTCATATAAATTTCATGGTCTGAATCATTCTAGAAATTTTTTTATTGAGAAAATGGTGAGATGACCTGTAAATAACATACCTTATAAAGCATCATCAAAAGAATTTATCCTTCCTTGAATTCCGGCCTTATTTTCTTCACCTTCCCTTAGAAATTCGGCTTAGATATCCTTTGGTTACCTCAGACACCTATAGATATTCAATGTGCTCAAGTTTTATTAAAATGAGAGAGCCTTTCCTCTTATTTATACTCTCCAAGTAGCTTCCTTAAAAACATCTTCTAGGTCACTTTACCCACTTTCCTTATTTTAGGGTTAACCCACTTCTAATTTCTACATTAAATTTATTATTTAAATAATTTATTTTGTATTCACTTTGAATTATAGTACATTCATCACTTCACTTTATTATTTACCTTCTAAAATCTCTTAAACCACTTTGACTACTTTGACCTTTTGGGGCTTCTAGATGACATATGAAGGTCCTCCAACTTCATAAGGCCATAACTCTCAAACCGTGAGGAGTTATGTGACGTTCCACATACCACCATAAATGGAATAACATGTAATATCCATCTAGAATAGTATTACCTTGAAATATATCAAAACTCATACCACTATCCATCAAACAAACTTGGGTCCATTACCCAAACCCGGGTTCTCCAACTTCACATGGCCATAACTCTCTAACCGTGAGGAGTTATGTGACGTTACACATACCACTGAAAATGGAATGACATGTACTATCCATCTAGAATAGTATTATCTTAAAATATATTAAAATCATACCATTATACATGAAACAACCTTGGGTTCATTACCCAAACCTTTGTGCTACCGGAATTCGCTACCGGACTTTCTTAAAGGGTTGACGTGAATGACAACCAACCTTAATCAACAATATCCCCCTTTGGAATTGATGGCAACACTCTTATGCAATACTAAAATTATGTCATGAAATACTGAAGTCATATCACTTATGCTCCCCCTGGAAAGATGCCTCTGTCCTCTGCATCTGATGAATCTCTCCCCCTTTGTCATTAATGGCAAATGTATATTTCCATCCGGGGCTGCTCCCCTTGAATGAACTATGCTCTTTATGGTGCTTCCTCGTGTACATCTAAGACATATAAGATAAACATTCAAAAGCATTCATTTTGGAGTAGAAATAACTCTGAGTCTCTGACGAAGATACTCAAAGGCTTCTCGTGGAAGTGGTTTTGTAAAGAAGTTTTCTACTTGTTCTTTTGTGCCCACATACTCAACTCTAATGTTCTTTTCTACAACCTGTTCCCGTAGAAAGTGATACTTGATTGGAATGTTCTTCGTCTTGGAGTGCATCACCGGGTTCTTTGAGATACTGATGGCGCTTGTATTATCACAATAGATTGGAATGGGCTAATCATACTCAACCTGTATATCTGTCAAAGTTTGTTTCATCCAAAGAACCCGTGTACAACATGCTGCTGCTGCAATATACTCTGCCTCGACTGTAGATAGAGATACTGATGATTGTTTATTTCTTAGCCATGATACTAAACACTCACCCAAGTAGAACGCTGCTCCACTGGTGCTTCGTCGGTCATCAATACAACCTGCCCAATCTGCATCTGTGTAGGAAATAAGAAATATATCCTTTCCTTTTGGATACCATAATCCAAACTCTTCTATTCCTTTGAGATATCTGAAAATCCTCTTCACTGCTAATACATGTGATTCCTTTGGTGTTTCTTGAAATCATGCCACCTTTCCAACTGTCTGCATTACATCTGGTCTGGATGCTGTCACATATAGTAGGCTGCCAAGAATTGACCTGTATTTCCTTTGATCTGTAGACTTTGAATCATCATCTTTGCTCAACTTGCAACTGGTTTGCATGGGAGTGATAACTGGTTCGCAATATTCCATTCCGAACCTCTTTAGCATTTCTATGATATACTTTGTTTGAGAAATAAAAATTCCTTGGTTTCTTTGACGTATCTGAAGTCCCATAAAGAAGGATAGTTATCCAAGTAACGACATTTCAAATTCATTTTGTATATCCTTTGCAAATTTTTGGCTTAACCTATCATCATCACTACCAAAAATAATATCATCAACATAAACTTCAATTAATAAAATATTACCTTGACTTACCTTAATGTAGAGGTTGTTGTCTGCACTTCCTTTTCTGAACCCTACCTGCTGTAGATACTTATTCAGTCTAGAGTACCATGCTCTAGGAGCCTGTTTTAGACCATACAAGGCCTTCTTTAATTTACACACATAATCTACGTTCTCTGACAACTGAAATCCTTCTGGTTGTTCAATGTAGACTTCTTCTTCAAGTTCCCCATTCAGAAAAGATGATTTTACATCCATCTGATACACTTTAATATTTTTGGAGCATGCATAAGCTAAAAGAAAACAATTTGCTTCCATTATGGAAACTGGGGAAAATGTCTCTTCAAAGTCGACTCCTTCAACCTGTGCATATCCTTTACATACCAATATAGCTTTGTTCCTTGTAACCTGTCCATCTTGATTCAATTTATTCCTGTATACCCACTTTGTGCCGATTACATTCTTATCCTTTGGTCTTGGAACCAATTCCCAAGTGTCATTTTTCTCTATTTGATCCAATTCTTCATCCATGGCCTTGTTAAAAAATTCATCTTTGCTGGCCTCTTCAAAATAGGTTGGTTCAATCGTAGATGTGAGTGCTGGGTGTGTTTGTTCTGGTGACCAGATTCTTCTTCTAGTCTCAACTCCTACGTCTTTGTTTTCGATAATCTGATCTAAAGGATGATTCTTCTGTACTCGTCTGCTAGGTGTCTTTGGAGGCACTTGATGAACTTGCTATTCTACTACTATTGAATTCTCTTCATCTTCCTCTTCTACTTCCTTTTCATCTTCTGCTTCTTCTTCTAAAAGTTGTTCCATTGATTCATTTTCTTCTTCCTTTGATTCTGGTCTGCCTGTTTCATCAATTGTTACTTTGATGTTTTCTACAACTTTGTTCAATCTCATATTGTAACACTTGTATGCTTTCCTTGTACTTGAGTAACCAACAAGTACTCCTTTGTCCACACGAGAGTCAAACTTTCCCATTTTTCCATCTTCTCTTTTGATGTAGCATTTGCTTCCAAAAACTCTGAAGTGCTTCACATTTGCTGGTCTTCCTTTCCATAGCTCGTAGGGAGTTTTGTTAGTGTTTTTTTTGAGCATTACTCTGTTTTGAATGTGAATTGATGTATGCACTGCCTATGTCCAAAATATATCCGTCGATTTGGAATCCATTAGCATTGTTTGAGCCATCTCCTATACTGTCCTGTTCTTTCTTTCAACAACTCCATTCTGTTGAGGTGTCCTGGCAACAAAGAATTGCCTTTTTATTCCATGACTACTGCAGTAGTCCATAAATTCCTTTGAAGTGAACTCTCCTCCATTATCAGATCTCAAGCATTTGATTTTTGAATCCATTTAATTTTCCACCATTTTCTTGTAGATCTTGAAGTTTTCAAAAGCTTCTGACTTATTCTTGAGAAAGTAAACTGCGGTCATTTTTGTATAATCATCAACTAATAACATAAAGTATTTCTCACATTTTAATCCCTTTGTTGTAGTTGGTCCAACTAGATCAATATGCACAATTTACAATGGTCTTGTCATTGAATATTCCTTTGATTTGAAGCTGGTCTTTGTTTTCTTTCCTTGTTGACAATGCCTTCATAAAGTGTTGGTTGGTTTCATGATCTGGGGCATTTCTCTGATTACTTCTCTTTTGCTGACTTTGACAAGGTTATCAAAATGTATGTGAACCATTCTTCTATGCCATAGCCAACTTTCATCTTCCTTTCCTAGACAACACTTTTCATTTCCAATTTCACTTAACACATATATGTTGCTTGAAGTTCTCGCAGCTGTATCAATCAATTTTCCTAAACCTTCTTTTATTATCTCACACTTTTGTGAATCGAAAGTAACTTTATGACCTTGGTCACACATTTGACTCACACTTAAAATATTATGTTTCATATCTTCTACTAGTAGAACATTTTCTACCTTTGTATTCTTGTTCCCAATTCAGACTGTGCCTTTTCCAATGATTTTGGATGAATCATCATTTCTGAAGGAGACTAATCCATCTCTTTCCTTTCATAATGTAAGAAACAGGTCTATCACCTGTCATGTGTTTTGAACACCCACTGTCAACATACCAACCACATTTCTTCTTCTTAGCTTGTAGAGAGAGTGCGCATTCTTCATTGCTATACTGATCCTTCTTTCTTATCCATGTCATTTTCTGAGGTTTCTGTCTGTGACTGTTGTTATTCTATTGAGGTTCTCTAGG
This sequence comes from Picea engelmannii, assembly GCA_009831015.1. Lineage (NCBI taxonomy): Eukaryota > Viridiplantae > Streptophyta > Pinopsida > Pinales > Pinaceae > Picea > Picea engelmannii. The sequence goes on along the minus strand of ML777258.1, from coordinate 1,376,079 downwards.
AGGGACTGTCATTCTACAATCTTTGGCCATGTGTCCAAAATTGTTACATTTGTAACATTCCACTTTAGTGCTTAAGGAATCAAACTTGTTGTAACTTCTTCTCTGTGTTTCACTAGGCCTTCTTGGATAACCCCTTTGTGTATGACTTTCAAAGTTATTTTTGTTCTTGGTTTTAGCTTTGCAATTTAGAACTTTATGTCCAAAATTATTGCATGCATAACATAAACCCAAAAATATAGTTTGGTACCTGGGAGTTGAAGATATTCTGAAAGGAGGTGCTCTTATGAATCATTCTTCTTCTTGAGGCCTATCTGTCGGTTGTTGATTTTGAAATCTGAATCTTCTCGGTGGAGGAGTGTCCCTGTAATCTTCCTTGTATATCTTCCTATCCCCTTTGATTGTTTTTGCATAGCTTTTTGGATATGTTTCTTTCTTTGTTGTTTTGGAGCTTGATCCCTTTTCTGTTTGATTGTATCCAAGTCCAGTCTTGTCAAGATGAGATTTTCGACTGCTGATAATATCATCCAAAACTTTTGATCTATTCTGCATATTTTTCTTTTGAATATCCTTTCTTAATGTGACAATCTCTGCTTCCAAATTTCCAATGATCCTGTCCTTTTCTTCTAGTTGTTCTTTGAGTGCTTCTTCAATTATTTTATCTTCTTCTATTTGAACCTTCAATTTTGTGATCATTTGTTCTAGTTCTTGAGTGTCTTTTTTCTTGTCTAGTTCCGCTTGTAGTTTCTTGTTTTTCTTTTTTTCTCTTCTGATAACTTCTATGACACACATTAATTTTTTCGGTAGTCAACTTCTGCCTCTTCAATTTATTCTTCGAATTCTTCATATTCTTCTTCGGCTTCTTCATATTCTTCTTCGGTGTCTTCTTTATCAGAGTCTTCTACTACCATGAATAGAACTCTTCCCGTTTCACTGTCACTGACTTCATCTTCATCTGATGATGAGATGCCTTCTTTGGTGCATAAGATTTTGTTGAAAAATTTCTTTGTAGTTCTTTTTCCTTTATATGTTTGTTTGCCTTTTGAGTAACCTTCATCATTTCTCTTTTTCTTATGAGGACATTTGTTAACAAAATGACCAATACCATCACAATTAAAACAAATTAAAGGAATCTTACGTCTATACCTATAGTTGGTTCCCTTGTTCAGTCTTTTGACGAAGTTGGCCACTTCTTCATCATTTTCTGAGACGTCACTGTTGCTGCTATGTTCTTCTTGTTGCTTTTTCTTTTTCTTTGATCGCTTTGATGCTTTGAAGGCTGCTTCTTTTACATCTGGATTTTCCTATTCAATTCTCATTTCATATGCTGTGAAGATTCCATGCATTTCGTCCATGCTTATTGAGTTTAGATCTGATCTTTCTTTTAGTGCTGATATCTTAGGGTCAAATCTCATAGGAAGAGATCTTAGTACCTTCTGAACAATTATAGATTCTTTGATTTCTTCTCCCAATCCTATGATTGCATTCACTGTTTCATCGACTCATAAGAAGTAGGCTGCAATATTCTCATCTTCCTTCATCTTTAGTTGTTCGAATTGACCTCCGTAAGTTTGAAGCTTTGTTGCTTTGACTTTTGAATCTCCTTCATAAATATTTCGAAGCTTGTCCCAAATCTCTTTAGCGGATTTACAATGTGCAACTTTGGTGAATATCGTTTCACTGAGACCATTCAGAAGTGAATTTGTGGATTTGGAATTATTCTGACCGAGTTTTACTGCTTTGTCATTTGTTGGTGAAACTACTGTGCTGTGTATCCATCTACAATTGATTGCCAAATTTCAAATCCCTGTGCTTGTATATATGTCTTCATTCTTATGCTCCAAAAAACATACTTCTGTCCATCAAACTGTGGTATTCCATTTTTATACAAGTTGTTGCTCTCCATGATCTACCTTTCAGTGGTTAAACTGATTTCTGAAGGAACCAACTCTGATACCAATTGTTGGACTACTGAGAGGGGGGGTGAATCAGTTATAGAGCAATTTAATCATTTTTAACCAAATAATCCAAGTGTTATGTCAATGTAGAATTATCATCCAATAATGAGCAATGAACAAATGAACAATCATACACATACACAGTACACTAGTGTTTTACGTGGAAACCCAAAGCGGGAGAAAACCACATGATTCTTTTTCTTATATGTCTTGAAGAATTACATTCATTGGAAGCACCAACTTCCTTTGTTTTCCAGCTGCAACTGGAAGGAGGATCCAACCCCCTAGTTTCTTAGGATACAACCTGAGGTAAGCTCCAACTCCCCAATTCTCTGGCTACAACCAGAAGGAGGCTACAACCCCCTATGTTCTTCGGCTACAACCGGAATGTGGCTACAAACACCTGTCCTTGCCCCGTCCAACCGCCCTAAAGTAGAAGTAGAATGATGGAACCACTGTCACACTATCACTATGAGATATACCGCTGTAAACCTGTACCAATAAATTTGAACCATGCATCAACCTGTACCTCAACTTGTAATCAACCTGTACCATAAACAAGTGCATCAACTATGCACCAACCTGTACCAAACAACCTGTAATCAACCTGTACCATAAACAAGTGCATCCAACCATGTACCAAGTATGTACCAATCATGTGTCAACTACTCATCAACTATG
>ML777258.1:1357132-1373210 GCA_009831015.1 Picea engelmannii | reverse complement strand
TATACGATCACATACATGCAACCCTTCCTTAACTTTAACAACAAGAGACTAGCATTTTCATCAAACTTTTCTTTAGTCTCACATGACTAGTTTTGGATTAGTCAACAACCCTAGCTTGAAATAATCATAACTTTGTACCTGTTAGCGACATTTCTGGTATAAGGGGTTGGAATGCGAAGGAATGGATAAAAACCCACTTGTCCTAAGTTCGGGATGCAAATACGTTCGTGTTTAAATAGAAAACGCATCTGGACGACAAGGATCAGAGCGCCCGGATCAACGACGCACAAGTGATTCCGGACCCCCCCCGCCTCTCTACCTTTAAGCGGAGGGGGGGGTCCGGAATCGAGGGTGCACCTCTTCAATGGCTACGATCGAAGCGCCCGGATCAACGACACGTAGGGTAATTCCAGATTCCCCCCCACTTTTCTACCTTTAAGCGGAAGGGGGGGGGTCCATAATCGAGGGCGCATCTCTCCGACGGTTGTGATCAAGAGCACTCGGATCAACGGCACACAAGCAATCCAGACACCATCTGTCTTTTTGCGTTTAAATCAGCATGGGGCCCCCTTTCTTGTCATGTCATCTCGCCATATGTTCGGCACCTAACCGTGCGATGAGGTTCGCTCCCTTTAATCCCTTCCTCATCCTCCGACATCTGTCCATCTCCTTTCTTCTGGTCTGTGTGGACCCTTTCCCATCTCATCATCCACTCACCACCTGCCAGGTGTTCCGCTCTTTTCCACGTCAGCCTCCCACTATAAGTGTGCCCATTATATCTCATCTCCTGCCCCCTCCGCTTATTGCCTTCCGCCATGTGTCTTCCCCCTGTCGCCTCTCTCACACCTCGTCACTTCTTTTCATGCCCTTATAGTTTTGGTGCCACCACTCCCGTCATGCGCCCCATCCTTCGAGCTGGCCTCCACGCCTATTTATCAGGCCGCTTAGCTAATCCAGGTGGCAGTGCAAAGGGTCTTCCACGTCCTAAAGGTGCCGAGTTGGCCGGGCCATCCCCAATCCCAATAAAATAGTTATTGAAGCAGTTGGTGGTGGTTAGACATCGCCTCCACTATAATGGGAAGTCCGACGGTGAATTAAAGGCACATCGATTCGCCCACGGAGCTGTCAGGAGTCCGATTGCATCTGCCATAGGTGCATGATCACCCAGAGACTACGGGTGCAGATTGTCAGGAGCCATGCAGACGCAAAGCTCTTAATGCAATGTCTCGATTTTGTTGCTGTGTTGTTTTGAGTATTTGTAGGCGTTTTCGCCATTTTTGTATCTATCGATGGTAGAGAAAAGCTCCTGACTGTAAAGTTTTGATGATCTTTCTAGTTTTATGGTTATGCATCTGTTTTTGAGATTTCTTGTTTTATGACAAACAATTTTCCTGCTCCGTCTATGTTTTCGTCTTATACCAGAGAGTTCATGGTCGAACGATCCGCATGAATTGTTGTAGTTATGTTATGATAAAGGATTTGTTGTAGCATCACTGTTTTCTCTGGTCCTCTGCGTTTGAATGTAAGCAGATCTTGCCTTTGGACGTTTTCTCCTAACAGTCTGTTAGAAACCTGATGTTTATAATAGACCTCTGCACTCTTCTTATGCAAGTTTTCCTCCTACACACCCTTATTACAACTCACTGTTTGAATTTTATCTAAGACCTCACTCGCCCATGCATGCCTGGCCTAGTTTAAGAGTTGAGACGATATTGTTCTGAGTTTACTTCCATTTGATCATCCCTTTATAAACAAATCGTGACATTAAACTGATGGGTGTCGGGCTCTGTTCCTGCTACAATCTAGGAGTGACTTCTGACGCTAACATTTCTGGCGCCGTTTTCGGGGACGAAGTTGAATATTTTCCCCGGGATTGAACGACAATGATTAGATGATTCTGAAGGTGCATCAGATATCAAAACTTGAAGATTGCAACTGTGCACCTAGTGACTCCATTGTGACGACTCCACTGGAGCAAACCTGCTGTTCTAATTGTGGCTTCCAGAGGTAGACATACGCGGTCACATCCACGGATGCCCCTAGCTACACCTATAACTAATCTAGAGGTGGTTCTCAGAAAAGGAAAGGCCCCTGAAGAAAAGGTTTCCACCGCCGAAGCAGGTAATTCTCCATCCCCTTCTGTAAGAACTCCTTTTTCTCCTCCTGAGTTTCTTAATAGACCTCCTTCAGAGGTTTCTCGTTTCTTAAATTTTGGGAGTGTTCGTGCTGAGTTTTCCCCTCCTGATTTGGGATTGGAGGGAGAAATCATTGTTACTCCCCTCTCCTCTGAAGCTGTTCCTTGGCGTAGACCCGGGACTACATAAGATTTCCCCATTCTTGCACAAAGAGGAGCTCAGGCTGACTTGAGTTTGTTAGCTTTCTCCTCGAATCCTCTTTTGTTTCCCACTCCACTTCGAGACTCAGTTCCCGTAGCCCCTTCACTAACTCCTTCTCCTCCAAGTTCTCCTCCACCTAATATCCCTATGGCTGGTGCTAATCCCCCTATGACCAGAATGGAGGCAATTATAGCCGCTAGGTATGCTCCCCTTGTGTTAACTCAACCCCTCAACGCCCTCCCGACAGATGGTTACCTCAAGAAACTACCCAAGTTCGCGGGTGAAGGGGACGTAACTGCAGATGAACACCTAGAATCCTTTTACAGTTTCACAGATGATAATTTCATCATGCATGCAGATGTATGGATGAGGATTTTTGTCCATAGCCTCCAAGGCGAGGCTAGGAAATGGTTCAAGGCCTTGCCTCCCGGATCTATTGATGGGATCGAAGCTTTAGACAATGCCTTTTTGAGACAATGGGGAGATAAAAAAGATTTCATGTACTATATGACAGAGTTTGGATCTTTGAAGAGAAAAGAAGGAGAGTCTGTCTCTGACTTCTCCAAGAGATTCAATAAAATGTATAATAAAATTCCCGCTGAGATAAATCCCTGAGAGGCCTCGGCTAAGATCACTTATGCTAGCACTTTTGATCCCGATTTCTGCCTACTGCTGAGGGAGAGAAGAGCCACTACCCTGGCCCACATGCAAGATGCAGCCGTGGAGGTAGAGTCTAACATATTGGCTGTTGACCGACTCAGGAATGCTGCTGAGAGAAACATATCTAACAAAAGGTCTGAAGCCTCCCCATCCAGTTCCTCTCCCATGCCCCACCAGACTGATGAGACATCCAGAGTACTAAAGTCACTTTCTGCCAGAATGGAGAGGTGGGAGTTAGAAGGGAAGCCCATGTACAGAAATCCCCAGAATGCTGATAATAGAGGTTTCAGGAGACCTAATAACAATGGGCCATAGGCCTTCCCAAGAGCACAGAGAGAGAAAGACAGAGAGGACCAAAGGATTCAAACCCCTCTCCAAAATAACCTGGTTACTCATGAGGAAGGAGAGGAGATAGAAGAACTCGACCTTGAAATTCATTATGAAGAGGAAGCCCCTCCTTTCCCCAATTTGACTCAGTCTGCATATGAAAAATCCCTGATGAACATTTAGATCCATGAGTTAGGAAAGGGAGAGAGGGCCGACCACACTTCTAACAGATACAATCTCAGGTCAAAAAAGAAAGAAGGAGACTTTGACGCCCAAGATTAGCCCCTCATAGCAGATAGGCCTACTAAAGCTGCAACAACCACAACTAAAGAAAGGAGAACTCAGAGTGCTTTGCCAGCAACCAAAGAACCGGTCGTTGAGGTAAGGGAAGCTCCTAAGCATGTTTCCTCTTTTAATTTTGAGCATGAAATTCAAATGATCAGGATTCCCGTCCCCATCTTTGAGCTAGTTAAAAATGAAGACTTTAAAAGGTCCCTCTCTAAGCTGTTGCAAGCTGAGTCCCTTCAACCTTCCTCTGAATCAGTGAACCTTCAAGATGAGAAGACAGCTGTCATCCTAGGTCCCATGGTAGAAGACAGAGATGATTCATCCCCTCCCTTCTACACCTCCCTGAACATACATGATAAAGTGTTGCATTATTGCCTCATGGATTCAGGAGCCTCTCATAACCTTATGCCCAAGATAGTCATGGAAGAACTGGGATTAGAAGTAACCAAGGCATATCATGATTTGTACTCTTTTGATTCGAGGATGGTGCAATGTTTGGGAGTCATCAAGGACCTGGTGGTTTCTTTGTTCCAACTGCCTATGAAGAGTGTGGTCATGGACATTGTGGTAGCTGATGTTCCCCCCAAGTTTGGAATGCTGTTGTCAAGATCTTGGATTAAGAGACTTGGAGGAACGTTACAGATGGATCTCACATATGCCACCATCCCAGTTTTTGGAGGGGAACACAGGAGATTGTACAGAGAAGCCCAACTAGCCTATATTGTCAGTGATGAAGCACACCCCAATAATCACCCCATCTTTGCACTTGACACTGATTTAGGGTCTAGTTTGTTACAGATCACCGAAACTCCTGAGGCCCCTTTACAGATCAGAAAGCATCCCATTCTTAATCAGGAGATATCTCCTCCAACCACCTCTGTTTGGAAGATGTTCTTTGATGGAGCTTCCTCCAGTATAGGTGCAGGTGCCGGAGTGGTTTTCATATCGCCCTGTCAAGAGACCATCTCTTTGTCATACAAGCTGGAATTCGAAATCACCAACAATGTGGCATAATATGAAGCTCTTGTCCTGGGTATGAAGGCTGCGAAAGAAATGGGGATAAAGGAGATGGTTGTGTTTGGAGATGCAGAATTGATCATCCAGCAAGTCAAAAATATTTATCGGGCCAAGCATCCTCGGCTTAGAAGCTACATAAATGAGGTATGGGACTTGATTGATAATTTATTCTCTCCTTTCAACATTGTTTTTGTCCCAAAGGAATAGAATACCGCAACTGACTCCCTAGCAGTCTCAGCCAGTTTGTTTAGGATCCCCCTGCCCCCAAAGATTAATGGTGAGGTCAAAGTAAGATACAGGCTGTCCATCCCGGACAACATAAAGCATTGGAAGGTATTTGAGGACGATCTTGAAATTAAAAAATTTCTTCAGTCCGTCGTTGAGTTCTCTGCATTGCACATCGATCAGGACCCTGATCCCGAAGGTGACTTTCATTCTGAGGTATTCTTGAATAAAATTGATAATCACCAGATTATTCAACTGCCTAACAATCACATTCCGAGGGGACTGGTCCCTTTAGAAAGACTGTTTGACAAAAATGATGTGGCAATAAAGAGTGGTGTCTCAGGTGAAGAAGCTGACGTAACCGAATGCAACATCGGCACGCAAGATGAGCCTAAGTTCGTCAAATTGTCAAGCAGCCTGACTAATGAACAGAGGGCGGACTATGCTGGGTTATTAAGGGAATTCACTGATGTGTTTGCATGGGGTTATGAAGACCTCAAAACCTATGGCACATCTGTCATTGAGCACAAGATCCCACTGAAAGAAGAAGCTAAGCCATTCAGGCAGAAGCTGAGACAAATAAATCCCATGTTGCTACCTGTCATGGAGAAAGAAGTGAAGAAATTGTTAGATGCCCAAATCATTGTCCCCTTGAGGTATTCTGAGTGGGTGGCCAATTTGGTTCCAGTGAGAAAGAAAAGTGGAGAAATCAGACTCTGTGTTGATTTTAGGAACCTGAACAGAAGCTCAAGGAAAGACAATTATCCCCTGCCCAACATGGAACACATATTGCAAAAGGTAACCAGAGCATCTAGGATATCCATGATTGATGGGTTTTCGGGGTATAATCAAATATCAGTCATGCCTGAGGACAGAGAAAAAACAACTTTCACCACCCCTTGGGGCACATTCATGTATGCCAAAATGCCTTTTGGGTTGATGAATGTAGGGGAAACCTTTCAGCGAGCTATGGATATAGCCTTCATCGGGGAGAAAGATCAGTTTGTAGTGATCTATTTGGATGAAATCACAGTCTTCTCCAGGTCAGACGAGGAGCACCGCTGCCACTTGAAAAGGGTTTTCCCGAAGTGTCGAAGGTATGGCTTATCTTTAAATCCCAAGAAATATTTGTTTGCTATGAAGGAGGGGAAGCTTTTAGGCCATATAGTATCAACAGAAGGAGTGAGAATTGACCCCAGTAGGGTAGAAGCAATTCAGACCCTGTCACCTCCCAAATCCAAGAAGGAAGTCCATGATTTTTTGGGGAAGATTAATTTTCTGAGGAGATTCATCTCAAATTTTGCTAAGCTAGTGAAACACATCACAGCCATGCTCAGGAAGGGAAATGAAGTGAAATGGACCGCTGAACCCAGGGAATCTTTTGTCCAGATAAAAAGGGCATTGACTGAGGCACCGGTGCTGATCAGTCCTGACTATTCCAAAGATTTCCTGATTTTTTCTTTTGCTTCCTGTGATACAGTAGCATCGGTCTTATTGCAGAGAAATGATCAAGGGTGAGAGAAACCTATTGCCTTCTATAGCAAGGCATTGAGAGATGCAGAACTCCGGTACGAGATCATGGAGAAGCAGGCTTATGCCTTGGTGAAAGCCCTCAAAGATTCCAGAGTCTATGTCTTGCACTCAAAAATCACCGTGTACATTCCTTCTGCCTCTGTGAAGGACATCCTCATACAGCCTGACATAGACGGGAGAAGAGGTAAATGGATTGCCAAGATCCTGGAGTTTGATCTGGAGGTTAAGCTCACCAAATTGATAAAGGGGCAGGGTTTAGCCAAGCTGCTGGCTGAATCAAATTGCAGAGCTTTGGGGATTAACTTCATCAATGAGCAGGCCGAGTCATCCAACAAGAGTTCTCAAGGCGCTTTATCGCTAGCAGCATGCCCCTGGTACAAGGATATCTTGTACTTTCTGCAAGAATTGAGGCCTCCTGATGGCATGGAAAAAAGCAAGGCAAGAGCTCTAAATCTCAGGGCGGTCAGGTATTGCCTCATTGACCAAACCTTGTACTGGAAAGACCCTTTAGGAGTATTTTTAAGGTGCCTGGACCCACAAGAAGCCCAACAGGTTACATTTGATTTCCACAGTGGCCTTTGCGGGGGTCATCATTTCTGGAAGACCACAGCCCATAAAATCCTCCGAGCTGGGTATTACTAGCCCACTTTATTCCCTGATGTCTACAGAGAAATCAGAGCTTGCATCAAATGCCAGAAGTTCTCAGGGAAGCAACAACTCACATCTCTGCCATTAAAGCCTGTAGTAGTTTCAACACCCTTTCAGCAGTGGGGATTGGACTTCAGTGGGGAAATTCATCCTCCCTCAAGTGACCAACACAAATGGATCTTGACTGCAACAGACTATTTCACCAAATGGATAGAGGCTGTCCCCACCAGAAGCACTTCTCACAAAGTAATTATCAGCTTCCTGGAGGATATCATAGCCAGATTTGGCTGCCCTACCAGAATTGTCACTGATAATGCCTCCCCCTTTCGGTTTGAGCCATTAATCAAGTTCTGTGAGCAGTACGATATCTCACTGATTCACTCTACTCCATATTATCCTCAAGGAAATGGACTGGCAGAATCTTCCAATAAAAGCCTGATCAAGCTCATTAAGAAATTGCTGGAAGACAATAAAAGGGCCTGGGATTCGAAACTCAAATTTTCTCTATGGGCTGACCGAGTGACAACAAAGAGGTCCCTAGGCATCTCACCTTTCCAACTTGTTTACAGAACAGAGGCCATTTTCCCTACTCAGCTCACCTTGTCTGTGGCGAAATTCCTCCAGGACCTTGAAGGAGAGCCTGACAATATGATCAGAAGGATTCATCAAATGGTGGAAGTGCAGCAGATCAGAGAGCAGGTCTTGAACAGGGCCTACCATCATCAAAAAAATATCAAGCAGGCTTTTGACAGGAACAACAGAAAGAAAGAATTCGAGTAGGGTGACCTGGTGCTCAAATGGGATGCACCCAGGCAGGACAAGAGCAAGCACAATAAGTTTGATGCCCTCTGGTTTGGGCCTTTCAAGATCTTTGAAGTATTTTCAAACAACACTTACAGGTTTCAGGATCTGGAAGGCAAAGAAGTTTTTAGTGGCCCAGTAAATGGGCATTTCTTGAAAAAATGTTTTTTGTGAGCCGCAGTCGGCTCTTTTGTTTTTGTTTTCAGCTTAATAAATGACTCCATAGCCCAACAGCAAGGCACTGGATCTGCAAAAGTGTTCTTAGAGCATCACAGGGACGACTCTATCCCCCATGGAGCCTAATGTTAGCGACATTTCTGGTATAAGGGGTTAGAATGCGAAGGAATGGATAAAAACCCACTTGTCCTAAGTTCAGGATGCAAATACATCCGTGTTTAAATAGAAAACGCATCTGGATGGCAAGGATCAGAGTGCCCAGATCAACGACGCACAGGTGATTCCGGACCCCCCCGCCTCTCTACCTTTAAGCGGAGGGGGGGGGTCCGGAATCGAGGGCGCACCTCTTCAACGACTACGATCGAAGCACCCAGATCAACGACGCGTAGGGTAATTCCGGACCCCCCCCCGCTTTTCTACCTTTAAGCGGAAGGGGGGGGGGTCCGGAATCGAGGGCGCATATCTCCGACGGCTGTGATCAAGAGCGCTCGGATCAACGACGCACAAGAAATCCAGACACCATCTGTCTTTTTGCGTTTAAATCAGTGTGGGGCCCCCTTTCTTGTCATGTCATCTCGCCATCTGTTCGGCACCTAACCATGCGATGAGGTTCGCTCCCTTTAATCCCTTCCTCATCCTCCGACATCTGTCCATCTCCCCTCTTCTGGTCTGTGTGGCCCCTTTCCCATCTCATCATCCAATCACCGCCTGCCAGGTGTTCCGCTCTTTTCCACGTCAGCCTCCCACTATAAGTGTTCCCATTATATCTCATCTCCTACCCCCTCCGCTTATTGCCTTCCGCCATGTGTCTTCCCCCTGTCGCCTCTCTCACACCTCGTCACTTCTTTTCACGCCCTTATAGTTTTGGTGCCACCACTCTCGTCATGCGCCCCATCCTTCGCACCAGCCTCCATGCCTATTTATCAGGCCTCTTAGCTAATCCAACTGACAGTGCAAATGGTATTCTACGTCCTAAAGGTTGAGTTGGTTGGGCCATCCCTAATCCCAATAAAGCAGTTATTGAAGCAGTTGGTGGTGGTTAGACATCGCCTCCGCTATAATGGGAAGTCCGACGGTGAATTAAAGGCACGTCGATTCGCCCACGGAGCTGTCAGGAGTCCGATTGCGTCTGCCATAGGTGCACGATCACCCAAAGACTGCGGGTGCAGATTGTCAGGAGCCATGCAGACGCAAATCTCTTAATGCAGCGTCTCGATTTTGTTGCTATGTTGTTTTGAGTATTTGTAGGCGTTTTCGCCATTTTTGTATCTATCGGTGGTAGAGCAAAGCTCCCGATTGTAAAGTTTTGATGATCTTTCTAGTTCTATGGTTATTCATCTGTGTTTGAGATTTCTTGTTTTATGACAAACAGTTTTCCTGCTCCATCTATGTTTTCGTCTTATACCAGAGAGTTCATGGTCGAATGATCCGCATGAATTGTTGTAGTTATGTTATGATAAAGGATTTGTTGTAGCATCACTATTTTCTCTGGTCCTCTGCGTTTGAATGTAAGCAGATCTTGCCTTTGGATGTTTTCTCCTAACAGTCTATTAGAAACCTGATGTTTATAACAGACCTCTGCACTCTTCTTATGTAAGTCTTCCTCCTACACACCCTTATTACAACTCACTATTTGAAGTTTATCTAAGAACTCACTTGCCCATGCATGCCTGGTCTAGTTTCAGAGTTGAGACGATATTGTTCTGAGTTTACTTCCATTTGATCATCCCTTTATAAACAAATCGTGACATTAAACTGATGGGTGTCGGGCTCTGCTCCTGCTGCAATCTAGGAGTGACTTCTGACGCTAACATTTCTTTCTGACGCTAACAGTACCTGTAATGAATAAAGATTTGAAACTGATATACAATGTTCTTCAGTGTGTTTTATGCAATTCCTCCAGGTTTCACTACTTGTAACCTCTCAGAAAAGGAGTTATAGCAAGAATGACATACCTTGCTAAATTCTGGCTTATTCTAGAGAGCAACCTTGTAGAGCGTGCCCCGCACAGAATATTTGTAGAATAGATATGAAACTATTAAAAAACATACTAAATACTGTAATTTAACCAAACCATTTGGTCTTACTGAATTTGGATCTGTTATGAATAAGTTATGACATTTTTACCTGAAACACTTGTTTTAGACTAGTTTCAAGACTAGCCACAAACCCTATTTTCCACGGAGTGTAACTCCAAAAATACAACAACCCATAAGTTGAATTTTTTACCACAGATACTTGGATATGTTTCCTCAATGTCATAACAATTTCATGGTCTGAATTTATTGTGAAAATGGTGAGATGACCTGTAAATAACATACCTTAGAAAGCATCATCAAAAGAATTTATCCTTCCTTGAATTCCGACCTTCTTTTCTTCACCTTTCCTCATAAATTCAGCTTAGATATCATTTGGTTACCTTAGACACATATATATATTCAATATTCTCAAGTGTTCTTAAAATGAGAGAGCCTTGCCTCTTATTTATACTCTCCAAGTAGCTTCCTTAAAAATATCTTCTAGGTCACTTTGCCCACTTTCGTTATTTTAGGGTTAACCCACTTCTAATTTCTACATTAAATTTATTATTTAAATAATTTATTTTGTATTCAATTTGAATTATAGTACACTCATCACTTCACTTTATTATTTACCTTCTAAAATATCTTAAACCACTTTGACTACTTTGACCTTTTGGGGCTTTTAGATGACATATGAGGGTCCTCCAACTTCGTAAGGCCATAACTCTCAAACCGTGAGGAGTTATGTGACGTTCCACATACCACCAGAAATGGCATGAAATGTACTATCCATATAGAATAGTATTACCTTCAAATATATCAAAACTCATACCGTTATCCATCAAACAAACTTGGGTCCATTACCCAAACCTGGGTTCTCCAACTTCGAATGGCCATAACTCTCTAACCGTGAGGAGTTATGTGACGTTCCACATACCTCCAGAAATGGAATGACATGTACTACCCATATATAATATTGTTACCTTAAAATATATTAAAACTCATACCATTATACATGAAACAACCTTGTGTCCATTACCCAAACCTTTGTGCTATCAGAATTCTCTACCGGACTTTCTTCAAGGGTTGACATCAATGACAAACAACCTTAATCAACATAGATAGAGGGATTAACTGGATGTTTTAGGGACACATGGAAGGTTGTGAGAGGCCTAGGAATTCCAATCTCTGTGTTTGGAAACCTGAACCTTATTTTTCTCCTTTCATCGATCAAATCAAGGACGTTAATTATGAGAAATTGGGCGCCAATATAAGGAACCTAAATTTAAGGCACCTCAAGACACCCACCTCGAGATTACTATCCTTTGATATCTATGTTCATCCGTGATCTATTCTAAATTTATTTTCGGGTTTTCACTTTCAAGGTTATCCTCAGGTTCGATAAGGGTATGTGTGGCTCGACTCAAGGGTACCGGGAATTCTTGTAAAGCAGTTTCAATAAGATCATCTATGGAGTCGACGTAAATATTAGGATGTTTATTATGTATTTTCACACAAGTTTTTTCCTTATCGGAAGCTTAGAGGCTGTTGGAAACTTACCAAGTAGCTTTGTGTAAGCACATGTAATACGACAAGTTTCAGAGAACTCTTCTTGTGGTAATCGGTACCAAGTATCTGAATATTTTTTAGGACTAGCTGAGGCACTTTCAAAATTAGGATTCGATTCTTGATAGGTAACTTCTTGTTGAGAATCAATATGAGGGAACATAGTGGGATTAGGGTTATTTTATGAAGACTGATTTCGATTGTGCATTTTGTTTATGTAATCCATAAAAATGGCCCTCCTTCTAGTGTCAATTTTGTTGATGTTAAGTTTTCTCCGGACAACAGTAAGGAGTACTCCTCGGTACACGGTCCCAACTAGACTATGCAATGTTTGGTTTAGGAGACCCATCCAGAATTTGGCCAGGATTCCATTGCTATTTTTTTGGGGTTTTACTGATTGCAATCCAGTCTACCGATGAAGATGGATTATGAATGGATATGCAATGCAAACATGTATATGGAGACTATGTGTTGAAAGTAAACTAATCTATTGCTAATATATCCCACCCTATCCTAGCTAGGAGCATACTAAAGTAATTGGGTGAGATGTAAATGAAACCGAACTTTGCATAAGACCCCTACATAGGTAGCTGAAATGGAAGTGCAAAATCATAAACAAGTGCATATATACATATAACTAGAATAATCTAAATTATATTTCTGCATATGTTAACAACCCAACAACCTCATGACTTAAAGATATGTGAAATAATAACATAGAGTGCATAAGATCAGTCCATAGGAAAACAAGCATTCTTACAGTCCACGTGAACAACATACATCCCACTTGAAATAGTCCACAAAAAAGACAACTTCACACATAGATTCTTCTTTCTTGTAGAAAATAGGCCTTGAGGGATTCTCAATATTCATTAATAAAGTATTTAAGTTCTTGAACTAGTTCTTAGGTCTATACAATGCTTGAAGAGCCCCATACAAAATTGGCATCTTCCCTCTTTTATACAATAATTTGTGATTCATGAGTGACTCGTTTTATTATTGTTAAAAAAGTTGTTACAAAAACTAATAGGTTTCCTCTTTCCTAATGACAAGTGTACAATAAAGACAAAATTGAAGTTGGTTGAGAAAAAGACAAAATAAGAGGTAGGTAATAACAATTTGTTTATTGTTATTTTGACTTTATTCAAGAACAATTTCCCCCGAGGTATGTTGTCCACACTTCTAGCTGATCATATAGAGATCTGATCCTACGGTAAGTTAGTTCTTCTAGTGATGCACTGTGCATAACTATGCTATCTTCGAGGGTGCTTATATATTTTAACAGTGTTTCCATGAATGCTTGTATCATGGTATGCAATTTGATAGGTTGTAGGAGATGCTTCTCTATCATATCCGTAGTAATTGTGGTGGTAGCTTCGACGACTAATATTCTATGATTTGTGCTATCATGCACCTTGTCTATGAGTTCTTCCATGACCGGATTTTTACCAAGCTTGTATAAATTAGGTAGTTGGCTCCCTTTAATTAACTCATGTGTGGCCTTGTGTAGTTTAGAGCATATGACCATTGATTTGGTGACCTCTTTATATGCTCTTGTCCCAACTTATTGGCAGTGGTCTAGTGAATACATATCTGTCTTCCTCTCTGAGGTTGATGGTCGATATAGCTTAGCTGGTGCATCAAGATTCTCTACAATCCACTTGTGAATATCGTTGATGCCTTCTCAGATTGTATTAAATTGAGTAAGTTTTTCTTGTAATTGACTATTTTTCTCTATGATTGTGGCAACTAATTGTTGGAAGAGGTGTAAGTGAGCATACATATCTATAATGGACTCTTCTAGTTCTTTCCTCACTTTCTCGGCACTGGTTTTGAAACTCTGCATATTGCTTTCATCAAATTTTACTTGCTAGACTCTTTCTTCCAGTTCCCTAATCCTTTCCTCTTTCTCATGATTTTTCTAGCATGACCTTATAATATTGTTTTCATTGGCGCTCATGAATGCGCTGCCAACCGTAGTAGAAACTATGGGATATTCCCTAACATCCCCTGTTATGGAAAATTGTGTGTGCATCGAGATTCACATCCTTGAGTTGTTGGCACTTTCTTTACTTGTTCTTGCATGAACTTTGCATTCTTTCTATCACAAGTGGAATATTTGGGACTTCATTTGGATGAAATGGAGCCCAAATCCCTAGTCCTAGATTGTCGAATGGTGCCTTCATGCTAGTGTCCTCTTTTGAAACTTATTGGATATCAATATTCATTGGTTGAGTTCCATCATTTCTCATCTCAACACCTTTCTTTCTTCTCTCTTCATCAACCTCTTTATTCACCGCTTCTTTGGCTGCCTTTTCTACAACTTCTCTTGCTTTTGCTGTTGCTTTTTTTGCTGCCTCTTTCTATTTGATCTCCTTTTGTGTTGTTTCTTTTTCATTTTCCTCAGCCTTGGATTTCTCCGCTTCAAGCTTTCACTTTTTCTTTGCAACATCATTCTTTTTCTCATGAAATTTTTCTTTGCTTCTTCTATTCTTGTCTGTCGGTGTTTCTTCTTCTCTTTCCACCGATCCTAAGTGTACATTGGTGGAGGTGGGGGATGATCTTCCTGATGCTCCTCATGCTACTTTTTTTTCTGGACTTCTTCTTTTTCTATTTCTTCATCCACAATCCTCCCTATAGGCTGACATCATCTCTATAGGATCACATCATCATAGGTTTGTGAATTTCGATGCACTTCTTCCTTATCCTAAATCTCTGTCGTGTACTCCCAAAGAAAGCCTACTTTATTGAAATGGTGTTTTACGACTCCTTTCGAAGTGCGTCTTCTAAATCATTCCTCTCCAAAAAGATATGAGAGTAAGATATCTACTTCTTTATGTGATTTCTTGGTGTTGGAAAATGAGTAGAGCCCAACGTACAACAAAAGTGGTGACCATATTGCTTTTTTCCCTAGGTAGAGCACTCCTCCTACTCTATATATTATTGTCTTATATGTTACTTCTTGGAGTACTAGTTTATCTGGTACAAAACATGGGATAATTTGGGGGGGTTAGTGGAACCATACACTTTGATATAGGTACCATGATCCATAAGGTACTAGTCCCCAATACTCTTTATGACTATGATAGTTTTTTCAGTCATACATGGGGATGTCTTGCAGAATATGAATTCATACAAAGGGGCTAGAAAATGTTCACAGATATTCTGATATTCTATTCTGTATTTGTGCTCCCAGAGCACTTTGCAATAAACATGATTGGGCTCATAAGAGGGTTTCCATTTCCATCCCATGTTAGAGTACTGGTGGGCGATGCACATGATATCCAAGAGGTAGGAATACATGTGGAAACTTGGAAAAGTTCCCGACTGAGCTTCCACCACTCTAGTTATGGAGACCATCAGGTTGGATGACAAGATGTCATCCCAATTGAATGACAGTCCTCTGCACAATAATAGATTGACAACATGTAAGGCAAGGGGAACTGAGAAGCATCTGGTTCCCTATATAACCTGCACAACATGGCCACCATATATTGGTAAGGATTTCTTAGATCGATCATGAGGTACCCTCCCTTGGGTCTATTCTTGAACTACTTGTCTTCATTGTACCATTTGGGGAATAGGTCTTTGGTTGTGTATTCAAACTCATCGAGGAGTTTGTTGTCCAACGTTTTAATCCCCTTCTCAATGTGATAACATATTGCTAGGTATTTGAGTCGAAACGATGCTATGGGTTCTTTCCTGGAATTACAAATGTATCTAACATAGTTACGAACTTAAGAAGAACTCTACAAAGTTCTCATTTTTTGGGGGGTCCAATTTTTTACCCCATTTTTAAAAATGGTGCTAACGGTAGCACCCCCTCTCCCTTTTTAGGTGGTTTTTCGATATTTTAAAATTTTCAATCCATAATGTTTCCACATTTTTTTTTCAATGCTTATTTCTCATATATTTTCAATTTTTTCTAATTTGTTTTTTTATTCAACGATGTTTTTAGTCATTTTTCCATGCTTCTTTCAATCTTAAAAATATTTTTTACCATTTACTTTTTTGAAGTTACGATTTTTCATATAATTGTGTCTCCTTAATTAATTTATTGTTCCATACTTTTAAAATATAGTGGAAAACACCATTTTTAACACACTGTTTACCTTTACTTCAATACATAGAAAAAAACTGTAGTTAAATAACACTATTTTTTTATATTTAGCAAAAAACTATAATTCAACTTTTTTTTGATAAATTAAAAACTAAAAAAAACTAAGAAAAATAAAAGAATTGAAATTAAAAAAAAACTATAAATTAAAAATCAAATTTAGATAAAAAAATTAAAGAAAAACTTAAAAAACTAAGGAGGAAAAAAAAAACAAATATATAAACTAAGCTAAAACTAGAAAAAACAAAAGAAAGGGTAAAAAAACAAATTTATGGTCCAAAAACTTTAGAAAGGTTTAAAAAACACAAAAAACAGTTAAAAATATATATTAAAAAAACCAAATTAAAACACCTAAACTACAA